>CM062809.1:475175026-475617367 GCA_031772625.1 Pinus tabuliformis | reverse complement strand
TTTAAAAAGCCTAAGTACTTAAAACCATCCATAAGTCATTCATTTACATTCATAAGTTTTTCCCTAAGTAAAATAGGATTTTACTTAGAAAATTGAAATAAATCTTCATGAAAACACTTTTATACACTTTAGCCTAAGTCAACATGTTATATGATGAAATATATTCGGAAAACATTGCACTTAGTGCTTTCCATTTCATTTGGTCATATTAACTATTAATGTTTTATTATAATCCAAAATAAAAGAAAAATACCCACTCCCCTATTATTATAAATATGAAAAGAAACCCAAATTATTACATATCCCGCTCGATGGTTAAGTATAGCCGTAAAACGAATAAAAAATGGGATTAATTAACTAACCTATAGTTAATTAAGAACCCGGCCCTACCACCATTTAATGAGGATTAATTTAATCATCGGGAATAATTAATAACTCTCCCAACCAATCGCATCACCCCCGATACAATTAAATCCTTTAAATTATATTGGGCCCGCCCTACTCTAACCTTCCGCCACTTCACCTCCCCGCCGACCGTCCGATCATGCCCTCCAGATCTGACGACCTTAATGAATATCATGCACCCCTTCATGACGCGTGTTAGCACATGATCACTAAGTGGTTTCCTCCCCGTACCTCCGCCACACGTCAAGATATCTATGGAATCGCTGGCTCCTAGCTAAATACCACCCATCCCAAAAAGTGGTGCAATGAAACCACATACCGCTTTCCATATATGACAAAACATCATTTCGTTCCTCGCGCAAGTCATTAACCCAAAAACCAAAAACCCCCACCAACCTTGACTTTGTTATAAAACAAACAAATGTCATTTTCATTGTTTTTTACCGTATACCTATGCTCCCATGCAAAGCACGTCGAGGTCAATTGTCCAAGATTTCCAACTGCCACCTTGCTAAGAAACTTGCAGCCAACACAGCCCAGAACCTGTTAGCTACTGCCTGCACCTGTTTTCACACTGTTCACTCCCCGAACACAGGTATTTATCCAATTTCCACCGAAACCCTATAAATTCACATTTTACACTGCAATTCCACATAGAAGACCAAAATTCCTTACAATTCAGTCTTTTTTTCACCATATAAGTTCCCAGACCTGTTAATTGGCCCATTTTTCACCAAAAACCCAAATTCCTTCCTGAATCCACAAAAACCAGAAATGGAAACCCCTGTGGCTTTGACTGTTGCACCCATGAATGCTCCTCATAAAGATTTAGGCTATCTGCCTCTTGTAGATAAAGACTTTCAGATAAAAGACTTATCCACTAATAAAACCACCTTAAAGTCTTTTGCCAAAGTAGAGATAACTATCTGAATGGCTCTGACATCCTAGGACTGTGGGAATCTAACCTTCCCATGTATTTTCTCCCCTCAGTCCATGTTTTCCATGATATAATTCACCAATGCCAGGACAATTATGATCCTAACTGTAGAGCAGTTATGTCTCCAAGCCAAATAGTCCTCTTTCCAATAACTGCTCAATCCATCAATGAAATGTTGCAATTCCACTCCAGTCAAGCTCTCACTCCCATTTCCATGGGATATTTTCTTGAGAAATCCACTCAATTATCTCAGTCAGAACTGAACCGCATCTGTCAGACTTTCATGTCACCAAAGCATCAGCCTGATGGCCCACCTCCTTACATGCAAAATTTCTTCACAGATATGGGACAACTCATAATTGATATGATATCTTTAATTATGGGATTCAACACTAGTGAATTTTTTGATGAGATAACCCTAGTGTTGTTGTCAGTTTTTACTCCTGGATAGCCCCCTGCTATTAAGTATGATTATGCCTCCTATATTGCTAATAAGATTCATGACCAGTTCTTAAGACTAGACAATGAAGGAGTTTTAAAGTACACCACTTTCATATATCATCTTATGTTGTATTATTAGTCAGAGAACTTCCCTTTCCCTATCATGAAACTTGATATTAAAGGAAATCCAAGATCTGTCATCTTTTGGAGTCCCATTTTCCATGCATCCTTAGAGTCCCCTTACTCATACAGTGAGTTCATTGATCAATTTGTTCATCTAGCAACCACCTTATTGACAAGAGTTTCCCCTCCTAGGATCAGTGGTGACATGAAGAAGATCCTTCAGCTCTCTAAGTAGTACAAAATAGGTGATTAGTACCTATACAAGAACCATACAGAAATCAGGATATATGGGTGTGAGATATGCCATTTTAAGCTACCAAAGTATGTCCCAATGAGGCTCTTTGAATTGGAATATTTCAGACAAATGATAAATTCAGACCTGGTCCATTTTTATAATGCCAAGAAGAAAGCTTAGCTTAGAATCAAGAATCAGTTAGGCCCTTCTGTCTGTAACACTAGGGATGCATGGAGAGAAGCATAAATTATTTTAGAAGGTCATATTAAGTTACAAAAGAGTTTTTGGTGGATACCATATGACCCTAACAACTTTATATGTGATAGAAGAATGAAGAACAGATTGTCACCATACATTCACCATAGGATTCCGAAGATTGAATAATTTGCAAATATGGATGAATGGAGGGAAGGACCCTAGTAGAAAATGATAGTGAACAAGTCAATATTGAAAATGTTATGAGAGATCTTGAGAAAACACTTGACCTGGATTCTTTTGGGCAGGTACAAAGGTCAGGGATTGGTCCCTCTACAGCTGGAACTTCTCAGCAACATTCACAGGAAACGAGCACACCAGCCACGGGAACATCCAAAGGCAAAGAAAAAGGGACTAGTACACAGGCCACAGAGAAATATACAAGTCTAAGTAGCCTGAAACTTCCAAGGAGCAGGCCCAAATGCACACTCCTCCCACTCAGGGCAATGTGGAATAACCTCCAATCTTGCAAACTCCTCTAAATGAGGAAAGAAATAAAAAGAGAGACAGGGAAACAACTACTCTTGCCAATAGACCTACAGGACAACCTAGTATCAAAAGGCAAAGGATAAATCCCCTTTCAGAAGAAGAATATGTTGAAGAGACTACTGATAGTCAGAGGAGAGAAGGAGTAGACAGTCAGCAAACTTTCCCAATAGGTGGGACATCTACTAGCTCACAAAGAAAGGAGCTAGAAAGACAACAAAGTGTAGAGGTATCATCTTTCAAACCACCAATAAAGAACACTTTAGATATCAAAAAGAATTTATAGACATAAAAGCCAGAAATGATCCATTAATGCTTCAAGTCTACAATCAATTTTTGAAAATGGCTCCCACAAATCAAAATAGATTGATGTCAGCCTATGACATCAAAGAAGGTAAAATGATAATGAGTTATTTCAAGCCTAAAGTGAAACAGCCTCAAATAGAAGCAGACTATTTTAGAACCAATTTTCAAGTCGTGGCAAAGGATATTCATCCTTTGGATCAGATTGAATTGCACAAACAAACTGGAGAAATGATTTATTCCACATTGACTAGTAAGGCTATGATGGCCCAAAGGTTGGAAAATTATTTGGATAACACAACTACCCAACTACATTTGGAGAAAGCTTCCTCCCAGGCCAAAGATAATAGAATAAAGTATTTAGAAGAAATAATTATTGGATTGGATGATGATCCCAAAGATGTAAAGGCTACATAAGCCTTAATCAAAAAGAAAGATGAAGATATTGCTGCCATAAGGAAGTAGCTAAATTTGTCAGCTTCAAGGCATCCACTGAATGCTGAGATCATGAAGCAAAAATTTGAAGAAGAGCTGATGGATTTGCTCTTAAAACTTAATGAACGGTTGAATGAGACTGAGCAAGAACTAGAAAAAGCATTAAATGACAAGCAGGGAGAGTTGACCTCTCAGCCTCCCAATGTGATACTAGTAGTCTCAACTGCAGTCCCTTCAACCCTTGGAACAGCTCTGGCACCAAACATTCCAGTAGTCATAGTAGAGGTGGTTACAGGTACAACAACAACAGGAACAACACAGGATAGTACTGCCAAGTTGAGCACAGAGGAACTAATAAAATCAATGGAGGACATGAAACTACAAGTTTCAGAGCTAAAAAAGGTACAAGAACAGTATGCCAACGTAGAACAAAGCTATGATCTCTCAAAGATAAGTGTTGCAGAAAAGACAAGAGAGATTAAAGGGTTAGAAAACATAGTGAAATCATTAGAAAAAGATCTCACATTTGAGAAACCTTTGACAGAAATTAAGAAAATTCTTTGGGCCAACATCACTCAATCAATAAATGATGTTTGGCCATCAATCCAAATAATTTTTGAGCAAATTGATTTAGTAAAGGCAGCTCAAGAAGAGGTTTAAAAGGCAAGGGCAGAGTTAGGAAGTATGCCTGAGGAAGTCACCAGGCTCATACAGTTTTTGAATACCAAGAATAAGTACCAGCTTGAAGAACTAGGCATTCGAGATAGAACACGAACAATTCTTGAAGTCAAAAGGGTTTTCACTAAAAGAAATCTAATGCAAAATTTGGAAAGAAGGTGCCATGACATGCAGGAAGAAATTAATGCTTTCATGAAAAGATTTGATATTTTGCAGAGTAAAGGGCTACCTAGTCCTTTAGTTATTAATGGTAAACCAATGAGGCATATAGACTATGTGGAGAAATTGAATCAATATGCAGGCAACCAAGCAAGTCCATCAACAAGTGCATCAGCATCAAAAGCATTGCCTACAAGCAGGGTTCTCTATTGTAGTCTAGAGAACTTATTCTATGTCAAGCATGAGATAAAGCACTTATTTCCAATTCAGCCTACCTTTTTCAGGTACATCGAAATTGATGAGACCCTGAGAAAACTTCAAAGAATCAGAATACCAAAAACACAATGGTGGGAAGAAATGTTAGAAATTTTGTAAAATTATCCTTGGTAAAATGTAAATTTTGGCTATTTACTACAGTAAGTAATGGTAAAGAGGATAAACAAAGATCAAACAGGTCGAAGAGTATCAGAGCAGGTAAAGAGTATCAGTAAAAATAGGGCAGCCAGCACAGAATTACCAAAGAAGACAACAACAAGCCAAATTATAGGGCCTGCCTCCAACACACTCACAAGAATAGGAACATCACAACATCAGTTTGCCTTTTCTCCTATCTACGAGACAATTTGTCTCTATTTTTCTTGTAACTTATTCATAGTCATCCTAGAATATATCTCACTATGTTACGAGATATTTTTGTAAATTTTTTTGTATAAATACTCCCTCAATTGGAGTATTGAGGGGGATTTTTAGACATCGTTGTAATACTGATTATTTTGGAATAAAGTGCTATTGGAAAAATTTTTTGTATGGCTAGCTAGATGATGAATTGATGCAAAGGACTTTTCACAGGATTCTTGAGTCAGACACCGGATCAATAAGTCTTCTATATCTCAAGTTTTAAAGTTTTCTTGTTTATTATATCATCTGTGTTTCATATCTGAATGATAAACGAAAAAAAATAATTCAGAAAGTGCTTGAGTGCAATCTGTTTTCAATCGTTTTTGTTCTTAATGTTTTCCTCTAAACTGGCATAAACAATGAATTCTTAATTGCTCCTATTTCCTAGTTTATTCACTTTGATTATTTAGTAAAGAATTCTTAATTTCTCTTTATTGATAATCATCCAAGTTCCTTATTTTAAAATATGTTGAAGGATTCTTAATTGCCCTTCATCTCTTTTGAGTCCATTCCATCCTTTTTAAGTCTCTATTTGTTCCCTATTTAACTACCTTGCCCTGTGAAACCATCCCTTGTTAAGAAACCAAATCCAGTTAAGCCATCTTCTTTGACTCCATTAGCCCAATGGCCTAAACTACTCAGTCCTACCCCTCTGCTATTGAATTTCACCACCCAAACTCAATCAAAACTCCTAAACTTCATAACTAGCCTAATATCTTTCAAAACAAAGCTAAAACTTAAAGAGAGAGCCCTCTCTGGGTATATATTGGCTAAATTTTGTACCTAAAAGTTGGTTTGTGGTTACCTCAGACCCCTTTCCTCTTCCCAACAAATTCAAGGAAAATCTAAGTGATAACACCTTGGAAATTAGTAAAATGGCTCCACAAGTGCACACAATGAGTTGAAAACTAAGCTATAGAAAATGACAAGATAATGGGCTCATTGTCCTTTTTATAAAAAAATAATCCATGACACATGGTAGAGTTGGATTGGATAGAAAATTTGGTTTATGTGATTTTGATGTCAGCATGATGTGGTACATGCCACATGGTGGGATAACATGGTGGGGTGCTGGCATGGTAGGGTTGCATGGGATTAGCTTGATGTGGCACATGGATGTGGCAGGCAAGGTCGTTGTGGAGGATGATGTGGAGGGTCATGTGGAAACCCTTCGTGCCCTTCCCGAACTCACTGCTGAAAGTTTTGTAATAGTGCGTGGGACACCAAAGGCTGCCACATGGCCCTCTCCAAACCCATTTGATCAGTTAAAAGTCATGCAAATCCATGGTATAGAGCGCTCGGGACCATTATATGGCTTGACACATCCTCCATAGACCCAGGTGGTACATAACTCTCTAGCACCGACACCTCCAACGCTTGTCATGCCATCAAAAACATTGTGCTAGCACTTGCTTGTCAGGCTTGTACTTGAATCGTTAATGCCTTTTCATATGAAAAATTTAATCCTCACTTTCTATAGCTCCAACTTTGGAAATTCAATCTTTGGCTATGAGGGGTCTTGGAGATATTTTTTAAGGGGTGGTGCATTTTGGCACCAACACCCTCTTGCACCCTAGTGCAATGAACACTTTAATAAATTATGCCAAAGTGCAAGCAAAATAAAACTAATTAAATAAATTGTAAATGAATGAGAAATGCTTCATGTGGAAAGAAGCGACGCAAGAAATTCATTGAGGCTATGGATGTTTGGTGGAAGTGAAGCGATGCTTGTGATTTATTGAGTGCCTCGACTAGGGCCATTGATGTTCGCTGGTAGCAGAGAAACATCAGAAACTCAGTTTAAAATTCTGAACATAATAAACCCTCTATCATATTTTTTCCATCATTCTAAAATACTTACATGTCTAAACTTTTAGCTTAGTGTTTGAAGACTAACAAGACCCGGCTAAGGAGACAGATGAATGGTGTATTTATAATTGGTTAAGTAACTCAAGTGGTACACACAATATCTAGTTTAATACTTCCATGTATTATTAATATAATCAACATATTAAAGGGACTAAGGCAGAGATGTTGGATTTTAACAGTGTCTGCCAATTGTTGTAGTTGCTACAACAACAACCAAAATTTTATCCTAACACCCAACTTTTGGGTCCCCATTTTCTTTTCAAGTTTTCAATGGTTATGTCTATGTCTTTGTTAGTGTGAAATTTACTAGAAGGTATACCCAAAACACTTCACTTAAGTCACTAGGTGACACGTGGCCCTAACAATAATTTGTGCTTCTTATGCTTTAGATTGCAATAAAACTAGAAAAACTGCAACAAAACAACATATACGATCCAAAATACAAAACAACAATGTATATATCCAATGTAATAAACCAAATGTAAATACTTTTTAAATGAATAAATATTTTATTGATAACACCTAGTGAAGGAGATCTACAAGAAGGGTCTGCAAATCCCCTCCATGGGATGGGTCCTTTGATGTTCTTGATGCTTCAGTAATCGTTTCTCTCTTTCAATGTGTGAAAAACCAAAAACAGTGTGTAGAACTCAAATGGGAGCTCAAGTGAAAAGAGAAAATAATGGTGACAATGATAATGATCATGGTGAAGAATGAATGCAAAACCCTCCTATATATAAAAAAATATTGATTTAATCTAAAAAATGGAGAATAATAAAATAATATTGATTTAATCTAAAAAATGGAGAATAATAAAATAATATTGACCAAATAAATATCTAAATGCTAGGAATACTTTATTATATTTTTTCGAGAGGGAAAATATATTCAAAATGGTCAAAGATCTTTATTTAGAAAATATTAACAAATAAAATTGATTTATTATTTATTTCGTGAGGATTAAGAATGGTGTGAAATTGAAACAATTATTAAATAGTGATTTAACAATTATACCAATAATGAAATTAAGTAATAATAAATAAATAGTGATTTATCTAGTTATTCCTAGGGGATTCAGTGAAATGTGACAAGGAATAATGACCAAACAATGATTTAATAATTATTCCTAGAGAGAATTAGATAAATAATGATTTATGTAATTATTCTCATGGGTTTTTTTTAATTTTTAATCAGAAAATAATTTAATAAAAATGGTTTACTAAATTATTTCCCATTGTGTATTTCAATCCACCTAGTTAGAAATGGCTAGGTGATCTTTTTTGGTGATAACAGATTCCCCCCAAGGTATGAGTGTTAGGATAAAATCGTATGACTGAAATATGTTGTAGGTTACACTACCATGAGACTCCAAAGGGGAGTCATAAAGAGAAAGATAGATCAATCAATGCAAGGAAGAACACAAATGGAGGGGGCGAGACCTACTAAACTGATAGAAGTCTACTTTTATGTTGGAGTACATGATCTCAAATGAGGCGAGGGAGGCATACCCATACCCACCGATGAGCCCAACAATGTGGGAATGAGCTACAAAGTACATGATACATGATATGCTAGCATCAATGGGCCATAAAATAATACAATGAATCCCATATACATAATGTGTCTAGAAAGACATAGGCCAGTACTAAATACAATAACATATGAGTACATGAGACATAATGCCCCTCAAGATGACATGGTGAGGGGCGGGGGGGTCGCAACCAAAGAAGCCCTGCTGAACAGGAAAGGGATTTGAAGATATGAATGGATCATCTAAAGGAGACATGCATGTTGTGGGAACTACAAGCAACTAAAACCAAACCCACCACATCTGTGGAACTACATTTGAGGTTGGATCAACATCTGCGGACATCTGGGCATGTGGGGGGCTAACTGAAGTTCCACCCCCTCATGAGGTATGAAACATCTCACACACACCCAGGAATAATTGGGACAATCGTCTAGATCACTGAACCATCAAGTGTCCAATTCTTAATCGTGTGATAAGGAGATGGCTCCGAGCATGTGAGAAACAAGTAATTCAAAAGGAAATGATGATTCCCTTTGCTTGATCTAAGGAATTGAACCTATGTGAAAGTTGGAACCAAGGTACACCATCCTCTAGACCACACTTTTGGAATAAATGTGTTGAAATATGGCCTACCAGAGTTAAGGCAATGAGGAATCCTTAAAAGAGGGACGAGGTATCATAGTAGAGTGACTGATGGAATGACACCAAGGATGATGATGGAAGGAAACATAATGAGTGGTGAACAGACAACTTCTCTTTCTAGAGCATGATATGTATGGTTGACCTGGCAACAATTGACTCAATTCTAAAGGGGATGGTCAATTACTTATACAGGGGCTTTTTAAAGACATAACAGTATAGCTAGATGTCAAATATGAATACAATGGGACAAATGCAACACAAAGATGTATGGAACGTTGTAACTAGAATCAAGGGGACTCGACACTAACTCCATAGATGCAAGTGTGACTCATCTTGGATTCTCTAAACAAGGATGACTCGATGACATTGCCACATCGAGGAGGCCCAGAGGGGACCATGAAAACATTAGTAAATAATGATTACTCATGAAAAAAATCGACACATGAGTCGACAAGTGCCAAGGAAAAGTGGTACTAAAGCATAAATGACTCATATGAGGAACTTCAATTTTAATAGGTGGCAAAGTGGGACCTCATGGAAAAAATGGCTTCCTGGTGAAGTGTAAAATCGCAAAAAAAAAAAAGGAAAACCCATTAAACAAATTGGTGATAGCTTTCCAACAATGCTAATGACTCGTCAAACAGAGCTATGGTTTGGTCGCAATGGGCAACAAAAAGGTAGTTTTTTTTTTCTTATAAAAGGGCTTCTTGCCCCCAAATCCAATTTATTTGCATAGTGAGTTATTGTAGAATTTGGAGAGGAGGAGAAGGCCTTAAATCTCATGGAGATTGTAGCAAAAAAAATGACCACGGAAATCAGAATCTACGAGTTGGAGGTATGTGGCCTAACCTTATTCATCATTTTTGGTGGATTAGAATTTCACATTAGGGATTTAGTTCATTGTGGGGGACCCCTGCTTCTTTTGGGGTCCTATTCTACATTCTGAAACGTATAAACTTGGTTGATAAGTGTCTCTAGCACTATTTTGAGGGAAAAAATTGCATTCTAGGCTAAGAGGAAAGGCAAGATTGGTGTTTTGTGGTAAGATGGATCCAAGAACCAGAAATGCATGCCTTTGACTTTGAACAGACAAAACATAATTGTATTTTTCAAGTATGGCAGAGCTAAAGGTTATATGGAAAGAATGAGATTTGGAAAGTCTTTGTTCTAAGATTCAAGGGAATCCGACAGTAGAGGTGTTTTGGATTGGTATAGGGTGTTGAAGTTCTTGGAGAACCAATTGATGAGGGTAGGTGAGCCTTTGTTGCTGAGGATTGTGAACTAATGGGACCTAGATCATGAGGCTTTTGTAGTACATGGTCACATGATCGATATCACGATCCAGGAAATATAATTTCTGACAATATTTCATCCCCTAGGGGTAGTGGGGGAGATACATCCAGTGATGCCTCAGGGGAGACATATAAGTGAGTTTGTTGGTCATCACTTTGTATTGATGGTTCATGCAAAGGGCATGAACATTCCAATCAGTGACCTAGAGAGGCTTGAACGACAAGCTATAGCCACAGTAGTGTTGTGGATCTTGGGTAGTCATGCCTTCCACCACATTACTAGGGAGAAAATGATGTTGGTGGAGAGTGTGTTGGTGGGGACCTACTATGGGTGGGCCCAAATGATTTTGTCATCATTGAAATGATAGCTGACACTATGTAGGTGGAGAACCAATGATAATTGTTCTTCTAGGATAATGTTATGCTCATTCTTCTTTGACAAGATCTTGACTATCCGTCCTCATGTACAGAACCATGATGGGGGCCCACAAGAGCCCACGATGCACCACTAGGGGTAGCTACTGTGATGAGGTGGAGGAGGGGGATTCACACGAGTATTCTGACTTGATTTTGTTTCTCATTGAGACTAGATGACACCATACATAGATGATTATCCGTATAGTGGAATGAACTATTAAGGGGATCCTGAATTACCACTTTTATCGGGATGAGCATGGGCTCTAGATGGTAAGTGAAAGTTGTTATATATTTGATGTATTTATAGTTTGAAAATATGTGTATGTGGTACTAATTTATAAAATTTATGGTATGTAGACATAACACTCATGAGGATAGCAGGATACATGGGATGAGCTACAATGCCTGGGGCTGCAAATCAGGGGGTTCCACATCACAATAGATATGAGGGAGTGATTCTCTACTAGAGGATCTTTGACGTAGATTCGACGTGCTACTAACCAGGGTGACAGATCACGAGTGGCATGAATTCAAAGATCAGTGTACAAATGAGTGCACTTGTCTTCCCTTAGAGTGGTGAGAAACAATGGGGTGCATTTATATGGTTGATCGGGACATATGAGACCTACGGGCTCATGGGATGGAGTCATTGGACTGAGAGCCTCCAGATGATAGTGATTAGGCATAGGGACATGTGGGTCCCCATTTTTGTTTTATGATAACATGTGAATGAGCATGTTGGATGTATTTAGAGTAGTGGACTCAAAACATTGTATGTTGGATATTATGATACATAATTATGGTTATGCATTTTTTGTGATGATTTTGGTTCACCATTTTTTTATGTTATGGATGTCTTCTTGTATATGCATGTGATAAATGCCAATCTATAATATTATTTGCAATGATACCTACATAGTGATTTTGGGCTCTAGGAACATGATTGAATGTAATGGATTCAAATTCACATTTCAAAAGATTAACTTGTAGATATTTTATAAATAGGATAGGATTATGCACATGATAAATGTCATTCAATTGCATGACAAGTAACAAGGAATCAAGACATACATGAAGGTGAAGGATGTTACGATCAAGGGAATTGGCTAACAAACCTATCACAACATCATATTTGTCTTTGTTATTGGTGGCAGGTCCAATGCAGACATCGTTGGATTGGACTAACGAATGCAAGGGGGAGAAAATGGCGCAAGTTACCGAGGCTAGATTCCTAGTGGAGCAACTCACACCATAGACATAGCCAATATGAGGTGTTGATGATGGATGCATCTGAAATAAGCAAGAATAAAATGTATAAGATGATGGGGTATGCAAGCTACCTACATGCAAGAAAAAAGAAAAAGATACACGAATTTCAATGGGAAATGTTATGGGTAAAATTTCTTGAGGTAGAGTGCATTGCAAGGGTTAGGAAGGATTTGTCCTTCTAGACCCTCTAAAATTTATGCCCCTTTTCCCAAACACTTATGGATGATCTAAGGTCCTAGCCATAATAGTTCAAACTTTCCATGCCCTAGGACATCATGAGCTTGGTCATAAACGAGAACAAGGTCACTTTCATGGAAGGTAAGATGGTGGAATTTTTGTTCATATTGAGCTTTAGTGCATTTTTTGGCTAATTCAATAGTTTGCAATGCAACATGATAGTCTTGATTGGCACGCTCAAGCATGATAATTCATTGTTATAAAGTCTAGGTGTCCGGGAAGAGTTAAATGGAAAGATGGAGGGAGGGGATTTTACGCTCGATTGGTAAGACTGCCTCCTCTTCAAAAATGAGGTGGAAAGGACTGAACCCGGTGGTGGTATTGACGGAAGTTCTATACGGCCACAAAGTAGGGAAGCACATAAGATGTCAGTTGGTCTTTTGTTTATTCATCATCCACTGAAGCATATTATTAAGGATTTTGTTGACATCTTCAACTTCGAGATTGCCTTAGGGGTAGTAAGATGATGAATATTGGTGTTAGAACAATGGAGAGGATAGCTCACACCATATCTCATCTTCAAAGTGTCGACCATGGTCAGAGACCAATTGTTTTGAAACCCCAAATCGATTGATAACATGGTTAAAGAAAAAGAGGGTTGCAGTGTTATTGAATGTTGGCATGTCTTCAACCCATTCGGTGAAATAGTCAATGGACAAGATAATATAATTATGGTTATTAGCAGATGGGGGTCAACACTCCATAAATCCAATAGCCCATTTACATAAATGACTGGTTGCGATGACGGGATGGAGGGGAACAGGTGGAGATCGCGCCTTAGGGGCGTATAACTGGAAATTGGGACAACACTTGACTGCCTCAATGCAATCACTAAAGAGAGAAGGCCAAAATTAATCGGAACACATGGTTTTATGGGAAGTGGCTATTTCGGAGAGGTGACCACCACAAGAACCACCATGGTAGGCATTGAGCACTAGCTCATCTTTAGCACGGGTGAGACAATGACAAAAGACATTGTTGACACCGCGACAATAAATATTTTCACTGACGAAGAGGTAGAGTGGCCCCATAATTATTTAAACCTCAAGGCATGACCTGATAATCTACCTTACCCCACGGAATAGTCAAGGAGGTTTTAAGCTGATCGGAATAACGAATACATATTTTGTTATTTCTGGAGAATCCATCCATAACAGAGAGAACCTCATGCCCTGCACACTCATCAATGACCTGGTCTATGAAGGGTGTGGGAAGGTTGTCTTTGGGACAAGCTTTGTTTAAATCACAAAAGTATGTGCATACATGAATGGTGCCTTGTTTATTAAGAATGGGAATAGGATTGAATGTCCATGTGGTGTATACAATGGGATAGATGAAACCAACATTCTTGAGCTTATCAATTCCAACTTTGATAGCTTCACGTTTGGAAGGATTGATAGGTATTTTCTTTTGGCGGAAAGGGATGGAATCAAGCCAAGTGTTAATGTGATGTTCAACAATGGAAAGATTAAGTCTAGGAATTTTAGAATATGTCTAGGAGAAAACATCATGAAATTATTCAAATAACTTGGTGTAAGAACCAATTTCTTCCGGGGTGCATTGTGCCCCTAAGATGATATTTTCTTCGATCCATGGTTTATTAAAAATGCTAATTTTCATGGTAGTAGAAATGTTAGCCATATTTCCTTATTCAAAACCATCTAGTGCAGGAGTAGGATTTTTAAACCAATTGACTTCACGAGGAATGAAGTCTTTTGACTCCACAGTTTATTGATCATGGGTTTGCTATGAAAAGAAGTACGCATGATGGTGCATATAATCCCAAGGATAATCAAGGGTGGTCATGGCTTCCTTGATGTCTTCATCAGAATGGAATATGGGGGGAAAGGAGGAATATATACCACATGGTGAAGAGGATATAATTGAGGCATCTTCATGAGATACAAGGTTCACATACACATCGTCACGCTTGGGAGACATATGACTAGTAGATGGGACATCTACCGATGTTGACACCAAAGTGTTCATCGAAAAAGGTTCAATAGAATCATAATAGGAGACATCAAGGGTTTCCCAATACATTGATATGATGGAACGTAGATGTGGAGCTAAAAAGTGCATTTTTATATTGATACTCTCAGTCATTACATCTCGCACATATTTTTTCCGTCTCCTACTCGGTTGGTACTTGTGACATGTGGAAAGAAGTAAAAAACCACCAGAATTCGAAAATTTGACAAAAAAGGAAAGAATACTATAAATGTAAATTGAGAGGCTAAAAATAGTTGTAGAAAACCATGAAATTTACAAAAACCCCAGTCACCCAAGAACTGAATTACTACATGAGTGGAGTCGTCATTTTTAATGACAAATGTAGCTTAAAGACCCAGTGGAGTCACCATTTGTTAGTGTGAAATTTGTTGGAAGGTGTACCAAAAATACTTCACTTAATTCACTAGGTGACATGTGACCCTAACAACAATTTGTAACTTCTTACACTTTAGATCTGCAATAAAAATAGAAAAACCTGCAACAAAACAAGATATATGATCCAAAACAACAAATAACAATGCATGTATCAAGTGTAATAACCCAAATGGAAAGAATTTTAAAATGAATAAATCTTTTATTGATAACACCTGGTGAAGGAGATCTATAAAAAGGGTCTACAAATCCCCCTCTGTGGGATGGGTCCTTTGATTTTCTTGATGCTTCAGTAATCGATTCTCTCTCTCAATATGTGGAAAACCAAAACAATGGGTAGAACTAAAATGGGAATTCATGTGAAAAGAGACAATAACAGTGATGATGATAATGATCACGGTGAAGAATGAATGGAAAACCCTCCTATTTATAACAGAGTATTGAGTTAATCTAGAAAATGGAGAATAATAAAATAATATTGACCAAATCAAGAACTAACCATTAGGAATACTTTATTATATTCTTTGGAGAGGGAGAAGATATTCAAAATGGTAAAATATCTTTATTTAGAAATAATTAACAAATAAAATTATTCATTAATAATTTCATGAGGATTAAGAATAGTGTGAAATTGAAATAATGATTAAATAATTATTTAACAATTATCCAATAATGGAATTAAGGAAGCATAAATAAATAGTGATTTATTTAGTTATTCATAGGGTATTTAGTCAAATGTGACAAGGAATAATTATCAAACAATGATTTAATAAATTTTCCTAGAGAAAATTAAATAAATAATGATTTATCTAATTATTCTCCTGGGGCTTTTTAATTTTAATCAGGAAATAATTTAATAAAAATGGTTTACTAAATTATTTCCCATGGTGAAAGTGATTTTACTATGGTAAAATTAATCCTACATGGTGTATTTCGATCCACCTAGTTAGAAATGGCTAGGCAGTCATTTTTTGGTGATAACAATCTTGAATTGGTCAAATATTTCAATGACCCAACTGCCATCAAACCCTGTGGTTTATCATGCTTTCACTGTGTACATTACTTTAGCAGGGTTCGTATCCTTTTGAATTCATTAGGGTTTAGGGAAACTGGTGCTTTAGTTATGCATTTAATGTCTTATATCCCCATACTATGCTATGCAAATTATAGGCATTCATATTGCATTGTTGGCCATACTTCATCTTGGCATTTATCCCCTAATTCACAGTTTCAAGCATTGAATTCTCATGAGAATTTCATGATGTTTTACAATCATAGTAGTTGCATCGTCATGTTATAAGGTTAAGTCATGTGTTCATGCCATTTCAAATATTAATTTGATTTGTGTGATTTAAGGTAAATGATTGCTCCTACATTAGGCTTGACTCCCCCTCAAGGAAAGACAATAGAAACATATTTATTACCTATATTTACAAAAGTTTGAAGGTTTCTTTTGGATTCTCTCTTGGAGCTAATACGTGCAATATTTTATCTAGTTTGCACCCAAGACGTCAACTGTCAAGTTTGCAAATGACTTGTCATTTGCTCTCCTATACAAAGCATTAAAGAGTTTGCTCTCCTATACAAAGCATTAAAGAGTTTTAATTTTACACAAACATGTATTATAATATCTGCCAGTCGTATTTGCATTGAGTTTGTATGGTGATGATTGTTACTTTTTCATTGGGCATTGTGCTTTTATTGAAAGGAATAGTAAAAGGAAAAAATATATTCTGCAGCATTTGGCTCTGTATGTAGTCCATGGTATCCCCAAAGAATTTCCAAATTCTACATGTAGAGTGCAAATTATTTTCTTTTATTCAAATTTTTTGTTGTAAGGATGTAATGTAAAAATGTGTTATAAGGCTATGAGAGTGCAAGGCCATGCATGCGATAAAGGATGAAAGGATGCGATAATGCCATGCAATGGAAGAATATGATTATGCACTACAATGAAAGGTTATGGTAAAATGATGTGATAAAAACTATGGTAAAAGCATGTGATGAGGATAATGTAAAGGTCATGACAACACAATGTGATGGAGACTATGTAAACACAATGTGAAGTATAATACATCAAACAATGCATCAAAATTAGGTTATCTTAAAAGTACATGATAATACCATGACAAAATAACACCATATCATATTGCATGCAATTGAAGATTAAAGGACTATGCTACAATAGAAAACTAAAGAAATGTGCAACAAAAAAGAATACGTGAAAAGCCTATTACAGAACTGTGTTAAATGAAATGTTAGCCATATTTCCTTATTCAAAACCATCTAGTGCAAGAGTAGTATTTTTAAACCAATTGACTTCACCATGAATGAAGTCTTTTGACTCCATAGTTTATTGATCATGGGTTTGCTGAAAAAAGAAGTACACACGATGGTGCATATAATCCCAAGGATAATCAAGGGTGGTCATGGCTTCCCTGATGTCTTCATCCGAATGGAATATGGGGGGAAAGGAGGAATATATACCACATGGTGAAGAGGATATACTTGAGGCATATTCATGAGATACAAGGCTCACATACACATCGTCACGATTGGGAGACGTATGACTAGTAGATGGGACATCTACTGATGTTGACACCAAAGTGTTCATCCAAAAAGGTTCAATAGAATCACAATAGGAGACATCAAGGGTTTCCCAATACATTGATATGATGGATGATGATAGGTATAGAATATGTTGGGTCCCTAATACTAGTGATTACCCCATTACTATTGTAGTTATACCCCTTATTTATATTGTTGTGCCCCCATTGCCCCCATATTGTTATTAATGTGCCCATAGAATCCCTCTATTGTTATTTTTGTGGCTTTATATTATTATTGTTAGGTCGGCTGGATTATATTGTGACTCCTTAGACTCCTATATATAGAAAGGAGGTTTTGTCATTTGAATCATCGAATAATTGTTCATTTATGTAATGTAAAGGAGGTTGCCCCCTCAAAGAGGCTAAATTCTAAGGCGTTGATCTATCTTTTCTATCTTTTCTTGAGCTGGTTTCATAACATTTGGTATCAGAGCTTTGGATTCTAGGGTTTCGCTGCTCTAAACAGGTCATTGTGGTATTTTCGCTATAACTTTTTTTCGGTGACGTTTCAAAAGTCGCAAAAAAACCCCATTTGAGAAGAAATCATGCTGAACCTTGGGTCCAAATTTCAGAGCTTTTCGCACGATATTTTCAGAGATATGATCTGAGGAAGTTGGTTTTTTTGCAGACTCCTGAATTACATTCAAAACAGGTGACCTGGGGAAAATCGTCATAACTTTCTCTCTGAAGATCGGATTGAAATTTCATAAGAAGGTACAGAAAGAGGACGGACTGTAGTTTCTTGTATGCATTTTTCAGATCCATAGGTCGAAAAAATGACTCGTGGCACGTCGTACAAGTTTTCTCTACTGAACTAGTCTATAAGCAAGTCATTGTGGGAGATTTCGCATAACGCTTCCTTGGAGAAACCAATTTGGGTTAGACTTGTGGCATTGTTAAGAGGGCTCAGAAGGCTACTACAGGTCAAAATTTCAGAACTGGATGATCTGAAATAACAGAGATACATCAGATTCAATATCAGGCTTCTACAAAGTGAAAAAAAGTGTGTAGTTTTTTTTTTAATTTTTGCATAAGCTTGGTTTGAAGGAATTCAAAGGACATAGTAAAGCATTATTATCGGTAACTGATGCCCCGAGGAAAGAAAATGAAAACACCTAGTAAGGAACCTGAAAGCTCTAGCATGACTCATGAAGAAGAGGAAGAAATGCTACATGATATATCAAAATTACAAGAACAAGTGCAACAAATGTCACGCTCACGTCATATAAGTTTTCTATACTGAACTAGTCTATAAGCAAGTCATTGTGGGAGATTTCGCATAACGCTTCCTTGGAGAAACCAATTTGGGTTAGACTTGTGGCATTGTTAAGAGGGCTCAGAAGGCTACTACAGGTCAAAATTTCAGAACTGGATGATCTAAAATTACAGAGATACATCAGATTCAATATCAGGCTTCTACAAAGTGAAAAAAAGTGTGTAGTTTTTTTTTTAATTTTTGCATAAGCTTGGTTTGAAGGAATTTAAAGGACATAGTAAAGCATTATTATCGGTAACTGATGCCCCGAGGAAAGAAAATGAAAACACCTAGTAAGGAACCTGAAAGCTCTAGCATGACTCATGAAGAAGAGGAAGAAATGCTACATGATATATCAAAATTACAAGAACAAGTGCAACAAATGTCACGCTCACGTCGTACAAGTTTTCTATACTGAACTAGTCTATAAGCAAGTCATTGTGGGAGATTTCGCATAACGCTTCCTTGGAGAAACCAATTTGGGTTAGACTTGTGGCATTGTTAAGAGGGCTCAGAAGGCTACTACAGGTCAAAATTTCAGAACTGGATGATCTGAAATTACAGAGATACATCAGATTCAATATCAGGCTTCTACAAAGTGAAAAAAAGTGTGTAGTTTTTTTTTTAATTTTTGCATAAGCTTGGTTTGAAGGAATTCAAAGGACATAGTAAAGCATTATTATCGGTAACTGATGCGCCAAGGAAAGAAAATGAAAACACCTAGTAAGGAACCTGAAAGCTCTAGCATGACTCATGAAGAAGAGGAAGAAATGCTACATGATATATCAAAATTACAAGAACAAGTGCAACAAATGTCACGCTCAAAAAAGCTAACAGAAGCTAAGATAAATGGAATGGAATCTAAGATAAATGGCGTGGAATCTAAGATAAAGGGCATGGAAGCTAAGATGGATGATTTGAAGACAGATTTAAGGATAGATTTGAAGACAGATTTGACAAATTTTCTACAAGAAATACTTACTAATGGTGAAAAGGTTGTAAAGGAAACTCATGATGTGAACAAAAGAAATGTTAATCATGATTCCATAAACTCTAATGTTGGATCGAAGACCCACCATATTCCAAAAATCGATATGAGGAAGTTTGATGGCAAGGAACCCCCCACATGGATATTACAGATGGAGCAGTTCTTCGATCTCAATAATGTGCAAAACACACAAAAGGTACGTATGTCAACTTTATATTTGGAACCAAATAAGTTTGTATGGTATCAATGGCTTTGCTCTCGTAAGCAATTTATCACTTGGGCAATTTTTACAGAAGAATTGATAGCACATTATGAGGATACAAAAAGCAACACTTTTTTTAGCCAATTGATAAGTCTCAAACAAAAGGGTTCAATAATGGAGCACATTGAGGAGTTCCAAAAATTGAACATAAGGGTAAAAGATATTCCAGAGGATCATAGGATTGATGTGTTCATAGGGTCTTTAAAGGATAATATCCAACATGATGTTCACCTTTGGGAACCTGATTCATTAGAGAAGGCATTCAAGTTAGCAAGAAAAATGGAAAGCAAAATTATGGCAACCAGGAAGCATACCACTCACAACTATAAAGATGGAAGTGCAATTGGCCCTAGTCTTCCACAACCTATAAGGTTGACACCACAAAATTTGGAAGAAAAAAGAGCAAAAGGGCTTTGTTACAGTTGTGATAGCAAATACACTAAAGGTCATAAGTGTGCTGAGAAGAAAGTATTCTACATAGATTGTGAAGAGGAAGAAGACAATGAGCAAGAAAGGTCAAAAGAAGAGGATATGCTCCAGGAACAAAGCCTAGATGAAGAACAAATAAATCCGACCATATCTTGTAATGCATTGGTGGGAATTACCACTCCTCAAACCATCAAGATAGAAGGACAAATCAAGAAGAAAAAGGTAATAGTGTTGATTGATTCAGGAAGCACCCACAATTTTATTCACTGTAGGGTAGCAAAAGAATTGAATTGCTTCCTATATCCAGCACCAGAGTGTCAAGTGATGATTGCAAATGGAGGAACAATAAATTGCTCTGGAAAGTGCCCTAATATCAAGCTATCCATGGGAGAATATGTATTGACTAGCTCAATGCTTTCCATTCCAATGGGAGGTGCTGATGTTGTACTAGGAGTCCAATGGCTACAATCCTTGGGTACAATAGCTTTTAATTTTCAAGAACTTTTCATCAAATTTTCTACGGAAGGAAAGGAAGTTGAATTAAGGGGTATTGCAGGGAAACCAGGAAAGATAATTAGCTAGGAGCAAAGGGATGTAATTGCACAATTATGTTCGCTAGATGTTTCCACATTAAAATCATCTATTTCTCCAGATCTCCAAAAAGTCTTGGACAATCATTCCAAGGTATTTGAGACTCCCAAAGGTCTCCCACCTATGCGTGATCATGATCATGCTATTCATCTGATTCCAGGAAGTGTTCCTCCAAACATCAGGCCATACAGATATCCCTATGTCCAAAAAAGTGAAATTGAATGTATGGTTGCAAAAATGCTAGAGGCTGGTATAATTCAACCGAGTCAAAGTTCTTTCTCTGCTCCAGTAGTATTGGTGCACAAGAAGGATGGATCATGGTGCATGTGTCCGGATTATAAGGAGCTTAACAAGCTCACTATTAAAGATAAGTTCCCCATTCCCGTCATTGATGAATTACTGGATGAATTGCATGGATCAATTTACTTCACCAAGTTGGATCTTCGTTCAGGATATCATCAAATCAGAATGAAGATTGAAGACATTCCGAAAACGGCATTTAGAACTCATGAGGGTCATTATGAATTTTTGGTCATGCCTTTTGGCCTTACCAATGCACCTTCAACATTTCAAGTTTTGATGAATTCAATTTTCAAACCATTCCTTAGAAAATTTGTGTTAGTATTTTTTGATGATATACTTATCTACAACAAGTCTTAGAAGGATCATGTTGAACATGTTGACAGGGTGCTACAACTATTGGAGGAGAAACAATTATATGCAAAAAGATCCAAATGTTTCTTTGGAGTCCAGGAGGTGGAATATTTGGGTCATATTGTATCTCATGAAGGAGTTAAGGTAGACCCTAGCAAAATTAAAGCCATTAAGGAATGGAAAATCCCCACATCCATAAAGCATCTACGCAGATTTCTTGGGTTGAGAGGTATTATCGCAAGTTTGTTAAGAATTATGGGAGAATAGCAGCACCTCTAACGACATTATTGAAGAATGATGCATTTTCATGGACTCCGGAAGAAACAAAGGCCTTTGAACATCTTAAAGAGGCAATGTGCCAAGCACCGGTCTTAGCTACACCGGACTTCACAAAAACCTTTATTGTGGAATGTGATGCTTTAGGAAATGGAATTGGTGATGTTCTAATGCAAGATGAAAGACCCATTGCTTTTGAAAGTCGTCCAATCAAGGGAAAGTTTTTAAGAAAAGCTATTTATGAGAAGGAAATGTTGGCAATACTCCATGCACTTAAGAAATGGCGACCCTACCTAATGGGGAAGACACCTCAAGGTAAAAACAGATCATGATAGCCTTAAATACTTTTTAGAACAAAGATTATCCTCTGAAGAGAAACAAAAGTGGGTCACAAAGATGTTGGGTTATGACTTTGAAATCATCCACAAAAAAGGGAAGCAAAATGTGGTGGCAGATGCACTCTCAAGAAAGGATGAGGATGTGGAAGCATTGTTGTGCGTTATTTCTATCATCCAACCAGATTGGATAAATGAAGCAAGGGAGGAATGGAAGAATGACGAAGAAGTGTGGGCACTTATTCGAAAGCTACAACAAGATTCCAGTACGTCTGATACATTTAGCTAGAAAAATGATTCGTTATGGTACAAAGATCGCTTATACCTCTGTAAGAATTCCCAGCTAAAACGAAAGATTCTTATGTAATTGCACACTTCTCCCTTAGGAGGGCACTCAGGATTTTTAAAAACTTACCATGGGGTTAAGAAAGAATTTTTTTGGGATGGCCTTAAATCAGATATTCAAAAGTTTGTGGCAGAATGTTTGGTTTGCCAAAAAAATAAAGTTGAAAAAATTAAGACACCGGGTCTATTACAACCTTTATCCATTCCAAGCCAACGTTGGGAGGAGGATCAATGGATTTTATCACAGGTTTACCCAAGTCTGAGGGAAAGAGTGTAATCATGGTGGTAGTTGACAGACTTACCAAGTATTCACACTTTTGTGCATTATCACATCCATTTAATGCCAGTATAGTTTCTACTGCATTTATGGAAACAATTCAAAAGCTACATGGAAACCCAAAGATTATTGTAAGTGACAGAGATCCCATTTTCATTGGAAATTTTTTGGACAGAATTATTTTCTTGTCTTGGTACTTAGTTAGCTCATAGCTCATCTTATCATCCTCAATCTGATGGGTAAACTGAGATAGTAAACAAATGTTTGGAAGGATATCTTCGTTGCTTTGTATCTGATAAACAGACACAATGGGTCAAATGGTTGCCTCTGGCTGAATGGTGGTATAACACTTCCTTTCATACAGCAACAAAAATGACCCCATTTATGGCACTTTATGGGTATCAACCACCATCCATCACATCATATTTAAGAGAAAATTCTAAGGTTCAGGCAGTGGAACATCACATTGAACATCAACAACAAGTCCTCCAACTCTTAAAGGATAACCTCGTGTTGGCATAGAATAGAATGAAACAACAGGCAGATCAACATTGCAGTGAAAGAAGTTTTGATGTAGGTGATTGGGTATTCCTACGGCTACAACCATATAAGCAAATGTCCCTCAAGCAAGCTAAGAAGGATAATAAATTATCACCAAAGTATTATGGTCCGTACAAGGTGTTGCAAAATATTGGTACTATGGCATACAAATTGGAGCTTCCTGCAGCTTCTTGATTGCACCCAGTTTTCCATGTTTCATGCTTAAAGAAGGTTATAGGTGACAAGCTCCCAGTTCAAACAATATTGCCAGTACTTGACGAGGAATGAAAAATTATATTGGAACCGGAAGCAGTTATAGAAACAAGAACTCGACAGCTATAAAATCGATCAATTTCAGAGTACCTTATCAAGTGGAAGAACTTATCCGCTGAAGATTCCACATGGGAGGATGAGAATTTTATGAAGAAGTATCCAGAACTACTCAAGCGTTGAGGAAAACACTTTTTTGAAGGAGAGGGGAATATTGGGTCCCTATAATACTAGTGATTACCCCATTACTATTGTAGTTATACCCCTTATTTATATTGTTGTGCCCCCATTGCCCCCATATTGTTATTAATGTGCCCATAGAATCCCTCTATTGTTATTTTTGTGGCTTTATATTATTATTGTTAGGTCGGCTGGATTATATTGTGACTCCTTAGACTCTTATATATAGAAAGGAGGTTTTGTCATTTGAATCATCAAAGAATTGTTCATTTATGTAATGTAAAGGAGGTTTCCCCCTCGAAGAGGCTGAATTCTAAGGCGTCGATCTATCTTTTCTATCTTTTCTTAAGCTCGTTTCATAACAGAATAGGAGCAATACCATCCACATCTCGACATTAGGGGGAGGGATCATGATTGGTGGTTGAGAGACCTCCTGCTCTAGTGTAAGAGTGGTACCAGAACCCACAGGTAGAGGAGAGGTGGATTCACTATGAGCAGCCTCTAATTCTCACAGAGCTTGAAGTGTATCATGAAAGTATTCGAGCTAGGGACAATGGTGAGAATAATGGCCATAATTATCACACAAATCATGAGGGTGATTCATGTGTAATGATCTTTTCTTCTTAGCTGACTTAAGTAAGGTGACATGCAAATAAGGAATTTTAGAGTTGGGGAAGGTACCAAAGACCACATTCTTGATATGAGGGAGTTGAGGAAAATTATTGGTGGCATGACCAACAACATCACAAAAAACATATGGAGGATTAGGCTTTGGCAGCTTAGGAGGACCTGCAGTGGTTTGGGGTGCCTTATCTTTGTTTCCATTTCTAGGCTTCGCCCCCCTCACCAGATGATTTCGCAATACGAGTAAGTTCTTGTTGAGGTTTCTGTCGAATTTAAGAAAAGAAAGGGGTAGGAAAAATAGGTTGAACCAGGGTCAAAGCAGTGTAAGGTTTGAGTTGATTTGGGGGAGTGTTTATGGGAGGATCGATGCACTAGACTGGGATCCCCAAGGTAATGTTAGATAAACTAAACGTAGCTATCACAAGTGTAGAGTAAACTCCTGGGGGTGAAAATTAGAATGGTATCTTATGAGATGGGTAATGACTAGGGGGAACTGCTCCGAAATGGTTAATACCTGGGGGAACTATTTCGGGCTAAAAGGGTCTAGGAGAGATACCAGTAGAAGGAAATGTTCCTTGAGGAGTAGTACTGGAAGGCTAGGTTGAGTTTGGAACAATAGGTTGTGGAGGTGTTGGCTGTTGTGAAGGAATATGAAATTTCTTGTGAGAAACCTATGATGATTGAAGCATGAAAAAACTTGATGAGTTAGGATCATAAGGAGTAGGTGGTGGACCATAATAAGCACCAAGTAAGGTGGAACCTTTGTAGACTCTAGGAGAGACATTAGTGAGGGACGAGACAATCTTATTGTTAGTCATTGATGAGATATTAGATTGAGGTGAAGTCTGAGACTTAGGATCATAGTATGTCAGCTGATCGATGGTGACAATATTTCCATTATGATGGAAGCACATCTTACGGTGAACCACAAATGCGAACACTAACATAACATAGTTATAACTATGACACAAAAGGATGTTGTAATCTAATGGGGCATCAATGACATTAATGTCAATAGAGACAATCTTGTCGGCAATAGTGATAAGAAAATTGTGATATAAGCTAAGGGGTTGTAAGGGATGACCTTTACAAGCACGAAGAGTGATGGTAGATGGGGACAGGTCTGGGGAACCAAGTCACTTCCAAACACTAGCAGTCATCGCATAGGTGGAGGTGCCTTCGTCTATGATACACTAAAGAACAATGGCATTTCTTATGGAGACGGCTATTTGAAATGTAATGGATGAAGGTAGGGAAGGATGTTAGGACTTGTCAACATCAAAGAAAATCATATGATCATCATGGGGATCCAAAACACCCAAAGTAGAGATTAGATATTTCTATTGGGATGGGCATGTCTAGAGCACTTCCAGCATTCACATGGTAACAGGAGATTGCACCAACTCATTTACTATGCTATAGGTATGGGCAACTTTAGTAGAAGTAGTGTTTCGACATAATGGACCTTTGGGGATCTTGGGGATAACCTCTACCTTAGGCGAAGGGATCTATAAGGTACCATTTGATGACGACAGAGGCTCAGTGGAAACTTGGGGTTGGGACTCAGTTTCAGATTTAGCGGGTGGCTTGTCATATTGGCATGATCGAGTTTGGTGGTTGACTTGTTTGATATTGACCTCATTAGAATTCATCATAAGAATTTGATAATAATTGTGACCAGATGGTGGAGGTGGGAAAGATGCATGATTGTAGGTTAAGCAATAATATATCCTTGGTGAGGAAAAATATTGGTAAGCACAGCTAGTTGAGATGAAGCAGGAGGAGGAGATGGAGTTATGGGTTGCAGTCCTCTAGAAGTAGTTGCATGAGCTTCCCATACTTGATGTATCTAAGGTAAAAGGGGACACTTGTGAGTATAATGGTCATATACGCCACAATAGGAAAAGGTTTGTTTGTACGAATACCCCGTTTTTTCTTGGGTTGGCCGCCTTGTTGCTCGGTTGTGATATTAGGTTGGCTTCCCTAAGGTGCATTAGGAAGTGGACCATAGCTACCTTGATTATCTTGATATTGTTGGTTTCGGTTACATTTCCCCTTATTTCGTTTCTTTGGGTTAGGGGGATTGGTTGCGCTCTATTAAGCATAAACTTGACCTTGTAGAGGAGGTTGTTGTATGGCAGAGGTGGAGGAGACATGGGGGGCTTGGGCACGGGTGTTCAAGGGGATGGAATGATAGGCGATGGATACAAATAATAAGGATATGGGGCAACATTGGGATAAATAGGTGGAGAAACAACTGGACCTAACATTTGTTGATGTGGATGGGGATATGCATATGATGTGATGGGACTTGGATAAGAGTTACCATGTGGAAGATAGGGGAGGGATAGATGTAAGAGGAACTTGTCCCTCCCTAAGGTTGACCATAACTCATCAAAGATGGAACAAATGGTTGAATTTTAGGGTGTGAAATGCTTCCAATGATACCATCAACGAAATGAGATGCCCTCGGTGCATTAACAACACTAGGTCAAGGAAGATTGGGAATGACAGTATAAACATAACCTAAATGGGTGTAGATTAGATAAAATTTTAAGGCTACTTCAAGCACATATTCCTTAGATTGGGGGAAGTGTGAAGCAAAATATTTAGAAACGAGGGCCAAAAGTGATCTAAGGAACCAATCCATATAGACACAATCTTCAAATTCAAGAGCTCTACATATGCTCCTCCTTTAATGCCATTCCTGAACATGGTCGGATAGGTGAGTGGTAGAAGTTTGATAGAAAGAAGTTAATAGTTCGATACCAGTATCACGATGGAGAGGTAACTGGAAATAAGCTAGAAAATATTTGGCAAGAGTCATGAAAGTGGAATGAGTGGCTCTGGGTTGATTGACATACCACTTAGCAGCAACTCTAGCAAGAGTGCATTGGAACAGATGAAGATAGATGGAGTCTTTAGTGATAGAATTTGATGAACACCACATATGGAATGAGTGAACATGATTTGTGGGATCTTCTCCAGGATTACCTTCAAACTTGAGTAGGTCATAAGGAAGTTTAGTAGGAAGAGCTAACCAATTGGGAACATGGAGAAGAGGATCGTTGATGGGTTGGCTGAAACCAGGGAGACCCAAGCCAGCCATAAAAGGATGAAATGGAGGAGGAGTGGCCATACCGGTGGGGGTTCCACTTGTGGGGATACCCTGGTTAGTACCTGGGTTTCCTGCACCCACATTGGTGCCTGACATGGTGACAATATGGGGTTGAGAAGACGTGGAATCAAAGGAGGAAATGGAAGAATTAGTAGAGCTGAAGTCATAATGATGACTCAATGAAGGATTGGGAGGATGAACTCGAACTTAATGGGGAGGAGTAATATGTACTAACGGAAACTAAGGGTGATGTCAAGACAATGATGTGGCAATGATATCAAGAAAATGATGACTCTAAGGACTAAAGGGTGATGATAGGAGTAAAAGAGCAACAAACAACAAGAAAACACCTAGTGAAGTGGTGTCAAGTGTAAAATAACTATATTAATGACTCTAATACAAGAAAACACATAATATCAAATAAAAAGAGATCTAGCCTACAATGGTATAAATCCTCAAATAATCCTAAATCTATTATTTTAGATGGCCTTCCAAAGAAATTCTTACTTAACAGAATATCATCCTCACAAGAAATGTTGTTCAGAGAAAGGTAGGGTAGAGAACCAACTGCTTCCCACAGTCAGTCCTATAGGGTGTTTTCCTAAGATTGGTCATTATCGTTACCTTCGTCCCACGGGGGTGGTCGAGTCTTGAGAATATTGGTGATAAGTCAGTGCAAGAGATTCCCTACCATGGGTTGCGTAACCCTGAGGAGAGACACTCACATGATGAGCTATCCTAAACCCCTCTGAATCCGGTTTGTGACGGACTTCGGTTTTGGACCATGGGATGGTGAGGGATTTTAAGCTCCCTAATATGTCAACTTATATTTGTTAATGTAAGCGATCGATGGGTGTTATTTGAAGCATGTCCCACTGATACTACACCTAAACTACAGATATTGTTTGGCCTTGGTGCTCAAGTGGGATTAATCTATGCATGTTGAATTATTAAGGTGTAGTATTTAAATTCTTAACTTAGTAGTGTTAACCAAGCTTACATTTGATTAGGGTGTGAGTGTGTGAAAATAATGTGTCAAGTGGATGAGTTAATTGAACATGTTTTATGATGCCATGTGCTGCTGAAAATAAAGTTCTTAAATATTGTAAATAATGTTGAAAATGAAAAAAAAAATAGCCAATCAAGCCCACAATAACCCACCCAAAAAAGCTATGAAGCAGCTAAACGAGAGAAGGAAAACAAGCTACTCAAATACACATAAAATGCCAAAAAAACCTAATGTCAAAGGATTGAGATCTAGAGGCACTAATCTATTGTAAATGGTGTGGATACACAATAAAAATCAGAGGTGACAAATGTTGTAAAGGATAGGTATGAGGCTCCAAAACCTAGGATGCTCAAGGGGATCCTAAGGGGGAAAGGCAAAACCCAAACTCTAAAGGGATAAAAGGTAAAATAAACCTATCCACAAGTGTGGTAAAGTAATGGATCAAACTCTAAAAATTAGTGGCTAAAAATGTTGAAACTCTAAACTCCTCACCTAGCCAATCTCTTCCTAAAAATGTAGAGGTGTACTTTAAACCCTAGGGGGATTTTTCCTTCCTCAAAGATAAAAACTAAGAGAATAGAGGCCTAGGGGAGAATGAAACAAAGATAAGAAAACATTTCCAGTCTACACACAACACTCTTGGAAAGTTTGAAAAGATTCTAAAAAATTCTTGGAAAAATGCAGGTACTAACCTGGAACAGTGGAAAATGCAGTTATTGGGCCAATATTTTCACTCTAGAACATAGATGTGGAGCTAAAAATTTCATTTTTATATTGATACTCTCAGTCATCATATCTCGCACATATTTTTCTGTCTCCTGTTCGGTTGGTACTTGTAACCTGTGGAAAGAAGTAGAAAACCACCAGAATCTGAAAATTTGACAAAAAAAGAAAGAATATTATAAATGTAAATTGAGAGGCTAAAAATAATTGTAGAAAACCATGAAATTTACAAAAACTTCAGTGACCCAAGAATTGAATTACTACACGAGTGGAGTCATCATTTTTAACGACAAATCTAGCTTAAAGACCCAGTGGAGTCACCATTTGTTAGTGTGAAATTTGTTGGAAGGTGTACCAAAAATACTTCACTTAAGTCACTAGGTGACATGTGACCCTAACAACTAATTGTATCTTCTTACACTTTATATCTGCAACAAAAATAG
The DNA here is from genome assembly GCA_031772625.1 of Pinus tabuliformis. Classification (NCBI taxonomy): domain Eukaryota; kingdom Viridiplantae; phylum Streptophyta; class Pinopsida; order Pinales; family Pinaceae; genus Pinus; species Pinus tabuliformis. Next base: position 475,587,662 of record CM062809.1, on the reverse strand, counting down.
AAAAACCTGCAACAAAACAACATATACGATCCAAAACAACAAATAACAATGCATGTATCAAATGTAATAACCCAAATGGAAAGAATTTTAAAATGAATAAATCTTTTATTGATAACACCTAGTGAAGGAGATCTATAAAAAGGGTCTACAAATCCCCCTTCGTGGGATGGGTCCTTTGATTTTCTTGATGCTTCAATAATCGATTCTCTCTCAATATGTGGAAAACCAAAACAATGGGTAGAACTCAAATGGGAACTCAAGTGAAAAGAGACAATAATGGTGACGATGATAATGATCATGGTGAAGAATGAATGGAAAACCCTCCTATTCATAACAGAGTATTGAGTTAATCTAGAAAATGGAGAATAATAAAATAATATTGACCAAATCAAGATCTAACCATTAGGAAAACTTTATTATATTTTTTGGAGAGGGAGAAGATATTCAAAATGGTAAAATATCTTTATTTAGAAATAATTAACAAATGAAATGATTTATTAATAATTTCATGAGGATTAAGAATAGTGTGAAATTGAAATAATGATTAAATAATTATTTAACAATTATTCCAATAATGGAATTAAGAAAGAATAAATAAATAGTGATTTATTTAGTTATTCCTAGGGGATTTAGTCAAATGTGACAAGGAATAATTATCAAACAATGATTTCATATATTTTCCCTAGAGAAAATTAAATAAACAATGATTTATCTAATTATTCTCATGGGGTTTTTTAATTTTAATCAAAAAATAATTTAATAAAAATGGTTTACTAAATTATTTCCCATAGTGAAAGTGATTTTACTATGGTAAAATTAATCCTACATGGTGTATTTCGATCCACCTAGTTAGAAATGGCTAGGCGGTCATTTTTTGGTGATAATAATCTTGAATTGGTCAAATATTTCAATGACGTAACTGCCATCAAACCCTGTGGTTTATCATGCTTTCACTGTGCACATTACTTTAGCATGTTTTATATCCTTTTGAATTCATTAGGGTTTAGGGAAATTGTTGCTTTAGTTATGCATTTAATGTCTTATATCCCCATACTATGCTTTGCAAATTATAGGCATTTAGATTGCATTGTTGGCCATACTTCCTCTTGGAATTTATCCCCTAATTCACAGTTTCACGCATTGAATTCTCATGAGAATTTCATGATGTTTTACAATCATAGTAGTTGGATCGTCACGTTATAAGGTTAAGTCACATGTTCATGCCATTTCAGATATTAATTTGGTTTGTGTCCTTTAAGGTAAATGATTGCTCCTACATTAAGCTTGACTCCCCTCGAGGAGAGACAATAGAAACATATTTATTAACTATATTTACAAAATTTTGAAGGTTCCTTTTGGATTCTCTCTTGGAGCTGATACTTGCAATATTTTATCTAGTGTGCACCCGAGGCTTCAACCGTCAAGTTTGCAAATGACTTGTCATTTTCTCTCCTATACAAAGCATTAAAGAGTTTCAATTTTACACAAACATGTATTATAATATCTGCCAGTCATATTTGCATTGAGTTTGTATGGTGATGATTGTTACTTTTTCATTGGGCATTGCGCTTTAATTGAAAGGAATAGTACAAGGAAAAAATATGTTCTCAAGCATTTGGCTCTGTATGTAGCCCATGGTATCCCCAAAGAATTTCCAAATTCTACATGTAGAGTGCAAGTTATTTTCTTTTGGCCAAATTTTTTGTTGTAAGGATGCAATGTAAAAATGTGCTATAAGGCTATGAGAGTGCAAGGCCATGCATGCGATAAAGGATGAAAGGATGTGATGATGCCATGTAATGGAAGAATATGATTATGCACTACAATGAAAAGTTATGGTAAAATGATGCGATAAAAACTATGGTAAAATCATGTGATGAGGATAATGTAAAGGTCATGACAATACAATGTGATGGAGACTATATAAACACAATGTGATGTCTAATGCATCAAACGATGCATCCGAATTAGGTTATCTTAAAATTACGTGATAATAATATGACACAATAACACCATATCATATTGCATGCAATTGAAGATTAAAGGACTATGCTATAATGGAAAACTAAAGAAATGTGCAACAAAAAAGAATACGTGAAAAGCCTATTATAGAACTATGTTAAATGAGTGCAATGAAGACTATATTAAATTGATGTAATATTAAGAATATCATTACAAGAAATTATTATGATAAGGCTATGAAAAAGGCACAATAACACTATGCCAAAGTGCCATGATGAATATTATCTTAAAGGTATGCACATGCGATGGAGATAAAGCACATGCAATAAAAGACAAAGTATATTGGCTATGAAAGAATGCATTACAACATTGTGATAATGCCATGGAATATCAATGACACATGATTAATGGATACTATCATGACGCGTTAAGAATGAAAAGCTATAAATTCCATAATGCACTAAGAAAATAATTATGAGCTACAACGAATAATAATAATAATAACAACAACAACAACTACTACTACTACTACTACTACTACTACTACTACAACTACAACTACAACTACAACTACAACTACAACTACAACAACTACAACTACAACTACAACTACAACAACTACAACTAAAAAAACAACAACAACTACAACTACAACTACTACAACTACAACTATAACAACTACAACTACAACTACAACTACTACTACAACTACTACTACTACTACTACTTAGATACCGTTAGTGATGAAGGCTTGTGTTTTGTATGTTCTCCAAAGGTTGACAACTTCAAGGGAACCAAGTTGTGAAGGGGATTCAAAACTTAGGTCATGGATAGAAAATATGCCAAGATCTAGAGAATGCCATATTAGAATTCCCCACAAAAAAGTCTATATCTTAAGCTCTCTTACATATGATCTCTGGCAATAGTAGCACTGTAATGATCTACACCAATTCCCAGTGAAGTATAATGGCTATGTGATGAAGAAATAAAACAGATATGCCTCTATCAATGCATTGAAATGGAGTGCATGGTTTGCATTCCAAATTTGAGATAATTTGAAGAAAGTAGGGTCGTGAATGTTGTGAAAGGAAAGATACACATGCTAGAACTTGTTATGAAAACTAATTGGCATTGGTCTGACACCAAAATCATGGAACTTAAGTTCTATTTATGAGTAATACATTGCAAAGGGCTCATCAAATCCACATAAAATCATGAAATAATTCGTTAAGGTACCACGTGCTAACATCACATCATTGAATATAATTATTGCATTGGCCAAGGAACGAGATGATTAGTTTCAAATTATCCCAAATTTGTCTAGTTTACCAGATCTTTCACCATTATGAAAAATCAACTTTTAAGTTATGGATAAAAGGATGCCCTATGATGAGATTCTATATGGGTGATCAATTAAACAATCATTCTAATATAAAGTTGGATATATAGAATTAAATTTAAAGCTACAAGAAATGTTTTGTATTGACAACCTATTGAGAATCATCATGAATTCACTCCATATTTGGAATTTGGTTACTACCTCTCTATCCTGTGCAAATGTGATTCTAAAATTCATGGCACAATTGGAAAATCCAAAATTGCAATCACATGTCATAAGTGTAGAGGTTAAATGTTGTGTCACTAAAGCATGATCATGCAACAAGAAGGACTATCACACTCACATAATGTAGTGAAGCAACCCTAACTCCTCCTATTGCTAAACTCTCTTCCTCCAATTATGTGGAATTTCAAATAGAGTTTGTGACTCAATATCGAGGAAAAATATGAATCCCATAATTGATAAATAGTGGGAGGAAAAGGAAGCAATGGGAGCATTTGATAAAGACATGTAGTGTGAGACATGATAATGCAATGCAAAAATGGTTATATATGAGAAAAGAGTGTGGTGGAGACTATTATAAAAGGTCATGAGAGACTATATTAAGACACATGTGATACATACTATGTTGAAAGATGCATTTAAAAAACATTGACAAAGGGTCGACATGAAGGATACACATTTGAGTAGAAACGTATGAATATTTCATTATAAGGCAACAATGGGAGGATTTAACAAATAAAAAAGGAAGCAAGGGAATATATATTAAAATTCATTTGATAATATCATGGAAAATTCCACTATTACACCAGTTTAAACACATACAATGGAAAACTAAAGGCTATAATCAATTTTTTTGTGATAAACACGATGATAAAGATTAGTGAAGAGTACATGGAAAAACATGGCAATAATGGAAGCACATGAGTGAAATGGATTGATCAACTTGCAATTAATATTTTAGGGATGTAAATTCCATCACATCATTTACTATTGATTTGAGCAATTTCATTCACGATAGATGGAAAGATATTGAGTATTAAATTTTCGGTATTATTATGTAACTTAAAAACTTCTAATCTTATGACCTAAATATTGGTTGTGTTTTCAGCATTGGAACTGAGGGGTGATTCTTGATTATATCAATATAAATGTTGCATGGATGTATGCTTTTGATCAATGACAACCATTGAATAGTCAAATCAACATCAAGATGACCCCGAGATGTGATATAAACATCTGCAAGTTCCTTAAAGAACAATATCTTTATGTTGGTACATTGGAGCTCGTTATGTTTCCTCTTATTATGTTATAAATATATTATCTTGTCATAAAGTGACAGAAAGAAAAATCATGGAAAAGGCCAATAAGAACATCAAAGGTCATGAAGAAGTCAAAAAGGTCCTAGATAAGTTGAAGAGTCATGGAACATTTAAGGTCACAAGGAAGGTTAAAATTCACCTCCCCCTCTTCTCTAAATGTACTCTCATGCCTCATTCAAAATAACTTTTAGCACTTGAGCTAAGAGAGAAATTAGATAGATGTTTTGTGCTTGGGGAGATGAAAGAATTTTTCTCTTGTTATCTTATAGGTTGGGTGATTGTGAGGCTAGGGTTTTTATCTGAAATATGATATGAACAACCTTCATTCCACTACTAGATCTTTAGGAGATTAAGTGAATGAATTTGAATTTATCATCATTTAATGATAATATTTTCACTTATTGTATTGACTCTCATGCATGTTAATGGAATTTGTTATGGATATCCAATGCTTTTGTTGTAAATGCACATGTTGGTTACATGTTAGTGAACTAATTTATTGCATGTAGCTTGTATGTTTGCTTTAGATCTATGCTCTTTCATTCCATGCAAATACTTGTAATCAATTGTAAACTAATTTGTAGTTGGTTTCTAACACTTTCCTACTTGTGTATTCCTTAATTAGTTTTAGCTATTTGATTCTTTCTTAATATGTGGTCCTACTCATTGCTAATTATTTTTTTGTTACCTTCTTGTATTATGTTCTACAAGCTAACAATTGAGGGTTGATTTTTTCCTCGTTCTTTTGAAATTTTACACTTGATCTCACACATACATATCTAGATATGAAAGCAAAGAGAAAACACACACACATGGTGACAGTCGGGCCCACATACTGGATGTGACTCCTATCCCAAATGGTATGAGGTCTAACATGGACTTCACACTAGGGAGATCCCCTAACTATTGGTGGTTCATATTGGCTTGTCAACAGGTCCCTACTCCTCGTGCAATGAACAAAAGGAAACATGCACAACCCTCTCAGGGTTTAATGGATGGTGGGGTCTGCATTCAATGGTTTTGTTCAAACAACTCATAAAAGAAATTGACAACTCTGGTTAAATGAAGACCCCCTCCCCCTGCCTATTTTGAAACCACTAGTCAGGGGAGTCTACAAAACCATTTTTGGTTTTATTGCTGAGTAGGGCCCACATGACCCTCCACCTCATCCCAAATATTGTTTTATATAAATATTTTTTATTTTGTAGGTTCAAAATCCTGATAGCATATACTGTAAAGTTTATAAAAATAGTGGAGTCACTTATAATATTAAAACTATTAATATGTAATATTAATAATGGCTTTTCGACACTTTAGAAAGACCCATTATTATTTTTGTATCAACCCTTTTAAAATAGTTTTAAAACTATTGAAGCAAGAATTTTATAAGTAAAAAGCAAATCAGTCCCATAACAGATGGATACAATTAATTCTGGAGGGGAAATAAAAATTAAAAAGCATAATTGAAGGGGGGGTTTGGGTTCCTTGGAGTTTAGAGACTTTTGTAATGAATAAATTTCTTAGAGGAAAGTTAATTAAAGCTAAAATTGATTCCATATTTGAAAAGGTTGTAAATTGTATGTGTTTTCCTTCTCTTTGTCTTTAGTGTTTCATGTTGTAGTTTTCTTCTACTAACAATAATGTATGGACAACAGGTTTTATTAAATGAAATTGCAGACACACCTATGTAAATTATGTTGCAAAAAGTAATTGTGGTTGGATCAAGAACCTTAATGCAACGCACTCCGCTATTTTTAGGCCAATCATTCATAACTTCCTTGTTTCTTGTTCCACTAACTATTTCATTCTCATGGTTGTAGCCTAAATTCCATTTGGTTTAAATTTTAAAACCTTGCCTCTTCTAAATATGCCTCTAGTCACTCTATAAATTTTAAAGTCTACAACCCTCAAAGACTTGGCCATTCTGACTCTAAGTAATAAGCCTTTGAATTAGAAAAGTAATTGCAACATTTAATTAGCATAACTCAAACCATCTATTTTTAAAGTTTTCATTAATTTATGATAGATGTCCTAGGCATTGAATCCCTACAACTAGGAGTTGTCTATAGGGTACAACATATAATTGGCATTGTTGCTGAGGACGAAGTTGAAAAGATTTTCCCTAGGCTTTTATAAAATTTTCGAAGCCAATTTTGAGGGTGACAAAAATCATTATTTGGCTGTATATCTTTACTTGTTTACCTCACATTGAACATTTTGATTTTTTTTTGGTTTTTAAATGGAAGTCCTTGCTTTTTTATCTAATCAGTTTTCCGAATTTAATTTATCTAGTATATGTGATTATCCCCATTATGTGCCTTCGTTTCACGAGTGGAATGCCTATCTTCTAAGATTGAGAGGGAATGCAAATCAAATTTTGTCTCAACACGTCATAGATTTTCACAAATGCATCAACCAACAAGGTATTATCCATGAGGATGTAAAAATTAAGTTGTTAATGTTTTCCTTGGACCTAGATACTCGAGTTTGGTAACCACCACAAGGCACTAGGGCGGTTACAACTTAGCATTTTTGGCATGATCTAGTGTGCCTGAGTGCCCACAATTATGTTGTCCCACATATCCCACCCAAAATTTTATGTTTCCAGGGCACATCCTATTGCAGAATCAAGTAGGGAATATATTTGAATGATTCTCCTTGTCCTTGATAAAATATTGTGAACTTATGTTATCCTCTTATTATTCCTTATTAGATTATTTTCATCAAACAATTATCAAGAACATAAGTCATGAAGATCATGAAATACAATGGACACAAAATATAGGCTCTAGGCCAGGGGAAAACCCATAAATAATCTCTTATCTTCTTATAGAATCAATTCAAATGAGAAATCCAAGACCAAAATACCAAAACCAAGACCCTCTCAAAGCACCAAATCAACCCTCCAATAAGATCTCTTCTAAACAAGACAAGGTCTATCAAAGTCACAAAAGTCAACCTCCTAAAAGTCGACTCCAATAAAAGTTTCGACCCTCACTTCAGCTCTGCAACTCTCAGCCATGTAGCTCGCACAGAAACCCTATACTTTCATATGTGTGGGTAGAAATAGGTTAGATTTTAGATCTTCTTCCTTCGCTTGATATTTGTTCTTATTTCCTTTCCCTTCACCCTTTATATTCTTCTTTTCTTGCCACATATCGAACATGTGAAGTGTGTCCAAATGAGTCGAACTCTCTTCCTTTATATAACCTTCTCATGAGGTTGAATAGGCCTCTCCTAGGCTAACTTTTCACTTCTAGGGCCGACTTGGTCTTGGAGGTCTTTTAGGTTTTCTAAACTAAAAAGGGATTTCTTTTACGTTACAACTTTCCCAAATGGATCATATACATATGATAATGACTCTCTTAACTGATGACAAATATTCTTTTTGACTTGAAAAACCATAGAAGTATGAAATGTATGCTTGACCTAATTGACCAATCAAATGGAGCATGAAACCCATGATAGAATAATTTTTTTATTTCTTGTTTTATTTGTTACATAAGATATACATAATTACATGAGTACAATGACAATTATGAAGACCGAAACTAGTTACATTTTTCCATCACTCCCTCTTAACTAGGGTGGAATTCATAATTGAACACAAAATACAAGTATACTCTCAAACCAAAATATTCTCATAAGAAGATTTAGATTGATAAGCCATATTTAAGCATCAATATCATAAGCAACACTTTCTGCAACATATTAAGGCCTTTAACTGACAAGATCTATTTATGTTAGAGCATAATGTTGTGAGGCTTTACGTGAGACATACACTACCTCTTAAGGCACATACCCCATCTGTATGTTCACTAGGTATGTCCTTTTAGGACTATTCTTATCTTGTATTACCTATCGTCAAATAATAATAGTCCTCTTCAACCATTCTTGTCTTGAATACCTATCCAATCCTCAAAGAGTGTCGATCAACTTCCTATATTGGATTTTCTCTATCCTCAAGGAGTATCAACCTCAGATGCTTATCCAATCCTCCATTCTCCTTCCTAGTTCCTTCACTAATACTTATGCATATTAGTCATAGTCTAGTGCATGACACAATGAGAATATGATGTCTAACATCACTCCCTCTCAACCAGAGAGAAGATTCTCTTTTCCTCTTGACTAGGGAATAGATCCTTTCTCCTTAAAAATTTAAGGAGACTTATTGTTATATCTCAAACGTAGAGGAGATTAATTAATTCCTTTTAATTGGGAAGTCAATTTCTTTAGTGTGTCTTCATCAATATAATAAATGTTATTTCTTCTTCAAGTAGATGCAAGGCTTCTCCTTTTTTTTTTTGTATCTCATCATATTGAGCTTTGGTAATGGAGATAAACTTTCTTCAGTCTATGACAAAGTTTAGACCATCAACCTTTTCATATCACTTTCCTCTATTGATCATCAAAAAATGAATTATATTGAGCCAATCAAAGTAGAGTTAGTCACAACTCCCTTTAATCATGAAATTGATCTTCATTGTCAACGAAACATAAACATCGGGTTATCTTATTGCTACATGTCAATTCCAATATGATGTAGACACCTTGACCACATAATCCTTCAATGATTACCAAATCAATCCACTCAATTCATGTATATATTGATTTGAGTTCAAAAAACAAACAACTCTAAATATATTTGTTTTAACTTCCATTATGCATTTCTGCAACATTCTTCGAGGCAGAAAAACCATATACCAACTAGATAACCAATACCAAAATATCATAATTACCTCAACAAGAAGGCCTTTTTTAAAGTTATAAAATTCTTCTTACTTGTTCTCTTTGAGATCATCATTCTTTTGTATGGTTTATCTCCATATTGTATAAAAAATCCTTTTCCATGATTTCAATAAAAAATTCCCATGGAACAAGTTGCAATATCTTCTTTCTTGGACTTGTTATTATCAACTCTCTTTCTTTCTTCAAGACACCATATTTGACGTTGATTAATATCATCATGTCTACATCATGCTATCTTATGGAAGAGTTTTACTCTTTGGCCATTCAAAAGCATACCAAACTTATTTTTCCAAGAATCGAAGTTACATTAAGCTTAAAAGAATCCCCTTAAGAGAGTTTCCAAAGAAATTTCACTTGCCATAAAATCTAATATTTTTGTTAATCCTATCAGCAAAAAGCTTATTGAAAGCAATTCCTTTACCCCCAAGATTTATGGCCTCCCGAAAGTCCATAAAATTGGGATCCCCTTGAAACCTATTGTCAACAAGATAGGTAGACCCTCTTATATTCTTGCTAAATTCCTGGCTCAAAAGCTCAAACTTCTTATTGTTCACACTGAGTCTTTTGCCAAAGACTCTACCTCCTTTATCAAAGAGGTGAAAGATATTAATCTTGACCCAGGTGATTTGTTAGTAAGCTTCGATGTTGTATCCCTTTATACGAGAATCCCCATTGAAGAGGCCATCAATGTCATTGATCAGATAACCGATAATGACATGACCAAATTGGTAGGTTTATGTCTTACCTCCTTTTTTCAGTTTCCAAGGTGAGTTATTTGAACAAAACTGTGGGGTTACAATGGGTTCTCCCCTTTCTCCCATTGTGGCCAACTTATTGATGGAAGATTTTGAGACCAAATTTTTGGCCTCTGATCCATTCCACCCTAAGAAATGGAAGAGGCTTGTTGTAGACACTTGTGTCATTTGGCTCCATGGTCGTGAGAAATTAGATATGTTTCTCAATCATCTTAATTTCCAATCTGAATCCATCAAATTTATGATGGAAGTTGAGGTTAATGGGTGCCTTCCTTTCCTTGATATTCTCCTCTCTAGAAGATTTGATGGTTCTGTTTCTCACCAAGTTTTTCACAAGAAAACTCACACAAAATGGTATTTCCATGCCACCTCCCATCATTTTCTAGCCTAGAAGGTAGGAGTTCTTAACACTCTTGCCATACACACTCTTAGGATTTCTAATGAGAATCACTTAGAAGAAGAAAAATATCATCTTCTAAATTTTCGTGAAAATAATGGCTACAACATACATCAGAGCCTCAGAGCATTCCAAAGGACCTATAAATAATCTCATGTTCAACCAGCTCATGATGATCACATTTCCAATGTGTCGCTTCCCTTCATCCAAGGGGCCAAAAATAAGATTTCTCATGTTGTTAAAAGGAATAAAGTTACTTCTACTTTCAAACCCCTTAATACCATTAGAAATTCTCTTAGATTCGTTAAAGACTCAGTTGACCCTAAAGACATGAAAGAGTTTTACTCAATTCTGTGCTCATGTGGGATTCCTTACATTGGTGAGAATGGTCGCTCCATAAACCAAAGAATCCATGAACATGCAACGGACATTAGGCACAATCACTCTCATTCTTCAACCTTAGATAAACATGTTGCAAAGTCAAAGCACCATGCCTGCATTGAGGACTTCCACATCATTGCTAGGGTTGATCATTTCCATCATAGGAAACTAAGAGAATCAATTGATATTGAGAAGCATTCTATCAATCTCAACAGGGATGAGGGTTGGAAATTGAGCAGGAATTGGATTCCTACCCTTTCCTCTTGATTTTTATCCTTTATGTTCTCTTCTTTCGTAATTTTCGTTCTATTCTATTTTACTTTTTCTTTCTTGATTCATTGTTTCTTTTTCTAGCTTCCTTTTCTTTTTTTCTCTTTTTTTTTGGACCTTGAGATGTTTATAATTAATAAAATTTTTAAGACTATTTTGTTGCCTTATTTTTATAATATATATATGTTTCGATTTTCTTTATAATTACATTATTAATATAACTCCAACTGCTTGTCTTTTTGTTTTCTTTTTTCTTTTAATTACTAATTTATAAATAGGGATAATTTATTCTATTATTTAAGCTTTAATCTTGATATTTAAATAAATTAATAATAACTAAAATTTATCCCATTGATTTAATATTATATTATATTTATTATTAAAATTATAATTAAGCTTTTAATAAATAATTTAATATTATAATTCGTTAACTAATTCTTAACAACCTTTTCCTAACAACTAGTTTATAACAGCTAGTTCCTAACAACTAATTCTGGGCAAGGATGCTTCTCTGTTATTTAAACCTTTGTTGAAGATTGATTTTTTCACCATTTTTCCTGAGGATGAACCACATTAGTTGGTTTGAAACGTATACCAAATCTCTACAATGTGATTAATTTGAAATACAAACTATTATCAATATGTATCACAAAACTCTAAGATCTAACAATATGAAAGACTTCCAAGCACATTCTTAAGGCCACCTCTTCTTGTGATATTCTTGTAGACTTGAATTCTACCTTCTAGAGAAGAGTTACATAGAAACATGCATACCTCTACTTCAATACAACCATCTACCCAACCGTTCCTTCAATGTGGTTGTTTCTATCCTTATCGAAGATAAAATTCCCTTCATAATAGGAGAAAGACTTCAATTCTTCCTCTCAAAAAACAACTTTGACCATTATCATCCCTTCATCCTTCGAGACTATTGTTATTCATGTAATAATTCTTCTAAATACTAAAGAAACTTCCTTGAATGATTGTTCTTATTGGAGGATATTGATGATCATTTTTACAAGATGACTACCTCTAACACTATATTAGAAAATAGATGAATTATGATGTATAAGATGGTCCCAATATTCTCATTCTTACCAGCGAGATGACTTATTTCAAAAAAAATTGATCGTATAGAATGTAAATATTCTACTATCATATGCTTCCTTCTATTATACCATAATTTATAAAAAATAAAGACTCTTCTAGAGAATGCAATGGTGCATGCTACTGTAACTGTTACTTTCTAATAAATGAAAGATAAACTGCAAATGAACTTGATAGAGATGGAGCTTCATTCAATAGTATATATTCTTGGGATATTCACCTTTCATCTTCTTCTCAAGTTCTTCCTTTTCTTCATCTATGTGAGCTGCACTTCTCTCCTTCCTTTCGTTGTTTTTATTTTTTGGAAAATCCCTCTTAAAATATCCATACTCATTGCATCCAAAGCATTATACCTTGGACATATCTTGTTTTCCTTTTCCAAACTTCCCTTTCATCTTCTTGGATTTTACAACAAAATATTGAGACTTTTCATTTGATTCGGTGTCATAATTTTCCTTTATTCTTATTTCTTCCATGATACATTGAGCCCATAGTTCATCAAAGGGAGTAGTATGTTTTATTGAGTATACACTAGTTGCAAAACTTCTCCATTCAGGTGGAAAAGCATTTAGTACACAAGTAGTCATCTATGAATCGAAAGTGACTTTACCGATCCCTTGCAATTGGTCCCTCAATTGTGATATTTCATAAGATATGGGGACATATCTTCATCCTTTAACATCCTTGATATATATAGTTGATTCCTCAAGGATATTTTCTCACCTGATGTACTATAGAGTACAATTTTACCAGCTTATCATAGATATATTTAGATGTACTCAAATCAACAACAAAGGGAATGAGATGATCCTGTGTGGATTCAATAAGAATCCTTTATGCCCTCACCTCTCCCTTATTATATCTTCCTAATTCTTTAGTTTTCTCTTTGTCTAGTATAGTAACTTCACAAAGAACATATTTTGTGGCTTCATTTTCTATGAGCACCAAATCAATCCTCTTTTTTGATGGTAGAAAGTTTGTTGATCCAACGATCTTGTTTCCTTCGTTGCAAAACAAAGTCATTTTATTTGCAGATTGGGACATGGGAGACAATATGGTACTTACTTTTCAAACAAGTTTCCTTATTGATGATGCCTTCAAGAATATTCAATAGACTTCAAATATTCCATAGAGTGATGTCTTCTAGGATTCCTTCAATAATAATGTCTTCAAGCTCTTCCAAAGAGTGGATGATGTACCCAGGATTCTTGATGCTTCCTTGTCTTCCTTGACCTTGTATGATGCTTCTTACAAATATGTCTTCCAATCGAGCCTTCAAAAGAGGAGTAGCAACCTTCTATCAAGATGTTCCTTTTGATTCCTCTTTCTTCTAGCCTTCATTATATCCTTTTCTTACGTCCCTCCCTAAATTCTTCTTAGAGTCTTTCCTTGTGTTCATCTTGAAAATGATTCCCTTTGACAAGAAATGTCTCTTATGTCAACAAGGTGATCTTAAGGTTGCCTTCTCTTCACCTTAGCTCTAATACCATGATGGAGAATCAAGTAGGGTGACTATTTAATAAATTATCCATTTCCTTGATAAAAGCTTGTGAACTTGTGTTATCTTCTTATTATTCTGTATAACATTATTTTAATCAAACAATTATCAAGATCATACATGACGAATATCCTTAAAGACAATGGAAACAAAATGTAGGATCTAAGCCAGGGAAAATCCCCTCCAAGGGGAAACCCCAAAAATAATCTCTTCTCTTCTTATGTAATCAAGTCAAATGAGAAATCCAAGACCAAAAGACCAAGCCACGACATTTGCCAAGCACCAAATCAACCCTCCAATAAAATCTCTTTCTGAACAAGACAAGGTCTATCAAAGTCAACAAAGGTGAACCTCTTCAAATTTTGCTCCAATTAAAGCTTTTACCGTCACTTCACATCTACAAATTTGCCCTACAACTCTTAACCCTACAGTTCACTCGGAAACCATAGACTTTCACACATGTGGGTAGAAATAGGTTAGATTTCAGATCTTCCTCTTCACTTGGTCTTTCTTCTTATTTCCTTTCCCTTCGCTCTTTATCTTATTCTTTTCTTTTTGTAGATTGAACATGTGAAGTGTGTCCAAATGATTCAAACTCTCTTCCTTTACATATCCTTCTCATGAGGTAGAATAGGCCTCCCCTAAGCCAACTTTTCACTTGTAGGGATGATTTGGTCTTAGAGGTATTTTAGGCATTCTAGACTCAAAAGTTATTTATTTTACATGTTACAACTTACCCACATGGGTCTTATAAAAATCATATGAATCTCTTGACTCGTGAAAAATAATATTTTTGACTTGGAAAACCATAGAAGCATGAAATGTATGCTTGACTTAATTGACCACTAAAATGGAGCATGAAACCCATGCTAGAATAATATTTTTCTTTCTTCTTTTGTTTGTTACATAAGATATACATAATGACATCAGTACAATGACAATTATGAAGATCGGTTTTTCCAACAAACCTAAGAGGCGCCACAATGAAGAAAGGCGCAAGGGAGCACTCGACCATAACGTAACACGAACCACTGCAAGGCACAAGGGTGGTCACAACTTATTCAAGTATTTCTTCTTTAAATATTTTCCATGTAGCATTTAATTCGTTTTGTCGAACCTTGTATCCACGAGATTTTCCTTTTCAAGATCGTTGTGGGCATTTTTATTTTGAAAAATTTTCCAAAGCTCATGATGATATTGTTGAAGAAATTTGTGGAAATGAACTTAAATAATTTAGAAACTTGCATCAAGAGACACCACTCAGTAGTTAGGAAAAAGGAGAAATTATTGAGCTACAAGTCAATCATCAAAGGTATTATTTTGTAAATTTTTAAGGTGCTCCAATTTATGACTCATATGATTCATATGAAGAGTTTGGAATTTAAAAATAGCAACAACTCCATTCATGGACATACATGAAGAAAAAGGAAGTTGTTAAAGAAGTTTCTTGTAGGGAAGAACTGATAGATGCTCATTGTTATGCGTAATTTACGATTGTGGACGAAGGTGAATTCCCTAGATCTAGTGGACTGGTTTAGAATAACAGAAGACAAAGAACATAGATATTGCCTTAGAGAAGTTAGGAAATGGGAAAGAGGCCTACCTCAAATATGTAGCAATATTTCCTTTCCTCATCGCTTGTAAGCTCCAATTGGAGCTCCAAGTGCTATAATTAGAACCTACACACATGATTAAAATAAGCAAAGGATACGCAACAACCAAGTAGCATAGTCTAACATATTTATTCAATGAATTAGCAAGGCACTGAAATACAAGAGGGAAAACATAACATGAAAAATATATGAAGACAAGATACTATTTGTATTAATAGAAATAGGAAAGAGTTTACAACCATAAATAGTAGTTGATCTTGTAGATGTCTCCCCAAGTTGAATTTCCATTCCTTGTCACAAAGCACACCTCAATGTCAACCCTAATTCATGAAGGTGATGACTCATTTAGGTTCAAGACAACATCATAATGACATTATCAGTCTCTAAAAGCCAACCTTGATGCTATGGATGGCATTAAATTTATAGGAGAGGGATGAGAGTTTAGGATTTAACACAATGGGCTTGAGATCCACATAGGATGGGAGGATGAGCTCAAGGGTTAAGAGGTGAAGTCTCCAAGATAAGATCAGATAATATTCAAGCTTATTATCCATGGTAAATGGTTAAAACAACCCTTGGAAGCTTTTGGAAGAGGAAGCTTCAAAATTATTTGTAATTTTCCCAAATTTCTAGAATCAATGCACCTGTAGAAGGGAGCAACTAGTGCTTGCTAGTGCTGGTGTAGAAGGGAGAAACCAACCCTGAATGTAGTTGGTTAAAGGGATAGGGTGCAGTGGGGCTAAGAACATTAATTTTGAGCAATTAATCCCAGAAATTCATACTTTTTGGAAAGGTCATGCCTAAGGCTTTGTGAAGGATGACGACGACATGTTCACAGATGTTGATTGATTTAGTTTATAGGCTCATTGACCAAATGTGACAAATGAAGTATAACCGATTTTCCCCTAAAGTACAAAGTCTAAAATGACAGTTGATCATTGAAGTGCTTTACCTTCTGACAAGTACGAATCAAGAAGAGCTGATCGAGATCATCATTTTTTATAGAACATGTTCATCATGATATATTTGTTGAGGGAGGCATAACCATGCTAAACACATAATCTAATATTACCTGTACAATAATCAAGAAGTATCGTCCACTAATGCAAGAAAGTGGACCCATGCTTGGATTACTATCTTTTTTAATCTTGTATTAATCCTAAAATCACAGCCTGAATGGATGAATATAGATTTGAGTTCTTCTATCTCATTCACTCAAGCATCCAATGTACGAGTCTAACCATGAGAATGAATGAGCTCAAGTTGAACATGATAGACACCATCTGATTATAGGAAAATTATGTAAGTCATTAACAGATGTGACAGAAACCATCGATGATGTTAATGGCTCTAAAGGTACCATAGTACAATTTGTATGGTGTGAATGAATGAGTTGAAGTCGAACACCACAATGAATATTTCAGTTTAAGGACAATGATGAAACCATGTCTCCAAAAGAAAAGAAACTTGTCATTAATGTAGGCAAGCCCCAAGGTATCGAAGGGAGTTTCTAAGTCAACTTCCTGGATAATGAGATGATGTCGACAGGAAGTGATGTGTTGTAGGAGGGTCTTAATGTATCCCTAATCAATGACAAGAAACATGTATCAATATTTGAGAAAAAATGATGTCGATATGGAACTGGCTCAGGGGCTTAGGAGTATTATAGAAAATATCAACTAAATGACTTATCTTGAACATATCGACGACACTGAATGGAGTTGACAAAATTGAACCAAAACTGAATATGGAGGCTTTGATATGGTGTGATGAATCAAAAATACAAGCAAATTTCCCAACCCAACAATCATGGAGATGGGGTGAAAGAGTGTAATGTTCAAGAGAGACTCATTGCCATTAATAGGTCGATTACCTTGTTTTCCAAAATTCCTAGTCATTTCTAACCAATACCTCTTTATTTTTAGCAATCTTGGGGAGGATAATATATGTTTGATCTATAAGTTAATCCTTCAGATGATTCCCTTTGAGAATTTTTAATAAACTTTGAGAAGGAATGTTTTGGTCCCATCATGTTCGACGAGTCAATCATTGTTTGATGTTTAATGTTTTCATGTTTAGAGAGTTTGAAAAAAAAGGAGAAAAATAAAATCCAAAGACTCCTTTTCGTAAATATTCTCTTGAGTCCAAAAAGGCAAAAAAAGATACTTAGGAGAACCTCTTAGCCATGTTCAACTAAGGTATTCCTTTTTCATAAATAGTTTATCTCAGTCTAGAAAAGGGTTAAACTTATACTGAGTAGACATATTTTCATTTACTTTAATGATTTCGAACATACAAGTGCTCGATAATATTTTCATGTTTAGGGGGGAAAAGACATGGAAGAGGACTCTAGGGGGTTCGTTTTTCATGAGTTTATAGAGCCCCAAAAAGTGATAAAAGTATGCTCTTTCATCAAAATGATTTGTTTTAACTCAAAAGCATCATTAGTTCCTTCAAACAACTATTAACCCAAACATCACCAGAACATTAAAAATATTTTATACATGGTAAAATTAGGTCAAATTTAGGTCAAAATAATAAAATATAATTAAATAATCATAAAAATGTCTATTTTACATTTTACATCTTGGTGAGTCATCTTTGAGTGCATTTTTCCCCTAATATTCAATGGTTGATTGTAGAAAATATGGTGGATCATTTTCGGTGTTGTCACTTCTAGGTAGGAGATCTTACCTTCCTCTTTCTTTTCATAGTTCTGGTTTTTCATTTCATGCATTTTTTTCAAGTTTTGAGTGATTTAGGGATTTAATTTTGTGCCCTAGCTCTAACGCACCCCAACAATGTCGAAAAGTGTGTTGGGCTAGTAAAAATATAACTGTGGAGAGCACTACAGTGCAATGTCTCCCTTTTTTATAGTGTATTGGGTGCATTTGAAAAAAATTGCTCTTTTCACTCAAATTTCTCTCAGATTTTTGCATGGGATTTATTCTAATGATTTTTCTTGTCATGTTTTAGGTATTCCTAAGAAAAAAATGGCTTTGATTTGGCAAGAAAGAGAACATGAAATCAAAGACATGGATGTTTCCAATGATCCATCAACCATCCATGCATTAAGAAATTGTGGGATTCTCAAATTATTTTGTCTTCCTAGGATGAGATGGGATGTGCAGGCACAATCCTTAAGTATTGGAGCACATATGCTCAACATACAGGTGGAAGATATTTATTTCTTGATAGGTTTATCAAGGATAGGTGCTCGTATCTTACTATCTGGTTCATGGAGGGGTGGAGAGACTATCAAGGAGTATAATGCTACACATTTTAGACCTTGATCCCAACCAACAAATGGGAAAATCAAGATTAAGGATGTGGTCAGTTTTCCTCTCAGGACAATCCTATTCATCATTGCGATATTGACCATCAATGATACCTTTCATTTGGCTAATAGGTCCCAAATTCAATACACATTAGAGTCCATAAAGACAACAATGTTCAACTGAAGGGAGGGGGTATTAGCAACCATGAAGGAACAATTCACCAAGGAAAAAAATTGGTGATTGAAAAACTATGGGTATGGTTCCATTTTGATCTCATTCACTTTGGAGAGGATTAGGTTACTCCTTCCTCATTGTATCTCACTCAAGCTTCTGAATCCTATAGCTCCACATATGAGGAAGTGGGTAGACCTCATGTCTAGACATGTAGGTCCTTCTTCCATGAGTTTCAAACCTGTCTTCTTTTGATGGTTGCATATGCAACTCATTATGGTTGAAGACTATCAATGTGGTAGGATAGACTACTGCAGAGATCTAGATCTCATGCTACCTAAAGGAGAGCAATGGAGTGCCATAGATAAAAAAACATAATTTTGATTTCTTTTTTATTTTTAAATTTTTACAATGTTTTTGGTATTTTTCATGTATCCAAGACTAACTATCAATTTTTACATGTAAACATTGGACCCATTTGACCAATGGGTTCATCCTATCTTCAACATGTTGGAGACCCACAACAAGCATAAGTTGGAGTACAGGTTGTTGCAGGGGCACGAGGGCTATTGCAGGATCTCTACGTGGCTGAGACTCTTGCAGAGGTCGAGCAACATGTTGGGGGATTGACCCGGGCATACTATAGATTAGGGTCAATAGGATATCTATGAGACTGCATCACTATACTGTTGGAGTAACTGACCATATTAGCCAGTTGTTGTGCAAAGTAGCTCACATGGTTGTTTGTTACCATGAGCACCATCAAGATTAGTCTAGTAGGAGGATATATAGCCATATTTTGACTACATGCATTTTTTATATGATAGGCCATGTGGCCATATGTGTCTTAGGCACATTTTGTAAAACCAAACTTATATATATAGATATATATCAGTGTTTCTTATGCGTTCTATTATCTTGTTCAATGTATGTGATGTGAAGTGAATTGAATTTATTAATCTGGATTTAAATAGGAACGCAACAAATTACAGATATAACCATCCATATAGAGATGCAGCATAAATAATGCTTCATTTCATTACTATAAAATACTAAAATATGCTTACAAACATAAATGGAAATAAACTAGCTAGGGTGATGGTAGCTTATCTCTAAGAAGAGATGTGGTAGCTACATGCCTCTGACTATGTTACAATAAGGCTCGAAGGCCTATTTATTGTTGAGAAACAATGGAAAACCCTAAACATCTAAAAACCTAACCCTAGAAGATTAAACGCCAAACTATGGGCCCCATTTGGGTAAATTGGTACATCAACTTCCCAGGGTCGGAACTTTGGCATATGATCTCCGTTTGACGCACATAATATCTCGTTAGAAATATCAATCTGAGAAATACATTTCTCCCAAAAAACGTCATTTAGGGCCTCAAAAGGGCTCTGGAAGTTCAGGACCTGAAAAACAGCTAAAAAAAGTAAACTGTGCTACAATTAAGGAAACTAAAAAGCTGAAAGAAACAATGGTGGGGGTCCAAGTGGACTTGACAGGTGGCCACCAATATCCACTTGGATCATTCCTCCCCTCTTAGGAAGCAATGGTCCCCATTGTGTTGAGTTCCTCCACGAGATGAGGAAACTTCTGCTAAACTTGGTCCCTAGTGAGCCACTTGCCATGGTCAAGGAGTTGGCCTGCTTTGAGAAATCGATACAGTTGGATATTCTATTGGTGAGTGCGCTTGATCTATGTGTCCATGATTCGATCAGTTGTAGCTCGTTCCATGTAATTTGGATTTAACTCTGTGGGTTTGATATGTTCTGCAATGTCGAATGTGTCTAGTAATGGTGGAAAGTATGGCCGAAGGCAGTCCACATTGAACACTAGGTGAAGGCCAAGGAATGGGGGAATATTGAGCTCAAATGCATTGTCTCCCACAGCCTTGGTAATGGTGTAAGGACCATATCAGAGGGGCCTGAGTTTCCGATAGTCTTTTGTAAGGCATTCCTTTTGCAAATGCAACTAGACTTTGTCGCCCACCTAAAACTTTTGTGCCACTCGATGTTGATCATGTCGCTACTTGTACTTGGCATTTGATTTCTCCAGAATTTTGTGGACCTGTTGGTGAATATGTTGGATGTGCTCAATGAAGTTGTTTGCCTTGTCTTTTTCGGACTAGACATGAGCCGAATTTGTGTGAGTAGCTGCAAATGGCATGGCCACATCAATGGGACATAGTGGCTGGAATCCCAAGCCCACTTGAAAAGGGCTATTGCCAGTCAATCTGTGGAGAGCCTGGTTGTAGCTGTGCTGAACATAGGGGAGGCTCTCATCCCATGTGCATGGATGCTTTGAGTGTACATGTGCTGAAAGTGTATGATCATCCTGTTGACAACCTATATCTGGCCATTAGTTTAAGGATGGAAGGCTGTGGACTTAGTGAGTTTGGTGTCTAGCATCAACCAGATACTGGACCAAAATGTACTGAGGAACCTGCTGTCCCAATCTGAGATGATGGACTGTGGGATCCCAAAGTGTACCCACACTCATTCAAAGAAACGTTTAGCTGTGGCTTCTGTTGTGATATTCTTCTTGTAGGCCACCGTAATGGCCATCTTTGAGAACCTGTCGACGACCACAAAAACACAGTTGTTTCCATGCTTAGTAGAAGGAAGGCCTGACATGTAATCCATGGAGATGGATTCCCAAGGTCGACTAGGGGTAGGCAGCATGGTATAGAGGCCTTGCTTCTTGATGGTCGGTTTGGAAATGGTGTAGTAGTGCATGATCTGATGTACTTCCAGACATCTTGTCGAAGATTCAGCCAATAGAATACTTTTGTAGTACTGCCACCGTTTTCTCGACCCTGAAATGCCCAGCAACCCGACTGTAGTGTGCTTCCAAAATCATCTTAGCACGCTCGCTTGAAGGAACACAAAGGTGACCCAAGTGGCATAACAGGGCATCCTGGAGATGAAAATCTGGAACATGCTAACCCTCCAAGAGTGTTTGGTATGTGTGGCCGAATTATAGGTCGCTTTTGTGGAGAAGTGACTAATCAGAAGTCTCGTGCCCACAAGAGTTGAGAACGGTGGTTAACACCATGATTAGTGGTTGACTGAGGCAATCTACAACATTATTGTTACTGCCCTTCTTATACTTGATATTGAAATGGAACTGTTGTAGGTATGTGGACCACTTCTAATTGCGATCATTCTGCAATTTCCCTTGGGTCTGTATGAACTGCGGGGGTCAGTGGTCTGTGTGGATGAATTTTTCCTTCCCCAAAATTTAATGATTCCATTGTCGATAGGCCTGCACAATGGAATACATATCTTTGTCATAAGTGGGATACTTCCAGTCTGTGTCTAAAAGTGTCTCACTGTCATATGCCACTGGATGCCTGTGTTGAGTAAGGACTACCCCAATAGCATAGTTAGAGGCATTTGTCTCGACCTCAAATGGTTGTTGCAAGTTTGGTAATGCGAGCACTAGTGCCGAGTAGAGGAAATATTTCAATTTTGTGAATGCCTTTTGTTGAGATTCAGACCAAAAGAATTTTTTTTTTCTCCTCCCTTGGTGACTTGACTCAAGGGCCAAGTGATATGAGAAAATCCCAACACAAACCTGCAGTAGAAGTTGGAAATAACTAGAAAGTTGCAGAGCTCTATTAGAGTGGTTGGAGATGGCCAATCCCGAATGACTTGGATATTGGATGGATCCACATGCACCCCCCATTCATCAATAATGTATCCTAGATACTGAACCTAGGTCATGCCAAAAGTTCATTTCTCCAAATTGGCATGTAACTTGTGTTACCGTAGTGTTTGGAAAACCTGTCGAATGTGGTGGAGGTGCTCTTCCCAACTCTGGCTGAAGATCAGGATGTCATCTAAGTATACCACTACAAATGAGTTGGTGAATGGCCACAAGATGTCATCCATTAGCCTCATGAAGGTTGCAAGATCATTCGTCAATCCGAAAGGCATCAGCAACCATTCAAGAAGGCCCTCCTTGGCTTTGAAGGTAATTTTCCACACATCGGAGGGTTCGATTGGTACCTGGTGATATCTTGACTTCAAATCGATCTTGCTAAAATATTTTTCTCCCTTCAGTTGGTCTAGGAGTTCATCAATCTATGGGATCAGGTACCTACTATGGATAATGATCTTGTTCAGTTCCCGATAGTCAATACATAGTCTCCAAGTCCTATCCTTCTTCTGTACCAACACGATCAGGCTCCCACAGGGTGATGAACTCAGATGGATGTGAACTTTATGCAATAGCTCCTGAATCTGCCTCTTTATTTCATCGTTCTCCTGAACAGAGCACCGATAGATTAGTCCATTGGGCAACGGTGCACCTGGGGTTAGATTGATGGAGTGCTTGACCTGACAATGCAAAGGAACCCCTGCAGGGGAGGTGAATATGCCCTTGTACTCCTCCACAACCTTGTACATCTATAGTTGTCATGCGGAGGGGCCCTATCTGGAGGTCGTGGCCACCATCTTATTCTTTCCTGGAGGGCGTATCATCAGGAAAACAAATTTCCTAGTTTTGGAAATGAGCTTACTGCATTATTTTGCAGTAACCAAAGAGATGGCGATAGGTAGTGCTACCTCTAGTATCCTGTAGAACTTATTTCCCAAAGTAAAATTAACAGCACGGGGCCTTGATTCATACACAACATGTTACTTCCACAAGTATGGTTGTCCTAATAATACATCACAAACATCAAGGGGAGCAATGTCACATAATACCTCATCCGTGAAGGACTTGATGTTGTATGGAAGGCGACACTGCTGGCTCACACGAAGATCCCATCCTTGGTGAAGCCACCCGATGGTGTACAGTTGTGGATGTGTTGTGTTCGGTAAGCCTAGCCACTTCACGACCTCTATCGAAATGAGGTTCTTTTGGCTCCCACTGTCGACAATGAACTATAGAGTGAGGAGTCCTTTACCGACATCTGGGAGTGGAAGAGATGCTCCTCCTCCTCTGGATCTTTGAGTTCCTCCTTCTGAATCTTCATGGTGGCAACGGTGGCATTGGGCTCTGCATTACTAATCTGCTTCCCTTTTTCATTCCCCTTGTTGGGTATTGACTCAAAGTTGGAACATGCATCTGATTCTAAAACCTTTAGCTTAGTCACCAGTGACTACTTGGCCTGACACTCACTTTTGTTGTGAGTGGAGCTCTTATGGAACTCACACCACTTTCCTGTGTCATTTTTCGGCTTCGCGACGCTTTTTTTTGCTTGCAGCTTTGTCGGGTTGTCTTGGGCCGCCCTACCTTGGCATTGTCCTTTGTTCTGCAGTTTGGGGGCACATTTCCCTTGCTTCAGATTCGCAGATCCAAAGTCTCACTTATTCTTTTTAATTTTTGCTCGATCTTGATGACATATTGGTATGCCTTTCCAAGCGAGGAGATGTTCAGGAATTATATTTCTTCCGGGATATACCAGTGTAGGCAACTGCAGTATTCGAGTACCAAATGCTTCTCTGAATCCTTGATACCCAACTTTGTGTCAAGGGTATGGAAAATATTGGTAAACTCCAGCATGTCTTGGTCCTGTCCCTACCGCAGCATGGTCCACTTTATGTATTGATCCTAATAGCTTCTGATAGGGTAGTACTACTCCTTGATGGCAGTCTAAAATGAATTCCAAGTGGGTGTGGTTGAAAACAGTGAGGTCGTACTTTCATCCTTCTGCTCGCAGTAGGTTTCCTGCCAGTCCTTGACGTGGGGGGTGGCTTTGAGAAGAGTGAAAGTAATATTTTCCCAGCTGGAAAAATCATGAACAAAAAAATACCCTTCTAGTAGATTTAACCATTTATCTATGATGTATGCATTTATCTGACCCTCAAATATGGGAATTTCAAAGTTAAATTGTACCTTAAAGGGTGTGGTGCTTCTAGAGTAGCTGCTGGAAGTAGATGTGTCGCCCCTGGGTAGACGTTGAAGGATCTGGGCAAAGTTGTCCATGATCCCATTCCTTTGTCGCTTGAGGGCCTCTTCGAGCAATATTTTGATAGGACCTCCTACCCCCTCGTCTTTCTTTTCATCTGACATTGGAGGTCATCGAGATTTGCGAGGCTCGTATTGCAAATGTTCTACCAGTTCAAGCCCTAACTGCTTATATCCCGACCTCGTTGGGGACATGCAAAGAAAGAGAGAGAAAGAGCAGACCACTCTGATACCACTGATCGGATTTAAACAAGAACACAACAAATTACAAATATAACCATACATATAGAGATGCAGTAGAAATAATACTTCATTTCATTACTGTAAAATACTGAAATATGCTTACAAACAGAAATGGAAATAAACTAGCTAAGGCAATGGTAGCTTATCTCTAAGAAGAGATATGGCGGCTACATGCCTCTGAATTGTGTTACAATGAGGCTCGAAGGCCTATTTATTGTTGAGAAACAATGGAAAACCCTAAACATACAAAAACCTAACCCTAGAAGATGAAACACCAAACTGTGGGCCCCATTTGGGTAAATTGGTACATCAACTTCCCAAGGTCATAACTTTGGCATACAATCTCCATTTGACACACACAATATCTCGTTAGAAATATCTATCTAAGAAATGCAACTTTGGTTGCTCCCAATTTTCCCAAAAAACGTCTTTTAGGGCCTCAAAACGGCTCCAGAAGTTCAGGACCAGAAAGACTCCTAAAAATAGTAAACTGTACTACAATTAAGGAAACTGAAAAGTTGAAAGAAACAATGGTGGGGGTCCAAGTGGACTTGGTGGGTGGCCACCAATATCCACCTCGATCATTTACATATGTCACAAATGTTTATCTAAAACATGATTTGCCAATGCATCTATCGATGTGTTTAGACTTCTAGGAATGTATTGATAATGCATATAATCAAAAATATTTATCAGAAGGCAAACCCTTAAAAATATATGAAGCATAGTTGGACTTCTAACTAAATAGACATGATTCAAGTGTATTACTACAAGTTGTGAGTCAATTTTGACAATCATATAATGGATACCATGAGAAATAACATCAGATAATAGCTCGATCACTGAGCTATACTCAATGATATTATTTGTAGAGGGACCTATACGAATCCCTTGTAAACTCACTAACTCACCACTTGGATCATAAATAGCCCATGCTATGGAGGAAATATTTTGAGTACTACGACTAGCGCCATAAGCATAACCAACATATGGTTAAACAGACACTGAAATTTGCAAACCAAATTTAAAGAAAGATTAACAGAGATGGTAGGAAACTCCGAAGGGAACACAATATAAACACACTCAACACCCCTATAGATAATATGTACATAGTGAACTACGTAAAAATGACTTAGCATAATTTTGAGGTACAATCCATTTCTGGGATGCGCCAACGAAACTCCATCGAAATTAATAAGCTTGTAGGCCTGTTTAGTAAGAACACATTTAAAAATATACAGACCTAGCCACATTGGCTCAAACTTCCTACACCTTAACTTATCAAACTCCTGATCGTACAACAAGACAAGGTCACTTTCTGAGAAGGCATGAGAGGCTTAACATTCTTATTGTATTGTGCCTTAATGAATTTATTGTGGTCCTCATTGGCCATTGCAACATCGCGTCAGGTTTCATCTAAGTGTGCCAGATGTAAGAGATGCTATTCTTCTATAGAAGTGGTAGGGAGGAGTTTCAAAAAAGTTTCAGAGATGGAATTTCACACTCGATAGGAATGATTTATTCTAGAGAATTTACCATTTGAAATAGTGTGAATCTAGTAGCACTCTGAATAAAGTTTCGATATGCCCACAAGGTTTCATAAAGGATAAGATTCCAATCTAATTTATGGATCCCTATCATATGCTGAAGCATGGTTTTCAATACTTTCTTTATTGCTTTGACTTGCCCATTCGCCTGTGGGTAGTAGGGATTTGAGCTTTCATGGTCAAGGCCCAACTTGGCAGTGAGCTTAGACATCATGTAATTATGAAAAGTCTTCCCATGGTTTGTAACTATAGCCTGTGCTACACCAAACCTTGCAATGATGTGATTGAAGAGAAAGAGAGAATTTGTTTCACTAATGTTTTTATATGTAGGCATCGCCTACGCCCACTTGGTAAAATAGTCTACTTCCACAATGATGTAGCCACGCCCCTAGCTGAGTGAGAGTTACATGTCATAAAGTTAATGCACCATTTTGTGAAAGGTCCAACAATAATAACAGGGTGTAAAGGAGGTAGTGGAGCATGAGTTTTATGATCATATATGTAGCATACATGACACCTTTGGACCATGAGGTTACAATGATGAAAACATAGTAGGCTAAAAGTATCCAACACACAAAATATTTTGTGTAGTGGTATAACTAGACATGTGTCCACCACATGCTCCAACATGGAATTCATTTATAGCTTTCTCGACCTTCTCATGAGTGAGGCATCATAAAAAAATTGTATCAATACCATGCCAATAAAGGGTGTCACCAATTATAATATATTTTTTAGCCTAATATCAAATATGTTGTTGGTCAGAGCAAAAGGCATCAGGCCGAAATTTCTGGATGTGGAGATATATTATGATGTCTCCATACCACAGGTTAGATGAATCTATCAATAACAATGACTCGTCTGGAATAGAATCATCAGATTTCGTTTCACTTTTGGGAGTGGGAAGGTCACAAATCAATTCGAAAAAGACTAAGGATTTCTTGGATTTGGATTTGATGAACTCCAAATCGAACTCTTGGAGGATGAAAATCCATTTGGAATACTTCTCCCCCAGTAATTGTCATGACAATATGTACATCATTGATCAAGAGCTCAGGACCAAGTGTCGTAAAATGGTCAAAAATGAAAATGCTCAAAACTAGTTTGAACCTAAACAACTAGATAGATCTCGTCTTCCTGATTCCAGCACCATGAACAGTTTGGAAAACGGTCTCCGTATGAGGAAGTTATGCCAAAAAGAAAAATTGCCCAATAACATTGAAATTTTGAATTTTTTAAAAAAAAATTAAAATAGAATATTCCGTTTTGAGGAACGAATGGCAGGCTGCCACGTGGCAGGCCCGAAGGCAGCCACATGGCCTGATGACATCAGCATGGATCATGGCGTATATCAAAATTGTGGGGGCCGCGTGGTTTGAACCCACGACCTCCCATGGGAGAATGCAGCGCCTTACCAATGCGCCACAATGGTCACATTTGAAATGTGTGCGGAATCACATGAAGAAAGAGTTTGAACTTCCGTTTGGGCGGGAAATGAAGGGGTCCAGCCCCCATTCCATATGCCCTTACCCTCAGAACCGCGGGCTCTTTCCATAAACCGCGCAACTTTGTTATAATGGTCACCGCCCTTTGAAACATGGTCACATTCCCGTAAGTCGGGGGCTAACACGTAAGTTTAACCGCCAGTTCTTAAAGGTGGGCATGGAGTCCTGTGCAGAATTGCCAAGCCCGAAAACCCAGTCACATGCATCGATGAAAAACAGTAACCGTTCCAGTTATGATGGTCGAAAATTTGGCGGAGCGCCAAATTTGGGCGGTCCCGGCGGTCCCGTCATAATTAGCAGGCCTATCTGGACTTTCACTACAGTTAGCTAGAGTGATTCTAGGCCAAACTGGAGGAAATCGTCAATGAGCCATAACTTTGGCTAGGAAAGTCCTTTTTGGATGAATTTTTTTATTTTATTTTGGGTCTCTTCAACCTTCTGAAGCCATTGGCATAGGTTTCATAGACATAAGAGGTCATTTGTAGGTGATTTTGCTTCGTGGAAGTTCCAGGAGCCACCAGGGCCAAATCAGTTTGGGAGTTGCATTGGGAATTGTGCAGCCAGTGAATGTGGAACGAAGGTTATTCCTGAAGTTTTTCAGCATTCTAAATCCATTTCTATAGCTCGTTTTTCCTGTTGAGGCATTCTTCTCACTGTTTAGCTTCAGGGAAGCTTTCAGGGCCATCAGGGCCATTTCAGTGCTTGAGCTGTTTGGGGGCTATGTTCATCCATTTTTGGTGATTCAAAAGCCTATGTCTGCTATTTTCGACCTTTTGAATCTAATGGCAAAGGTTTCAAAACCAATTGAGGTCATCTTCACCTTGAAATTCTCCATGCAAGTTTAAAGGGCCACTAGGGCCAATTGGGGAAAGTACTATATAAGGTACAATTTCACTGTTTAGTGTTTGGGAAAGAGCATGTTTAACTAATTTCTATCTTCTGATTCTATATTTACAGTCAGATCTGTCTTTTGAGATACTCATATTCTTGTATTAGCCTTTGTAGCATTTTTAATACAAGAGGACAAGCCTAGTTTGAGAGGCTTGGTTCAGCAGATGTAGCCCAAAAGGGGTGAACTGCTTCATCATTTGGATGTCTTTATTTGCTGAAGATTATATGCTAAACAAAACTGATGTAAAGTGTTAAATAGAAAATATACATAACTTTCATACACACATAATCACCTATTCAGTTGTAGAAAGTTATTTGTCTTATTCTGCAAGACATCAAACTTCAAGTATGTGTATGTCAAAGACTTCTAAGTGTTTACTTCGTTATTTCTTTAGGTAGAGCTTGTAGAGGGCCAGGTAGCCTCTGGAACTCATCCTCTCTTTAGAGGTGACATGTCTGTTGAATGCCCCTACAGTCTATCTCTGTATAAGAAATAAGAAGTTTTCACATTTTCAGAGGTCACTTGGAGTGTATAGCTCACATTTGAACTTATGGGAAATGGATACCTTGCACCCTTAAACAAGTACATTCCATTTTCAGATCAATCATGGAGTTGCAATAAGAGACAACCATAGTCTTGCATACTAGGATATAGCTACAAAACCTTTGAACGACTTGGACACCCGCCAAAGATAACTTTTCAATGTGAGTATAATTGATCTCAGTATGATTTAAGTTCTGATTCAAATAATAAATGGGATGTTCATCCCCAACATCATTCTCTTGGACCAATACCATAGTTATGGTAGTAACTACAACAATGAGGTACATGAAGTAATAACATTGATAATCTAGGGGATACAACAATGATGCCCAAACTATAACATATTTCAAAGAATCAAACACCTTTTGGGTAGTACTATCCCAATGAAAGGGAATCCCTTTCTTTAATAATCCAGTAAATCCTTTGGTCAATTCAGCATAAATGGGAACAAATATTTATAGAAAGTTAGCCTTCCCTTGGTATCATTGTAGCCAAATAAGAGAGGAAGGATTAGGTAGATCTAGGATCGCCTAGACTTTTAGTGAATTTACATGAATTACTTACTTTGACACAACAAAGCGGATAAGTTGACCAGATTGCATACAAAACACACACCTGTGTGGATTGATCCTGATGTTATAATGTCAACAACATAAAAATATATCCTTGAGATACATGGGATGATCTGAACGATGTTTTGAGTGGGCATACTGGTCATCCAAATACAATTGTAAAATGTGTTTAATGTCATGGAAGGAATAATTCCTTGCCCTCTGAAAAGTTTCCCAACATTTTTCAATCTGAAAGGGAGATTTTGATATGCAAATGTGCCCCATGGAAAAAGAAATGTGGTTTTATGTTGGTCCGATGGGAGAATATTGATATGATTCTAGCCAGAAAAGCTATCCATAAACAAAAATACTTCACTGTCAGCATAATCATCAACAATCAGATCGATAAATGGGGTAGGATAATTGTCCTTAGGGAAAGCATGATTCATGTCCCGATAATAGACACACACATGTATTGTTCCTTCTTTATTCATGATAGGAACAATGTTTGACACCAAATCAGTTATAGGTACTGCGTAGATGAAACTAACATGGAGAAGTTTTTCAACCTCATCCTTAATAGCAGTAGACTTCTTAGGATGGATCAGACATAGGCACTATCAGACTGGCTTAGCATTGGGATATGTTCTAATTTCATGCAAAACAATGTTTGGATCTATACCTGACATCTATTCATATGACCAAGAGAAGACGTCTTGAAATTCCAAGTAAAGGTATTTATAGATATTGATCTCATCGGGAGAGAAAGATGCACCAATATGTACATTCTTGAAAAATATTGGCTTGATCGAAATATCAAGAGGAATAGTCTCTTCAATATTTGACAAATTCTTCTTAAAATCGATAGCATGGATAGATACGAAATTCACAATATCTTGACAACATTGGGTGAATAGATATCACTAAGATTATCCTCGGAGAAATCTAGCAAGGAGGAATGGTGATGATTCTCTTCCCATGGTGCAACATTTGCTATCATGACCTTCATGATGCTTTCATTAGTAGAGAACTTACCTAATAAAGGATAAGAAGACATACCATAATCTAAGGAATGATTAACCTAATTGATCAAAGAGAAAAAATATAGTGTGTCAAACAGGCTAAAAAAATGGCTTCATATTCAAGCTAAACAGGATTGAACGAGATGTGGTCACCAAAGGTATTAATATTAGATGTATCTAGTACTATCCAAGGATCAAGTTGAGTAGTACAAGAAGATATCATGTTGACATAGGAAACTGAGTTTGCATTGTTGGGAAGGGGATCAGGAAGAGGAGGAAAAGAAAAATTTTCCATAAGGGAAGAATCCTTAAGCAATGCCACACCAACATGCTCATATTGATGTGAGGTTTCTACCATAAGAGGGATGCTTTTGGTAAATTGAGAATGACTGGAAAAGAGGGTGAGATAATAAATGGCCACTATTCCCCCTTTATAATGGAAAACTATCATCCTAAAATAAGTCGAAACAACATAAGACATAGAGTAAACCCATGTATGACCTAGTAGAATATTATAATCTAAAAATATTTCAATAACTATGATTTCTACTCACAATGTCTTTCCACATAATTCAATTTGTAATGAACTCAAAATTCCATAAGGCATGAAGCCTCTTCCATCAAAGGCCTTTAAAGTAGTCAGCGATTGATTTAGTTGTGGAGAACCAATGGCCTTCCAACAAGAAAGTGACATGAAATAGGTTGAATCTCCTTCATCCATAATGGTTCGATGGATGGTCTTACGACGAACAATAACCTAGATAATGAAAGAAAATTTTGCTAAAATTCTAGGCTTATGAGTCTCATGATTAAAGACTACAAGGTTAGAATCTGAAGGATCAACAAATCCAATTGTGGAAAGTAAAGCCTTCTTCTAGGTGGGACAATTTTGCAACACCTCGAGAGTTGACATAGCTAAAGGAGCTTGAGCTAGATCCTCAACTATGTTATAATTTTGTGTAGCTCTTACATGAGGGTTGAATGTGGATTTATGAATAACGCCCTTGGGAGGTTTAATTTTTAATTCAGTAATCATATTTGGAGTAGGATCTGAAGCAGATGAGGTAGAACTGGAAGGTTGATTAGTAACTTGACCAGTCGAGGGATTCAAGGTACTATAGTCTTCATTTCTTGTTTCCACAATAACATCATTTTTCATCTTGGTGGAGGAAAGCATCATAACCAAAGAAGAGGAAGCAGGATCCCGAGCAACCATGTTAGTCTCCTGATTAGGAAAGAGATCTATTAACACAAAAAGTGTGGTGGATGATTTAAGGAATTTATTTGCTTCCACCAAATGTGGACAATCATGACTGAAATACTCCTCATTACAGATTAAGCAAGGATAACGAGGTTTCTACTTTTCTTTAGAAGATTGTTTATTTTGTTCGTCATCTAGAGGATTATCTTTCTTCCTTTTTCCTTTTTTTTCTTCTTACTTCTTGGTTCTTGATATTTTTCCTTCGTGGATTAGACGACATTGATCTCGGGAGTAGAATATGCGGGAATGGTAGAAGAGGGGTTTTTGGAAGCAACAAAAATAGTTGAATCAAATGGTTTATTCACTTACTGTTGGCTGGTAGAACCAATCACGCCATCGACAACATGTGATTCTTTACCAGGAGGTTGAGGAACAATATTTGAAGTTTGTGGAGCATTTAGTATTTTATCATAGAGCATGTTAGTTTGGGTGTAGATAAGAACAATATATTGAGCACAAGCAATTACTTGCTTGTTGGTCACAGCTCTCCCTTTAGTAAATTCTTATGTTATGAATGGTAACATAGACTTAATAATTTATTCAACTAACAATTGGTCAGGAACGAAGGTTTGGACTAAATTAAGGCAATGTTGCCAATCACTAATATGATTAAAAATATGATTGGAATCATATTGTTTGAAGGAATTCAAAATTTTAGTTTTGATCTCATAGCGAATGGGAAACTAAAAATGAGTTAAGAATGTGGTTGCTAAGACACTGAACTTGTCAAACGAAGCTCATGGTAATTCAATATACCACTTTTTTGTCATACCAATAAGTGTTCACTGGAAAAGATGTAATCAAACAGAGTCATCATTTAAAGAGTTTGAAGAACACCATAAATGATACATCATGACATGTGCAAATGGGTCTTCTCTAGGATTTCCGCTAAACTTTGGAATATCGTTGGGAAATTTCATAGGGATAACCAACCACCAGGGAGAGTGACAAATGGGATGAATTGTAAGTCGAGTCAGATCTAGAAATTCAAGGGTCGCCAGAAAGGAAAACTGTCGATTAAAGTTCCATGGAGGGTATCTTGGGTAAGATGAGATGGCTTGAGCAACAAGTATCCACGCTCCTAGATAGGGAGGATTCTGATAACCTAGATAAGAATAATCTTACTGCCTAGTTGATGGATAACATTGTTGTCTAGTTCTGGGATAACCTTGCAAAGGTTGAAATGGTTGGTTTTTCATTTTCTTAACTTGGTAAGGAATTTGAGGAATACCTTGATATGGTTTCACTGTGGGATTTTTCATCCCCACGTAAGGTCGGGTATGTTGTGCCTGTGCCATACCATATACAACTTGACACATTTGGATTTGAGGAATAGCCTCACCAAGCAATGGAGGTTGTAAGGCACCTTGGAGAGGATAGGTAAGTGGGACTTGAGAGGCCCCAGATACCGGTGGAAGAGGTTGAGTTTAAGGTGCATGTTGGCATTATGATACAAGTATTGTCCTTGCTGGAAAATCTACAGGTCAACGCAGTTTTGATAAGAGGCTAATAGGAATATTTAGAGGCAATAGGGCAGTGGTACAGAGGATCAGGAAGATGGAACTAAGGTCTATTGATCAGAATAAATAAGTTGAAGGAAGAAGATGATGTAAGAGCAGTTTAAGAGATACACACAGGTTCACTTAGTCCAAGCAGTGTATACACGCATGTACTCAGAACAGAAATAGTGTATAACATACACACGCAGTCCCACAAAAGGCAAAGTGTGTACATGTTGAAAACCATGGTTTTTGTCTGAGGTATTTGGTCCAAGGTATCTTTGACCATGATATTGACCCGAGGCATTTAGTTCGAGGTATTTAGTCCATGGTATTTGATCCAAGGTATTGGTCCTAAGTGGATTTGGTCCTTGAGAAAGGCCAAAAACTATATAAAGAAGAGAGGATCATAAGGCTAGATGGGCAAGTGAATAAGATTCTAAGGAATACTTCTATCTTAATTATATTTTATGTTGCAGGGGTATGTTTGGGACTAGATCTGAAATATTTATGTGCACCTTGAGTTCAATATTGGATCAGGATCATGAGACCTGAAATGACTAATTCTTGAATGATCTAATATTGTTTGAGGCTAGATCTGATGTTTTGTGTCTGTTTTATTCATTATCTATCATGATCTGGGTTTGTCCGAAGTCTGGAATTGCAGCAAAGTTCTGAGTTAATATTTGCAGATCTGTACGCAAGTTTGTCTCAACAAAAGAGCGTATACATGTAGGTTATGTTCTTTCAAGTAGTGTATACAAAAGAAAGGCTTGATGCTCAGAGATGACTGATCTATCAGATCAATATTGTTGATTTATTGCTGCTTTTATTTTACTGTTGTCCCCCAATGAAGTCTTCTTAGATCCGAATGTAAATCTGAATGCATAAGGAGGTTGATATTTGATTTATTTTATAAGTGATGCGAAGTGTTTTCTGTTGCTTGCATGTGTAAAGTTCTGTAAGTTGATAGTAGATGTTCAATACACTACTAGTTGGTACAGTTTGTGATTTAGATATTTTATGATTTTGAATCTTTAGAGGTATACGCAGGTTGGGCTGAAGGAAGTAGTGTATACATGCAGGTTTTCTTCATTGAAGTAGCGTATACAGTTTGACACATGAATTTTTGAGGTTTCAGTTGGTTTTGAATGTTGATATAGGTTTCTGGGTTCAGCACAGTGTTCTGATGACAGTGATCTAATTGTTTCATATTAACTGCATGTTGGTTGATGAAGTTTGAGTTTATAAATTTTTGATGGGTTATTGATGAGTCAAGGTCTTCATATGTCTTGATATGTGCCAAGAGCATCCAGTCTGAAAATTCATGAAATGTGGTCCCTGGTGGAAGAGTGGAGTTTTATGTAGGTTGGCACCTATGTACTAGTAAACATATTGGCTAGTACAAGAGCTAGGGGGTTGTAGCTCCCTTCCAGTAGAAGCTGAAGAACGAGAGAAGTTTGTAACCTTCTGCAGGTAGAATCATGCATACTGGTATGAGTTTACACCAGTACAAGATTGTAAATAGATTTTCTTATTATTAAAAGAAGACAGAGATGACAGCCGCAGGTGGTTTCCACCCACATTGGGTTTCCACCTTAAATCTTGGTGTTCATGTGTGTTGCTTATGTGTAATGGTTTATTATGTTTATACTACACATGGTTACTGTTTAATGAAGTACTGATGCACTGATTAAAGATCAACATATGATGAATTAACTAAATCATAAGTTTACTACATAAACGTTGGTTGCCTTAAAGACAGTTGCATGTACATGCTAGTCTCCCTCTCTGAAGTAGTGTATATAAATCTGACTATGAAAAAGAAAAATTATTGATTTGATAATACTACTCTCCCCCCCCAGTATTATTTCCAACAATTGGTATCAGATCAAGTCCTTCAAAATAAGCTTGATGGCTTCAAGGAAGGTCCATCAAGATGAATAATCATGAAAGCATGGGATCCATCAGGCTGCCAATCTTCGATGGGAGCAACTTTGTTTACTGGAAAATAAGAACCATAGCCTATCTACAATCTCTTAGAACATATGTCTAGGAAATTGTGGAAGGAGGATATAAATTTCCAACAACAATTCCTATAGACAAGGCAGGTAAAAAGCAATATGAAACCAATGCCAAAGCTATCAATATTTTATTGGGAAGTTTGTCACAATTAGAGTTTTTCAAAGTCATGCAGCTCAAATCAGCCAAAGAGATATGGGACAAAATCGTT
Organism: Pinus tabuliformis; assembly: GCA_031772625.1. NCBI lineage: Eukaryota > Viridiplantae > Streptophyta > Pinopsida > Pinales > Pinaceae > Pinus > Pinus tabuliformis. Next base: position 475,551,605 of record CM062809.1, on the reverse strand, counting down.
CAGAGCTATGAAGGAGACTCTCAAGTAAAATCAGCTAAGCTTCAAACTCTCAGAATTCAATATGAAACTCTTAAGATGCATAATGATGAGAGTATAGCTAGTTACTTCTTATGTATAGATGAGGTTGTTAATTGTATGAAGAATCTGGGTGAAAACATAAAGGAAGTTACCTTATTTGAGAAATTTTTGAGATCCTTGTCTACTAAATTTGAATCAAAAGTGTTTGCCATAGAAGAAAAATATGATCTGCAGAATATCGCTATGACACAGCTTTACGGAATCCTAACTGCTTTTGAGATGAGAAAAGGAGGTCCATCAGATATGAGAGAAGCCGCATTTAAAGCTTTAGCAAAAGGAAAAGAAAAGGAAGAACACAATGAATCAGGACACATTTCAGAAGAAGAAAATGAGGTAAATTTTTTCAAGAAGCTTCAATGAGATTCTGGAAGGTTCAGAGGTAAGCTACCTTTCAAATTATTTGCTTGTGGTAGAGTCAGTCATTATGTTGCGAGATGTCCTCATAAAGACAAATACGAAAAAGGAAAGGAATATGCAAAATGGAATAGGAAACAAGTTATGAATAGAAGGAGTTACTATACTCATGAAGATAGCGATGGTTTATCTAACAGTGATGAAGATGAAACTGGTCAAGATTACAGACTTCTAATGGCTTATGACATCGATGATTTTTGGGATAGTTTAGAAGAGGATACTGATGGTTTATCTAATAGTGATGACTATAGACTTCTCATGGCTTATCACAATGACGATTTTTGGGATTCTTTAGAAGAGGAAAACTTTCATGAAGAAATATCTAAACTCAAAATCTATTTAGAAGAAAATAACATGATCATAGAAAAAGAAAAACTCAATGAAAAACTAGAATGTGAAATTGTGGGTCTAAGAAAAGATCTTGAGAAAACAAAATCTCTCAATCTTATATTTTCTAAAGGATCAGAAACTTTAAATGAAATTAGCAAATTTCATCATTCTCCTCTGATAAAGACAAGTCTTGTATATACTAAAGAAGCATCTCAATCGCAGAATCCGTCATCCTCCACCAAAAGCTATCTTGATGCAGCAAAGACCAATGAACAGTATGACAATCGTCAACAAAGGCGTAACGCTGATCACCAGGTAAATCATACTCAATTTGCTCCAAGGATGAATATCAATAGAAGCCACAACCAACCTCAAGCAAATCATACTCAATGTGTTCCAAATATGAATATCAATAGAAACTACAATCAATAGGTAAATAGATTCGATAGTCGCAGAAACTTCGTTAATGGGTAATTGTTTTCATGTCATAATTTTGGGCACAAACCTACTCAATGTGTTGCTTACAAAACGATCATGACTAAAGAAGAAAAAAATCAAAGGAATGTAATAGGAATCAAGAGAAGTTCCTATGATGACATTTCTCCTCTTGAAAATGAAATAAAATGCTCAATTTGTAACAACTTTGGTCATGAAGAATCTGAATGCAGGAGCAAATTTTGGCAAACACCACAAAAGGATAAAACACCATTAAATCCCAAGATATGGAGAAGGAAAGAATCTCAAACAAAAAGATGTGGTATAACCTTGTATGTAGAAGGACAAGAAAATCAGTGGTACATCGACAATGGATGCTCCAAACGTATGACAAGTGACAAAGAGAAACTTCACTCATATAATGCCTTAGAAAAGGAAAAGAATGTCTCATTTGGAAATGACACTCCAACTGTCATAAAAGGTAAAGGTTTTGTTTTCTTGAAAGAAAAGGTTAAAGCTAGAAATGTTATGTATGTAGATGGTTTAAAGCATAACCTGTTGAGTGTCAGTCAAATGTGTGATCAAGGAAATGAAGTGGTGTTTCGATTAAACAGATGTGTTGTTCATGAGTTTTATATAGGAGAGACCATGATGAAAGATACAAGAACTCCAAACAACTTATACATACTCAAAGGAGGACAACAACAATGCTATCTAAGCAAAAGTGATGAAAATTGGTTGTGGCATAGAAGATTGCGACATCTAAGCTTTTCTCAAATAAGAAAAGCATGCAAATTCAAGGTTGTTCGTGATCTTCCAGATATCAGCATCCTAGAATATACAATATGCAAACCATGTCAAATTAGAAAGAAAACCAAAGTTCACTTCATGGAAAAACAAGGGTCAGCTAGTAGGCCTCTTGAACTTATCCATACTGATTTGTGTGGACCAACAAGGAAAAAGTCACCTCGTGGAAAAGAATATTTTATTTTGTTCATTGATGATTTTTCCAGAATGTGTTGGATAGGTCTTCTAAAGAATAAAGATGAAACATTTTAATATTTCCAAGCCTTCAAAGCTTTGGTTGAAAATGAATCAGACCAAAAAATCAAATGCCTCAGATCTGATCGAGGAGAGGAATTTATAGCGGATGAACAACGTGGAATAAAAAGGGAATTCTCCACTACAAGAACACCTCAACAAAATGGTGTAGTAGAAAGGATGAACAAAATAGTTCAACAAATGGCTTGAGCCATGTTAGATGAATCTGGAACTCCTGCAACCTTTTGGGGTGAAGCTGCATTTGTTGTCGTCACTATTCTCAACAAAGAAAATGTTCAGGTAAATAGCACTCAAACTCCACATGAACTTTGGTATGGTAAGACTCCAACTGTAAAATACTTTAAAGTTTTTGGAAGAAAATGTTTTATCAAGAGGACTGATGAAAAACTTGGTAAGTTTGAACCCAGAGTAGATGAACGGATTCTTCTTGGTTATTCTTCTAGAAGTAAAGGATATAATGTTATAATAAAAGACTTGGGAAAATTGTTGAAAGCATTGATGTTGTAGTTGATCAAGCATGCAAAAATCCAAAATAGATAAAATCAATAGAAGATTATGACAATGAGGAATATGGGGATTACTTTCCCACATCAAATCAAAATTATATTGAAGAAGAAACCAATGAAGCACCAGAAGAAGATATAATGGTAGAAGAAAAGACTCCGTCCAGGTATGTTGAGAAAAATCATCCAAAAACTCAAATTTTTGGAGAAATATAGGCTGGTGTACAGACAAGAAGAACTATTACAGGGACCTCAAGCTATCTAGCATTACTTTCCTCCACCAAACCTCAAAATTTAAATGAAGCATGCAAAGATGAATGTTGGGTCAAGGCCATGGATGAAGAACTTGAGAAAATTGAAAAAAATGACACTTGGGAATTAGTTCCTAGACCTCATGATAAAAATATTATAGGAACTAAATGGATATTCAAGAACAAGTTGGATGGAAATGGAGAAGTCATTAGAAATAAGGCCAGACTTGTTTGTAAATGGTATGCTCAACAAGAAGGTATAGATTTTGAAGAAACTTTTGCACCTGTTGCTAGACTTGAAGCCATAAGAATGTTTCTTTCTCTTTCTAGTCTTTAGAAATTCAAAGTATACCAAATGGATGTAAAATCAGCCTTCCTCAGTGGAGATTTAGAAGAGGAAGTTTATATTGAATAACCAGAAGGATTCATTCTTGGAAATGATGCAAAAATTGTATGCAGACTCAAAAAGGCTCTCTATGGTCTGAAACGGGCTCCAAGGACTTGGTATTACCACCTTGACAAATATCTACACCAACAAGGTTTTACAAAAGGTTCTGCAGATAGCAATTTATATACAAAGATTGAAAATGATAAATTGCTAATTATTATTGCTTATGTTGATGATATCAATTTTGGTAGCAATGAAGAATCCATGAGTCAGAATTTTTCTTCAGTAATGCAGCAAGAATTTGAAATGTCCTTGCTTGGTGAACTTACCTATTTTCTTGGTCTACAAGTTCAACAAACTAAAGATTGTATTTTTCATTCAAAAACCAAATATCTCAAGTAGATCTTGGAAAAGTACAGAATGGAAGATTATAAACCTATGTGTACTCCAATGGTAACAGGATGCAGTCTCAGCACAAATGATGAATCAGCAGTAGTACATCAACTGACTTATAGATCCATGATTAGCAGTCTGCTTTATCTAATAGGTACCTGACCTGACATCATGCATGCAGTTGGAATAGTTGGAAGATTCCAAGCAAATCTAAAGGAATCACACCTTTAGGCAGTCAAAAGAATTTTCAAATATCTTCAAGGAACTCAGGACTTTGGACTATGGTATCTTAAGATGCAGATCTTACTCTTCATGCATATACAAATGCAGATTGGGCAAGAAGTGTTGATGATAGAAAAAGCACTAGTGGTGATGCATTCTATATGGGTTCCAAGTTAGTGTCTTGGTTCAGCAAGAAACAAAGTTCAATTGATTTATCTACAGTTGAGGTAGAGTATGTGGTTGCTGCATCTTGTTACACACAACTACTTTGGATGATGCAAACTTTGCAAGACATTCAAATCACATGTACTCCACCCATCTCTATTCTATGTGATAATACAAGTGCCATCAATATTTCAAAGAATCCATTCATGCACTCTAAGACCAAGCACATACCCATCAAGTACCATTTCTACAAGAACAAGTGCTTAAACAAAAGGTAAAATTGGAGTATGTCCCCTCCAAAGAACAAGTTGTTGATATATTCACTAAACCACTGCCCAGAGAAACATTCGAATATCTCAGAAAAAAGATGGGAGTTGTTGTTGCATCATTGTGTTGTTAAATCCAATTTTTCCAGAGGAAGTTTACTACATGTTGGTTTCATGAAATATATGCACGGGTACACATGGGTTTCCTTGGTTGAAAGCGCGTATATGTTTTTCTAACAAAAAAAACAGTGGTAGCACAGGTTCAGGGGGAGCGTTCACATTCCACATTGTTGGCATTATGGTTGCTAAACTCATCTATTTCTTAGTTGCATCAGTCATTAGTGTGATATAACTTCTTCTATCATGGTCTATATTTCAATGAGTTCTATTGGTCATATGATGTAATCTATTTCCCCAATATCCTTGGGATGGATGATGTAATTATTTTTGTATGTCTGTCATGTATAAACTTTGGTATATCCCCACTTGGTTGGGCAGATGGGTCAAATATGGTGTATCCCCACTTGGTTGGGTGACTGATGTATGTATGAGTTCATGGTCATAGGGAGGTCATACTCACTTTGTTGAGTTATAGTCTCATGTTATTATATTGAATCATCTCTCTACAAACTCGGCATGTACTAAGGGGGAGTATGGATAGCATCATGTAAAGGAGGAGAGTAGAGTGGTCCGCCCTTTGCCCTTGATGTCAAAGAGGGAGAGTATTTTGGTATTTTGGTGTTGTATGGTATCTCTAACAGTCTTACAACTTGTCGTAGTCAACACCATCATAGTTTCCATCAAGTCCAAAGGGGGATATTATTTTCATTATGATACAAGTATTGTCCTTGATGGAAACTCTACAGGTCAACTCAGTTTTGGTAAGAAGCCAACAAGAATATTCAAAGCAATAGGGCAGTGGTACAGAGGATCAGGAAGATGGAACTAAGGTCTATTGATCAGAATAAAGAAGTTGAAGGAAGAAGATGATGTAAGAGTAGTTTAAGAGATACATGCAGGTTCACTTACTCCAAGCAGTGTATACACGCAGGTACTCAGAACAGAAATAGCGTATATGTACACACACACTCCCACAAAAGGAAAAGCGTGTACATGTTGAAAACCATGATTTTGGTCTGAGGTATTTGGTCCAAGATATATTTGGACCATGATATTGACCCTAGGTATTTATTCTGAGGTATTCGGTCCGTGGTATTTGATCCAAGGTATTGGTCCTAAGTGGATTCGGTCCATGGTACTGAGAAAGGCCAAAAACTATATAAAGAAGAGAGAATCATAAGGCTAGATGGGCAAGTGAATAAGATTCTAAGGAATAATTCTATCTGAAGTATATTTTATGTTGCAGGGTTATGTTTAGGACTAGATCTGAAATATTTATGTGCACCTTGAGTTCAATATTGGATCGGGATCATGAGACCTGAAATGACTAATTCTTGAATGATCTGATATTGTTTGAGGCTAGATCTGATTTTTTGCATTTGTTTTATTCTTTATCTATCATGATCTAGGTTTGTCTGAAGTCCGTAATTGTAGCAAAGATTTGAGTCAATATTTGCAGATCTGTACGCAGGTTTGTCCCGGAAAAAGAGCGTATACACATAGTTTCTGTTCTTTCAAGTAGCGTATACAAAAGAGAGGCTTGATGTTCAGAGATGACTGATCTATTAGATCAGTATTGCTGATTTATTGTTGCTGCTATTTTACTATTGTCCATCAATGAAGTCTTCTTAGATCTGAATGTAAATATGAATGCATAAGGAGGTTGATATTTGATTGATTGCATAAGTGAGAAGAAGTGTTTTTGCTTATACACATAGTTTCTGTTCTTTCAAGTAGCGTATATAAAAGAGAGGCTTGATGTTCAGAGATGACTGATCTATTAGATCAGATTGCTGATTTATTGTTGCTACTATTTTACTATTGTCCATCAATGAAGTCTTCTTAGATCTCAATGTAAAGCTGAATGCATAAGGAGGTTGATATTTGATTGATTGTATAAGTGAGAAGAAGTGTTTTTTGTTGCATGCCTATGTAAATTTCTGTAAGTTGAAAATAGATGTTCAGTACACTGCTAGTTGATATAGTTTGTGATTCAGAGATTTTATGATTCAAAATCTTTAGAGGTATACGCAGGTTGGGCTGAAGGAAGTAGCATATACATGGAGGTTTTCTTCATTGAAGTAGCGTATACATTCTAAGACATGAATTTTTGAGGTTTCAATTGGTTCTGAATTTTGATATAGGTTTTTGGGTTCAACATAGTGTTCTGATGACAGTGATCTGATTGTTTCAGATTAAATGCATGTTGGTTGATGAAGTTTGAGTTTCTAAATTTCTAATGGGTTATTGATGAGTCAAGTTCTTCATATGTCTTGATATGTGCCAAGATCATCCAGTCTGAAAATTCATGAAACGTGGTCGCTGGGGGAAGAGTGGAGTTTTCTGTAGGCTGGCACCTACATACTAGTAAACATATTGGATAGTACAAGAGCTAGGGGGTTGTAGCTCCCTTCTAGTAGATGATGGAGAACGAGAGAAGGTTGTAACCTTCTGCAGGTGGAAGCCTGTGTACTGGTATGAGTCTTCACCAGTACAAGATTGTAAACATATTTTCCTATTATTAAAATAAGACAGAGATGACAACAGCAGGTGGTTTTCACCCACATTGGGTTTCCACCTTAAATCTTGGTGTTCATGTGCGTTGCTTATGTGTAATGGATTATTATTTTATACTGCACATGGTTACTATTTAATGAAGTAATGATGCACTAATTAAAGATCAACATATGATGAATTAACCAAATCATAAGTTTATTGCATAAACGTTGGTTGCCTTAAAGACAGTTACGTGTAAATGCTAGTTTCCCTCTCTGAAGTAGCATATATAAATCTGATTATGAAAATGAAAAATTCTTGATATGATAATGCTGATTCCCCCCCCCCTCGCCCTCCCCCTTCAATATTATTTCCAATAGTGCAACCTACAAAGGTTGACTTACATGAATTTGAGCTTGAAAGGGTTGAGACATAGATTGAAAAATAGGAATCTAAGATGCAACTCGAAAAGATTGAAAGGTTTGAACTTGATTCACAACTAAGATAGATTGTACGGGTAGTGTAGGTTACCAAGGATTGTCAACCATTCCTATATATGGGAGACTCGAATGAGGTTGAGTTCTAACTTGTAGTATTTGATTCAGAGATGGGAACATTTCGACAACAAGTTACTCCCCTACTGAAAGAGGAGGGGAATATGAAGGCAAATTCCTCGAAGGTGGAGGGTATCTAGTATAAGGTGGATTGGGCTATTGAAGTTGTCCATACCCACTAACATAAGGACCAAATTTCTACTCTACTAAAGGTTGAGAGGGAGGAGGAAGAGCAGACTGTGTAGCGCTCATCAAAGAAGTTCCATATGGGATTCCAGAAAAGGACAACATGGGAGAATTCCATGGACTGGATGATGCGCCAAAAAAGGTACCAGATAATGATTGGTAACCAGGTGGGATGGATGGGCCACCAGATAGATGTGACTCTTGTGATGTTGCAAACATAGAATAATATAAAACATTGGTTGTCTTGGTCATAGTAGCATATGTAGGCTAAGAAACCATAGCACACTTAGTCATTGTTAAATTTCCCAAAGAGGATTTCCAAGGGAAACTCAAAGGTGAGTTGAAAAGATATGAACCAGACAAAGGATCTTATGACGGCATATGAGGAGAAGGAAAAGGATGTGCCTGATAAAGATGAGTCCCTCTCAAATGGATAGGATAGGGGGGTTGAGACTTCTTGAGTAATATCCACAATACTCAATAGACTAGGTGGAATTTCTTCATCGTCAGGACCGATATGTATAGGTTGTGGTTCAAAGATAGAGGAAGAGAAGAAGAAGGTCCTAAAGTAATAGGTGTAGTTAACTAAGGTGCCTCAGGTTGTATAACCTCAAGTTATAATCTTCCTGATTCTGGATACTCAGGTTAAATAACCTCGGGCAATAAAATCTTAAGTGCTTTTTTTTTACTATGTCGTACTCACCAGCAAGGTGGAAAGTGATCTCAGGTTTAGTAATCACAAAAATAGACAATTCTGCTACGTCAATTTCAGATGTATGTCCAAAATGAGTAGCTTCTGAGGTATAATATTCAGTAGTTTTCATCTTTTTATTCTTCTGATGACATCTAGGAGTTGCCTCAGGTGGAAGAGAAGGAAATATTTGCATCCTACGTGAACGAAGAGGTTTAGGAGGTTTTTCTTCCATGTTGGTTTAATAAATTTTAAAAGTTAACAACAAAAATATATCAAAAAGGGGTAACTAGGAAAAAGGGTTTATCAAGCAATTGTGAACTGTAATATACCACCATGGTGAACCAAGGATTTATTTCCAAGTAGGCAATCTCCCTGAATGTTGTGTTCGACGTATCACAATCTATAAGGCCATTGAATCGATTACCTAAGGTGAGGATAAAAACCTAGTGTGGAATTCCAAAATATACCAGAAGGTATGTTGAACTGTAGTCTATGTTAGTGTTGTCTAATGCATAACCATAAGATGATAGTGTTCCCATATACTTTTCATGCATGGAGTGCCATCTGATATACCCGAAGGTACATGGAGAACAGTCTAATACACATACATACATGGAACAAGATATCACCCTCGGAATGCAACACTAGAAAAAAATGACAACTCCTATGTTTATAGACGTCGGAACACGTCTCTAGCCTAGACTTCTAGATGTTTGCGTTAATGTTTCAAATGCTCCTTAATATTGATTCAATAAATTTTAAAGTTTATCTTGAATTAAGTTTCAGTTTTCAAGGCTCACCATAAATTTCACCTGAATATCCTAAAGATGCAATCTAGCATGATAAAATGAAATATTTTCCTTTCAATGAAAATCTATGTATAGGAGGGAAGAAACATAATGTAATGCAGCATACAAAGTGAAACAAAAAAAAAAAAAAAAATTAAGAAAATTTCCCTAATGCAACTGTTCTAATTTCCAATTCACACACAAAACCCTAAATGCAGCAGAAAATGCAAAATGATGATATTTTTCTTTTCAATCATCTTAATTCTCAAATTAAATGAAAACTAATATGCTTGCTAAATCGCTAATAAGAGAAACCACATAGAATGATGACTATAATATCAATTTATTCAAGAAATCAATGATCAAGAAAATGTTTTCCAATGACCTAAATGACAAGAAGAAAGAAAAATCCAAACAAATTCTTATCAAAGGCTAATAAACCTAAAGCAAACTAAGTGAAGGATTTTTAGAGACAAGGACACACTCAGAGACGAAAAGAAAACAAGATGGAACAAAGAAAATCAGAGAGAAAGTCAAGAATTTTTTTTTTTTACATCTTACAAGGATCATTGCAGGTGCATAACAGGCACCATTTCTCTACAATGCAAGTGAAGAGAAGCAGAGGGTGTGCTGAAGCACTCTGTCTCCATACCAGGGGATATATTGATGCAGATTCAGTGAAAATAAGAGATAAAAATCAAACCAAGCTCAGAGAAAGGTCTTCTTGGGGTCAATCAAGGTCTTAGTGAATCAATCATGGTTAGTTTAAGAGGTGAAAAAGGTGTTAAGGTCAAGGAAACCATTAAGGGAAGAAATCGTTCCCCAGTGGAGTTGTGAATTTGTTATGCGAATTTACGATTGTAGACAAAGGTGAATTCTCTAGACCTAGTGGACTGGTCTAGAACAACATATGACAAAGAACATATATTTTTCCTTAGAGAAGTTAGAGAATGGGAAAGAGGCCTACCTCAAATCTGTAGCAAGATTTCATTTTCTCATCGCTTGTAAGCTCTAATTGTAGCTCCGAGTGTTATAATTAGAACCTGCACACACTACTAAAACAAGCAAATCATCCACAACAACCAAGTATCATAATATAACATCTCTATTCAATGAATCAGCAAGGCATTGAAATACATGAGTGAAAACATAACAGGACAAATAAGAAAAAAACAAAAAAAATAATAAATACTCTTTTTATTAACAAAAATAGGAGATTTTACAACCATAAATAGTAGTTGATCTTGTAGATGTCTCCCCAAGTTGAATTGTCCTTCCTTGTCACAAATGACACCTCAATGTCAACCCTAATGTATGAATATGATGACTCCTTTAGGTTCAAGGAAGCAACATAAGGGAACTATAATTCTCCAAAATCCAACCTTGATGCTATTGATGGAAATAAATTTATATGAGAGGGATGATACTTTAGGATTTACCATAATGGGCTTGAGATCCACATATGGTGGGAGGATGAGCATAAGGGATAAGAGGTAAAGTATCCAAGATAGGGTTAGATAGGATTCGAGCTTCTTATTCATGGTAAATGGTTAAAACAACCCTTGTAAGCTTCTGGAAGAGGAAGCTTCAAAATTATTTTTAATTTTCTCGAATTTCTAGAATCAACGCACCTACAGAAGGGAGAAACTAGTGCTGACCAACGCTGGTGAAAAAGGGAGAAACAAGTGTTAAACATAGGTGGATAATGGGATAGGGTGCACTGGGGCTAAAAACAATGAGTTTGAAAAATTAATCCCAAAACTCAGACTTTTTGGAAAGGTCATGCTTAGGGATATGTGAAGAGATGATGACAAAATGTTCATGAATATTGATTGATTCGATTTGTAAGCTCATTTATTAGATGTGACAAAATGTCCTATAACACTCATGAATTAAATGTAATATTTTACAAGAATTTGGCCATATGCATCTTCTTTCAAATAGAGATAATTATTATCACAGAAAGCCCAAAGTTGAAGAATTAAGTAATGATGGTGGTTTCCTTGTAGAAGAATATATTCTTAGCTGGCCTAAGGAATTCTTAATTAGAAGTTTTCGTGATATATTTCACCAAGTTGTTACAAAATCCAAAGAATATCTTGAAGTTGTTGATCAAGTTGATGTTTTCTCTCATGTATTTCACAACCCTATAGTGGATTATATGGAGCTTTTGAGAAATTTGGAAATAAGATATTTTCTACACATAATTTACTTTTTTGGGTATGTATCAATTCCTGTTGCTCAATTTCTTCAACCCATGTTCCTTCCTCTTTCAAATATTCAAAAGGGAGTTCGCATGAGATCAAGAACTTAGAAGTTATCTTGGTATCACTAAAAGGCTGATTTCACTTGATAGAAATCAGTTGATTTATTCATAGTAGGACGTTGTACATAAATAATCCCAATTTATGAGCATGTAGTTTACAATTTGCACAAGTTTTTATCTTAGTATGTTAGCTAATGAATAAAGGAGAGAGGTTCAAAGAATAAAGTATTTAGGGAGATCTTAAAATTTCAAAACTTTCAAAGATGAAAGTAGTTTTAGAATTGACTCCATATCCCAATAGAAAAGGCATCTAGTCTACTATTCTCAGTGTTCTGCAAGAAAGACATTGTCCTTAGTTGGAGTAGATATTGTAGCACAATTTTTCAAAGTCAAAATGTCTAAAATATTTTTAAGTAAACTCCAATAAGGAACCAAAATTAAAGGTCTGCCAGACCTTTTTCCAAGGAAAGGAGATCATCAATCAATTGAATTTAATGATTTTCATCTCAAGTGGATACTAATTACACGTTACCAAATTCTTAATACAATCCAAATTTAGATTAAAGTAATGAAAATCTAATCCAGTAAACCCAGCCTTGGCAGATGGTTTTTTCCTTATTCTAATAAAATTGAAAAACTAGTTTTGACACAACAAAGCACAAAAATATGAATGACATATTATATATCATGTTATTTTGGTTTTTATTAAAGCCTTGGATCTTCAAAACCTTATTTATATGTCTTACAAAAATTCTCTTTCATCCAAAGAATTTCAAAGGATTCAAAGATCATCAAACACATTTTCTCATATTTGATCTCTCATTCATATCAGGGAACCCTCACTCATATCTAAGTTCTCATTTAGTGATCGTTGTCTCTAGTGGCCCCTACTCTTCATGTAATGAAAAATGGAAGCATGCACTAGAAAGATATGCCATTTTCTTTAGGTGAATGACATCAAATGGAAAAGGGAGCAGGAATACAATATTTGCTTAAGAGAAATCAAAGACTTCATGCTCAAGATGCAGTGCATTTTAAAGAATTTAGAGGCATTCAACTTCAATTTGGTATTAATGAATGATTTTGCTATGATGAGCCCATTGTTAATTTTGTTCCTCTTTCCCGTAATGAAACTATGGCATTGTTTAATGGAGAAGTGGGAATCCACCACCGCGTAAGGAAATTATTGTTGGGGGGGTTGTGATTAGCAAGTTTAAAGGCATCTAATTTGAACTTATATGTGGACAATTGCATTCTAATGATTATATTTTTTTCTTTGGAGCCCATTCAAATGATTTAGTTAGTTATTGAGAGTTCTTCTAGTGGTAAGTGAAAATGCACTTCTTAAGCATTATAGGCCACTAATGGTGGATTAAAATTCACTTATCATTGACTGATATTCCCACTAGTTTTCAAATTAATGCATTATGCCTTGCAATGTGTTGCTAAATTATCCTTCATTGATGAACGACATCTTCTTGCAAAAATTAGCAATGTTGAAGGCACCAGAATGAAGATGTTGTAGCAGTTGCAACACCCTCCAAAATTTTGGCCTTCATCTAATTTTGGAGCCTTCATTGGTTTTTCCTTGATGATTGCAAACACTCAGACTCATCCCATGAGCTCGTGTCGAGTCTTTACACCCTCTTTTCTTGACCGTTCACTGGTCGTCTTTTAGCATGTTGGTTGCAATGTCATGCTTGCAATCTTGTTCTGGGTATGTTGAAGGTCCATATTTGTGTGTACAAGTTGTGTCGCTATGTAAGTATATTTCGCACTCACACACAAAGTTGTGTGCAATGTCGCGCAAGTGTCATCATGGTCGTTCAACGATCTATCTCAAGTATCGCACTTGTCACTTGCACCCTTTGGTCAGTCACACTGAGCATATGTTGTCTTGTTGGTTCAAGGTGTCTTGTCATCAAGTCATGTTGAGTGTGTGTTCAAAAGGTCATGTATACACGAGTTCACTCGCTCACACACTTAACCATTTTTCTGAAGATCTTCCAACTGGAACATCCTCCATCAGTCGGACCACCATTGAGATGCATTACGCAGTATCAACCCTAATTGACCAAGCACTGTTGCCTAGAATTTTGTAGAGCTTGAGGCTGCCTCCCAAGCAGTCTGCACTATGCAATACTAGAATCAACCTGGCTAACTATCACCCAGAATAGTGCATAAGTTTCCCAAGAAGCTATCTCAATCTGTGCTTCCCGCAAGCATATCCATCAAGCTTCTTGCTGGTCAACCAAAGAATTTAACTAGGTAATCACCCTGAGCTTTACTCCTCCCAAAAATTATGGAGAAGCTATCAGTCTACCTACCTACACTAAACGAATAAATGGCGCAAAAAAGAGGGACATTCACCCGCTACCTCTCATTGCACTATCTCTGAAAATTGCATAGTTTTGTCAGTCGGTCCCCCTATCAGCCGACTTGCTGCTCCTCCTAGAAATTGAGCAGTTTTCTTGGAATTTCCACCAGTTGCCTGACACCCCACTCAACAAAAAAACTGCACAGACATGTCCTGCATGACTGCCTCCCAAATCTACGCAGTTTTGGCTAGTAAGCTCTCACAACTCACTCATTGACTCCTATGAAATCAGTGTAGTTTTCACTGTCAGTTCCTCCTTATACCCGCACTTCCTTCCCTGGAAAAATTTCGGAGCTCTACCTCCCAGCTGAGCCAGATCCCGCAGATTTCACTACTATCCCAGACTACTCAACCCAGCCTCTCAGTGAACTCTGCAGTTTTTCCCAATAGTTCCCCATAGCGTCGCATCCCGACCTAAAATGTGCTCTGTGCAATTTCAGAGCCTTTTCCTCTCTCCCAGTCACCTGCACCTGAAAATGAAAGATGATGCATCACAGTAGACTAGGGGATTTTTGGATTTCATGTCATCTCGTCATTAATGATTGCAGAGACAGGTACATGAATGAGACATGGTGTGACGACATGAATAAGGAGCGCATGCTAGGAGACTTGTTCGCGAATGGATGAACACAAGAAGCATGCAAATTACCAATGAAGGGGATAAATGCACATGCAACATCAAGCGAACACCAAGACCAACGAAGGCTCTACACACATTGTCATGCGAAGGTGAAGCTATGATACACCAAGAGCACACTCATCATTCAGCAGCACTGGAGCTCAACTTTGACACCACTATTAGCATGAACATACCAGCATTGTCATGTCGAGTCATGTCATGAGTCATCTTGCCCACATCACTATTGTGGGCCATACTACTATAATCAATGTAATGTAATGTGAAAGTCCAAGTGACCCACATACGAAGTTGAAGAGTCATGTTAGTTGAAGAGTCATGTAAGTCAAACAGTCATGAGGGAAGTCAAAGAGTCACAAGGGTTAAGTTCACCCTTGGCTATATATACCCTTCATTTGTACATGCAAAATACTTTTCACCTTGTCTCCTCCCACATAGCGTTAAGAGTTTGTAGTCTTTTCTTTGAGGAGCAAGCAATGGCTCCAACGCCCCGCTATTTGGGTTAGTGATGTATGGTGTACAGATATGTCTTGGAACTTTCGCTTAATTCAGAAGCCTATTAGCAGGCCAACATGTTTCCACACATGTATTATATTCATTTGTAACAATATTCTTTGGACACTTGTAATGCATGCTTCTTTAACCTGTACTAAGATAAAACTATTTCAGTTGTTTTAGTGCATATGTTGTTGGAAATGTGTTGTATCAATTGTTAACATTGTCTCGCCCATGTGGACTATTCTACTAGACACTCGATAGAATCATTCTTGTAATCTTATTATAATGACTGTTGCACTCATGTGGGATACTCCGCTAGGTGTTGTACATGTTAATTATTCACTTTGTGTTTATGACTGCCGCATCCGTGTGGACTACTCCACTGGAGGCTACATAGATCCTATTGTGTTGTGTGTCTCTAATAGAGTTGGGACTATTCCCTTTCGACTTGAGACTCACTCTCACCCTCTCCCTCTGCAGTGAAAAAACTTAGACACAGGTTACACTAAGCACACATCAAGCACATGAACCTCCCTATTTAAAGACTAAGTATACCACTCTCATGTGTTGACAAGCAAGAGCTAAGGCATATCTTTAAGATAATGGAAAATGGACCATCATACTAGATGGGACTCCTACACAAAATGGTGTGAGGTCTAGTTGGGACTTCATACTGGGGAGATCCCCTAAATGTTCACGGGTCCAACACCATCAATGTTTCTGGTGCTATAAGGAGGGATGCCAAGTTTTTATCACTGAATGTCATATCACCCCCACTCATCAATCATCTAGTTAAGGCAGTAAGTCACACTCCCTCTCACCTACACGCAACTCTGAAGTTGGATACTCCTCATCTCATAGATGTGAACATGAAATTTCATCTCAGCACCTCCGCTCTATTTGTCCCATCACCTGTCAATTTTCCAAAGAAGTTGGATTGATCATAGGAATACAACATCTTCCATACACATCAAAGAAGCCAAAGACCACTCCCACAGGAGTTGTTGTCTCATAAGTGGAATAATCAGTTATGGCCACTCTCGAAGGTCTGGAAGAAGTTGTTGAGAATGGAGAGAAACCTCCAGGCTTCTAATAGGGAGAACAAGACACCCTAGTGATCTTGCGGTCAAGCTCCAGTACATGAGATAGAGGGGAAGTCATTGGAGGAGGTGGAGGCAGAGACGAACCAACCAACTCAGAGGTGGAACCATCAAATTCAGAAGAGGAGGAGGATGACGAAGAAGAAGAAGACATGGCTGACAAAACCTTGGAATGGATGACTCAGGGACCATTGGCTCTCCTAGGTGCTTTTCATAGGATGCCAAAGCATTTGGAGAGGATGTTGACAAAGTACAACCTTGACAAAATAGTCAAGGCAAAGGACCACTTGGAAAGCTTCTACCTACAATTGTAGACACTCGAGGTATGGTACGATGATGTTGCATGCAAATTGTTTCCATGTACCTTGGATGGTTGAGCACCGATATTGTATCACAACCTTCCTGTCAACTCTATCCAGAACTAGGGCATGCTCAAAAGAATGTTTTTGGAAAAAAATTCTGATGATAAGACCTCTGCCATGTTTCTCAAAGAGTTGGGCAGTCTCAAGATGGAGTCGAAAGAGAAAGTGAAAGACTTTAGCCAGAGGTTTTTATGCATCTTGAACAAGTTTGCAGTAGACACAAAACCTCATGACTCCATCACTATTAACTATTACACGTCTGGACTGCCAACCAGTATTGCATAGTTCATCAAGAAAGTTTTGAAACCAACATACTCGAAAAACGTGAAGAGGCAATAGTTGTGTAAAAGGACCTGCTTATGATTG
Source organism: Pinus tabuliformis (assembly GCA_031772625.1). Taxonomy (NCBI): domain Eukaryota; kingdom Viridiplantae; phylum Streptophyta; class Pinopsida; order Pinales; family Pinaceae; genus Pinus; species Pinus tabuliformis. The sequence goes on along the minus strand of CM062809.1, from coordinate 475,534,654 downwards.
GAGTCATCAAGGATGATGAACCAACAAAACACTTCAAAGATGTGACCAGGAAGCCCCAGGATACTGCAAGTAAGGTGAAAGACAAGGAAGAAAGTGACATTTAAACCCTTACTTGTCTTGTCAAGAACTTGACAATAGAGGTGTCTGAGCTAAAGCAACGAACAGTTGAGACATCTGCTAGCAATCGGCCTCCCAGACAACAGAAGAGGAGAATGTCATCAAGAAGCAACTGTTTCCTGGCCAAAACCATGCAAAGATCCAGCCCAGTGTTCCAGATGGAAATGTGCGTGAACTCCAAGTTTTTCTCATTACATGAAGACCGTCACTCGGAAGGGACTTTTCTAGAATGGAAACAAGTCATGGACTCAGTGTGCAATAGTTTGAAAAACATGGTAAACAATGCGCAATTTCAAACAGAAGATGAAGATGATAAAGAAGATGCTACATATTATGAGGCACTAGGTATTGGGCAAGTGATCAACATGTACCAATGCTTGCATGCAACACAGAAAACGAACACTGAGAAGCAACCCCAAAAGAAAAATGGTCAATACAATCTCAGAAGTCAAAGGGCTCCCCCTACTATTAGGGAGATGCAAGAAAAGATGAAACTGATAATGAGGAAGGTTGATCCACCAGCCGTCCCAAAGAAGAAAGTTCAAAGCAAGCCCAAGAAGACAACTGCAATCAAGAGTACTTCCATGAGCAATAGACTTCAGAATACTTCACTGGACAGTAAAAACACGAGTCTAACCCTAGAAACCTCAGTTAGTTTACCCGCTTTTGACTACAATAGTGTTGAATATATGAAGAAAAATTGTGCAAAAATCTCTTTATTCGAGTTAGTTGAGCTCAAGGGTCAGCGGGATATTTTGATGCCCGCATTGGTGCAAACATTCACATACAACACAACCTCTACTAGCAAGGGAGCAAGCACATCTCCCAGTTCACTCACAACTATGCTCAACACACTCTAGATGGAAGAAGAAAACTCTATTTTCCCTCCATTCTTGCTTTCATTTGAAATTTTTAACTGAAATGTTCACAATTGTTTGGTTGACTCTGGCGCATCAACCAACATCATGCCACTCTCCATTGCCAATAATATCAATGCACGATGGAGCAAGACATCTGCGTAGATCATCAAACTAGATCAAACATGTGTGCCAGCCATTAGTGAACTTTGGGATGTGATCATCCAATTATCTCATGATGGCCAAGTTCACCAGTGCATCAACATTGTCATTGTGGACATACAAAAAGCGTATGGCTTACTGCTTAGCATAGACTAGTCCAGCAAGTTGAATGGATACTTTTCCACATAATGGTCACACTTATGGCTTCCGTACCAGGGAAAAAGCAATAAGATCCAGGTGGTATCCAAGAGATACATGAAACATAATTTCAATCCCATCAATGGTGAGAACGAACCATTATCTTTCGTTGAACTCATGTTTGAAAACTACCTCTTGGAAACACACTTGGGGTGTTACCGCGCACAGCCAGCTCCAACCCCACCAGACATGTGGTTGGGTCTCCTTCCTTGCCCAACTGATGGAAATGAAACATGTACAATACATTGTAACACTAGTAGCAGTAGTAGTACTAGCGCAATAAGTGGTCCGTGTACAAAGGAGTTGTGGACCATATATTTTAATGGACCAAAGACACAGGATGGCTCTGGATCTGGGTGTGTCTTGATAGACCCAAAACATAGAAAACACTTGATCTCAAGCTGCTTGGATTTTGAGTGCACAAACAACACTACTAAATATGAAGCACTCATTTTGGGCTTACATAAACCCATTAGCCTCAATGTTGTTGCACTCAAAGTGGTAGGTGATTCAGAAATAGTGGTACGATAGGTATGTAGCACCATACACTATTTGTCACCTCATCCCAAAAGTTATCAACAAGAGGTATGGCAACTAATCTCTAACTTCCAAGCTTTCAATATCATTGTTGTGCCAAGAATGCATAATGCAGCTGTCGATACCTTAGCTAACGCAATTTCTAGGATGACACCACTTAGGGATAGGTTTATTATTGAAATTTTGTATAAACCTTTTATCCCTGATAACATAACTAATTTACGTGTTTTTTATGATGATCAACAGATATTGCACTTCATGGCCAACGCTTGTGTCTTCAAGGATGCAACGATTGACGAAGATGAGCATGAGAAGTCTTTGCAAGCCACAGTTAATGACAAGAAAGGAAACCTCATCCCTAAGTGTTTGGTATCTCTCGAAAAGATCTATGACTTGCAAAACTGCTTTCAAGGGCCAAGGATCAAAAAAACCCATAGTTCCACCATGATGTACAAACATATCAACTTGGGGATAGAACAAGATCTGAAGTTTGTCAATCTCGGTACGTGTTGCACACCACAGGAGTGGAAATCCTTTGTCCGCTTGTTCGAATAGTATCGGGAGTGTTTGCATGGACATATGATGATCTGAAAACATACGATACATGACTAATCCAACATGTGATTCTGAGAAAAGAAGGGGTCAAGCCATTTCAGCAGAAGCTAAGAAAAGTACATTCGTCACTTGAACTTGTCATACAGAAAGAACTGACTAAGTTGTTGGATGCACAGATCATTTACAAATTTATTCATTCTACGTGGGTTTCTAACTTAGTTCCTCTACATAAGAAATTTGGGGATATCTACTTATGCGTCGATTTCTTAAACTTGAACCGCACCTCTGAAAAAGACAACTACCCCGTGTCATCAATGGGATATATTTTACAGACAGTATATGGGGCAAAAATGTTTTCCTTGCTCATTTTTTTGGGATACAACTAGGTTTTGGTAGTGGAACCTGACAAACTGAAAACTACCTTCTGTACCAAGTGGGGTACGTTCACCTACAGGAGAATGCCATTTGGGTTTGTGAATGCAGGTGCAACCTTTCAGCACGTCATGGACATCGTCTTCCATGGATTTATCGGACAAATAATAGTGATGTATCTTGATGATGTGACTGCCTTTTCTAGAAAAAGTCAGACCACATATGCCATCTAAAGAAGATATTCAAGCGATGCCGAAAATATAGGATATCCTTGAATCCCAAGAAAAGCATGTTTATAGTGTCTGAGGGGAACCTCCTTGGGCACATCATTGCCAGAAGTGGGATCAAGGTTGATCTGGATCGAGTTCGAATGATTACACAAATTCCTCACCCAGCCAACAAGAAATCCATGTAGTCCTTCTTAGGAAAGATAAACTTCCTCTGGAAGTTCATCTCAGATTATGTGTAGATAGTGAAACCTATGAAAGACATGATCAAGAAGGATGTAGTCTACAACTAGGGTAAGAAGGAAAAGAATGCATTCACCCATATCAAGCAGGCTATAGCAGATGCACTTGCACTTTACAACCCAGAATTTAACAAGGATTTCTTGTTATACACCTTTGCCTCCGAAAATTCGCTTACTACAGTACTCACTCAAAAGGATGAGTTGAACAATGAACGTCCCATCTCCTTCATGAGCGCAAGCATGTAGGGACCTAAACTCAACTACCCCACCATCGAAAAATAAGCATACGTAGTATACAAGGTAGTGAAACACTTCAGAACCTACTTGTTGAAGAACCATTGCATAGTCTTTGTGCCACACCCAGCGGTCCGATCACTTCTTGTACAATAAGAGCTGGGTGAAATACGTGTGAACTGGATGTCAAGTTTGCAAGAGTATGATCTTGATATCAAGTGAGTTCACACAGTCAACGGTCATGGTCTCTGCAGACTCATAGCCGAAGCAGTCCATGCACAAGAGGAAGAAGAAGAACTCGTTCGTAGGGAGTAATAAATTGAAATGTATGATGTAGAGCAAGCACCACCCACTCAGACAGAAACTCTTGGTACGAATATGTGCGCCAGTACCTTGAGCATGGCATCATACTCTCTAACTTCTTCATGTGACAGAACATGGCACCTCGCCTCAAATTATTACCTTATCATTTAGTGCATAGAGTGCTTTACAAAAATCACAACAATGGAATTTTTGTCAGGTGCCTGGAGGCACATGACTCAAAGAAGGTCTTGCATAATCTACGTGACGTACTAGCCAGGGGCCACTTCGCAGGAAACACCATTTCACACAAAGTCATGCAAGCCGGTTTATATTGGCCCACATTATTCAAGGATGCACATGCTTATGCCCACAAGTGCCCGGTCTATCAGCGATATGCTGACAAAGCACAAAGGTCAGCAACCCCACTAAACCCTGTTGGAGTGACTGAATCGTTTCAACAGTGGGGCTTAGATATCATTGGGGAAATCTTCCCACATTCGTCGAAACACCACTGCTACATCTTGACAAGTACAAATTACTTCATGCGGTGGATAGAAGAAGTTTCTCTTAACCAAGTGAATGACCAGGAAGTCATCAGATTCCTTCAACAGAACATCATCTCACTATTTGACGTTTAGTATCACTTGTTTTTTACGATGCAACTTACTTTTCATCTTTAAAGATTTATGATTTTGCATTGCAATATGGTATCATGCTTAAACACTTAGCTAACTACTACCCGCAGGTAAATGGTCTCACAGAATCTAGAAATAAAATCCTTATACACAATATCAAGAAGACCATTTACTTTGAACAATGTAATTGACACTCTGCTTTCATGAATGCTTTATGGTTTGACTGTGTAAAACCCAAACCCTCTATGAACACTTCACCATACTTCCTGGTTTATGGGAAAGAAGCCATCCTTCCGCCAAACATCTACTTTCTTGCGCTCCAAATGTCCCAAGAATCCCAAGGCAACCCTTGTCTACTAGTTCAGTGTAAAATGGATACACTTCACAAGTTGCAGGAAGAAAATATGAAACCAAAGGAAAAATTCACACTCCACCAGAACCGTTTCAAGAGATGGTTCGACAAAAAGTCTGCAGGGAACACTAACATTGATGTGGGTGACTTAGTATTGAAATGGAACAAACCCCGTGAAGACAAAGGCAAACATAAGAAGTTCCAATCCTTGTGGATTGGTCCCTCTTCTACCCCAAAAATAAATAAGTACCTATGCACAATCCTCTTTAAAAAAAAAATACAAAGGCAAAATAAGAGAAAGGCTTCATGTGGAGAGATGTGAAGCATGCAACTCCACTGGGGTACTGACCAGGCTTGTTGGCAATGGAGCAATGCATGTGTTCCTGCGTGACTCCATTGGGGTACTATTCAGGCCTACTAGTAACAAAGAAACACCAAATATGGAAACTTATACTCTAAAAATTTTAAACTCGCGAGCCAAAGTACCCTTCCCGATTTCAAAACACTGTGATCAAGCTGAAACTTGTTGTGTTTGAATGAGTTGGTAAAAGGTGAAAAATGTTTTTCCATGGGGTAAGTTGGGAAACCAAAGTAACATGCACAATGATTCAATACTCCCTAATAGACCAAGGCCCTATGTTGTCAATGAACCGAAACAGAGAATCTGATATTCAATCAGAGTGTCACCAAGTGTTGTAGCAGTTGCAAAACCATCCAAAATTTTGGCCTACATCCAATTTTGGAGCCTTCCTTGGTTTTTCCTTGATGATTGCAAACACTCAGGCTCATCCCATGAGCTCGTGTCGAGTCTTTACACCCTCTTTTCTTAAACTTTCATCGGTCATCTTTTAGCATGTTGGTTATAATGTCATGCTTGGGGTCTTTTTCTAGCTATGTTCAAGGTCCATATTTGTGTGTACAAGTTGTGTTCGCTGTGTAAGTATCTATCACACTCACACACAAATTTGTATGCAATGTCATACGAGTGTTATCAAGGTCATTCAACGATCTATCTCAAGTGTCACACTTGTCTCTCACACCCTTTGGTCAATCACACTGAGCATATGTTGTCTTGTTGGCTCAAGTTGTCTTTTCATCAAGTCATGTTGAGTGTGCATTCACAAGGTCATGTATACACGAGTTCACTTGCTTACACACTTAACCATTTTTCCAAAGATCTATCGACTGGACCATCCTCCATCAGTCGGACCTCCAATGAGCTACACTGCACAGTATCATACCTTGTTGGGTAGCAGACCCCCCCACAGCAAGGATTTTGGGGCTTAAAGCCCGAGTTTTGGTCAACATCATGTAAAGACTCTGCACAGCATGGGCATGGAGCACGAAAGTCTAGGATGAGTCATAGGCTTTTCTGCCCTAAGAATTGTAAAATAATGTAATTTATTGTAAAGTTGTGTCAGCCTACCCACGGTCCACGGACCATGGGATTGTATAAATAAAGAAAGGCTCTAAGTGTAAAGGGAGTTCTGAGTTTTAAAAAGTAATATATAGATGCGAAAGCATTGTTAGAGGATAGAAGTGTATTTGAAGGTATTGGGTCATAGTAGTAGGTAAAGGCTCTACAGCTGAGTACGGAGAGGCTTGGAAGAGTCCACAGTTGAGTGCGCGGACCCCTACAGCTGAGTGCGCAGGGCAGCATCAGGTCTGTATTAAACTAAACTTGAATAGGATCATTAATAAAGTTAAGTTGATTCAACATATTGTGCATCTATTTCATAGATCTATATTTTGATGTTCAGCGTTAATGATATCTGTTTATCTATATGCACACACTTGTATGTATGTTTATGTATGAAAACTTTCTAAGTAATTAACAGACAAAACCTAACTAAGGAAGACTTGGGTAATTAACATTGATCGTGTTGTGGCTAAGGATGCAAAGGGCTCGGTGGTGTGGGTAGCCTAGTAAGCGTGAAGGTCGAATCACGTACATATCGCTCCAAATCAGACATCCCTAGGGTGCGGAAACCTGGTTCCAAAACCCTCCCATACTACTTCATGTGAGACCTCAGTCCACTCTCCATGGACTATTGCCGAAAGGGCCAGTAGTACTGGGATTTTCTTGGCTAAACTCACTGTTGAACCTAGGTCAGGCCCCACATAGCCAACAAATGTTTTCATTGCCGGGACCAGGATTTACCTAAGGGATGTCTGATGTCGTGCCACTGGAACCTAACAAAGAAGGAAATTGAAGAGTGGTTGGACAAGAAGATTCACGATTTCGCAACACAGGAAAACAAAACTCAGCAGGTGTCTAAGAAAAGGTGGCTGGATCGTTACGTGTATACAGAAATCCATGAGATTTTCTTCGTATCCTTTCCTTATGAACTGTATGAGTGGATCACAAGGTTAGCCGATAGCCAGGGAAGGTGTAAGCTTGACCAAACGATAGTGTGGACTCCGGAATTAGTGCATAGACTAGAGGCATTAGAAGACAAGATCGTGCAAGTTGTGGACCGTTGGATCGACCAAAAAATAGGGGGATTTATCACTGAGTTTGCAGTGGACATGACCGTGAGCTACAGCGAGGCATAGCGACATTTTCTCAAGGGACCGTGAGGTAAGTATATTAAATATTTGAATACTTGGATTAAGATGTTGTTATGTGAAAAACGGGTTATCCGAATACATTAATATTTGGGACAACGCGGAGCAGAAAGATCTACAAAGGTAGCGAGGAATTAAGAAATAGTCCCTTAATTTCACCTTCATGAGAAAGTGAGGAAGAGCTTGCTCAGGTCTCTCTGAGAAGTGCGGTCAGTTTGATAAGGCAGCGCATTCCGCAGTTACCACCTCCACCCATGCCACCACCTGCTTCACCTCCCTCACCTCCCTCTCCACCCACTCCACCTCCACCAACCCCGTAGTTCATCATGGTGAGCGCGATCAAGCTACCCGTATTCAGAGGTGTAGGGAATGAGGATCTAGACCAGTTCTGGTTCATGGTAAGAGAAGTGTGGGAAGCGTAAGGGGTCATGGACGACAACATTAAGAAGGATACATTGGTGAGCACGTTGCAGGATCGCGTATTGACATGGTATATCAAGCACTCTAATGACCACCCAAACACAGGGATAACAAAGATCCGGAATGCGCTGAAAAGAGAATTTAGCAGGTTGAAATCAAATACACAGTAAATCATCAGGTTTAAAGAGATCATGATGCTTCCAGGCGAGACCCCCTGGGATTTGGATCAGTGGCTGAAGAGTATAATCCGCGAGGCTAATATGACGCTCACGGATGCACAGTATCGTGCATGGTTTGTGGCATCCCTGACACCGCACTTGAGGACGGCGTTGTCACAACAGAAACTTTCCACCCAGGCCAAAGCATTGGAAATGGTGATGAGATTGCATGAGACCTTGATACAAGATCCTAGGTTGGGAGTTCAACAAATCCATGCGCAACTACATAATCTTTGCCTAGAAATGCAGAGCTTGAAGAAAGATAGGGCACCGCGGCTAGAGGCATGTGAGGAAGTATGGTGCATAAAATGCAAAGGCCAGGGCCATGACAAGGACCATTGTCTAGTATTCGCGAACTACTTGGTAGGAGGGGCGCCAATGTCGTTGAGACCAGAGGCACAGGCAGGGCCAACTGTGACACCCATGTTATGGTGCATGATCTATCAGATAGGAGGAAAACACATGACGGATAATTCTCATTTGTTGCAGAAGTATACATAGAATCCCCAATAGTTGTTTTGTAATTTATGTAGGTCAGTAGGCCACGATGAGTGCACTTGTCATAGTTACAAGTTAATTATGGATCGAACCCCAGCCTATAGGATGCAAACAGAAACACGAGCCCTTGACCTAGATGCAGGGATGGAATGCGCTGAATTTCAGGGGCGAGGTTGAGCACGAGGAGGAATGGGAGTAGGAAGGGGCCATAGACAGTTGATTTGCTACAATTGCAGAGGAATAGGGCATTATGCCCGTGATTGCACCAACCCGATGAGGATATCCTGTTCGTACTGTGCTCAGTTTGATCATGAAATAGTAGATTGTCCTATGTTGATTACACAGATGTATGAAAAAGGGGTGTTCCAGCCTCCTCCAACTCAGAATATCCAAATGATGAGGTCTGAATCGCGCGAAGAAGACCCAAATGTGAACATGATGCTCAGAAGTGGTGCGACCATGGGGGAAGATAAGGGGAAGTAGCCTGAGGAAGATACATGGGTTCGCAAGGCTCCTGTAAAGGAACCTGAGTTTGATTTAGAACACGCAAAGGAGACGTTCATGGAAGCTAAGAAGAGCTTCACGGAGGCCTCCACTTTAGGTAGTAAGGATCCACCAGAGCCAAGGATGGATCCCTCTATGCTTACTACATTTCTGGATACATGCATGAAACTGTTTCTTGACAACAAGGGAGTTAATGTACTATAGGAGCTGATCACTAGGTGTGTGGGGTCAGGAGAACCGCGCATTGTCAGGAAATTGGGAAAGCATGCCTTGCGTACTAGAAGGGAGATGAGATTGATTGCACAGATTGGTGAGTATGAAATGGATCAGGTAATCCTATATCTGGGTTCATACGCGAATGTGTTACCGAAGAAAACATGGGAACACATGGGCAGGCCTGCGTTGCATTGGTCCCCTATTCAATTATGAATGGTGAACCAAAAAAAGATTTTTCCCATGGGGAGGTTGCAAGGGGTAATAGTTGACATCGAAGGCGCGAGCACACAGAGAGACTTTGAAGTAATAGAGATTGTCGATGACAACAATCCCTATCCCACGTTGCAAGGAACAGATTGGGCCACTGATACGAATTGAGTCATCAACCTGAAGAAGCAGAAGATGATATTCGAGTAAAAGTCCCTACGCATAGTAGTCCCACTAGACCCAGCCGAAGGAGTGTGCTACACCGAACCAGTGCGTGACGATGAAAGCAATGATGGGCTGGATTGTATTTACAAGATAACAGCGCGAGATCAGGATTGGGTGAATCTGACTATAGATGGAAGGATCTCGTGGGAGCACGCAAGTTCTTGCACCTCAGATTTAGACGAAGAAGTCGAGCGCCGGCACAATCGATTGAATGAAGTGACAATGCTAAATTGCAACATGATGATTAGATCAATGCATTGCGTAACAACACAGGCCTGATATCTACCAACATATGATGGATTGACAGTAGTGGATGAATCCTTGAGCAAGTTTGAAAGTGTAGTACCGGAACAACAGTGGTTCAGTGCGTTGAAGTGGGCACTGCTCGCAACACTAGTGCGGCTGCATGTAAGATTCTTCGCGCTGGGCTATGGTGGCTGACCCTACACCAGGATTCAAAAGCGAATTGTAAGGCCTGTGATATATGTCAAAGGACAGGAAAACCATCATGAAGGGATGAGATGCCACTCAATCCACATATGGCACTGTGGCCATTTGAAAAATGGGCAATCGACTTTGTGGGGCCAATCAAACCTTAGGGAACGACGGGTGTGCACTACATCATCACCGCGATAGAATACCTGACTCGATGGGTGGAAGCACAACCGGGTAAGGACTGCACGGCTGCTACGGCTACAAAAATTTTATTCAAAAATGTGTTGACATGATTTGGTTGCCCAAAAATCTTAATGAGTGACCGTGGAACGCACTTCCTGAATGAAACCATTAGTGCGCTCACCGAGGAGTTCTAGGTGTATCATCAACAAAGTACATATTACCACCCACAGGCAAATGGAATAGTAGAAGCATTCAATAAAATATTGGAGACTGCATTGACCAAATTATGTAACACATAGCAAAACGACTGGGACCTACGCATACCCACTGTGTTATGGGTGTACAGGACAACATGTAAGAAATTGACAGGACAGAAACCATTCCATTTGGTCTATGGTATGGAAGCAGTCATGCTAATGAATATATCATACCTAGTCTGTGAATAGCAGTGCTCACAGGCATGTCAAACCGTGAAGCCTTAGAAGAAAGGCTCACACAATTGGAAGAACTCGAGGAAGAATGATTGTTGGTTGGATTTCACCAGCAGGTACAAAAGCAGTGTGAGAAAGCCTAGCACGACCACCATATCAACTTGCACACCTTCAAAGTACACGAATTAGTGTTGCTGTATGACAGTAAGTTCGAAAAATTTCCCATAAAATTTAAAATGCACTAGTTGGGACCATATGTGGTAAAAGAGGTTACAGATGAAGGCACGATCTAGCTGGTCAAACTTAATGGTGAACCCTTCCTAGGAAAAGTAAATGGTAGTCGCCTGAAGCCTTACATAGGTCGGCTAGCTATTTGACTAACTGCCTGAAGCACAGTCTTCACGACCCAAGTAGTTGGACAGGGGCATGGGACTATAAACACATGCACTAGAATCCAGTGCCAAACAAAGACACGGGTCAGATGCAGATGATTCAAAAGAAAAAATGTAGCAGATCTAGCCAACAGAAAAATGGGATGTTGCGTACCTTCGTACCGCATAGGCATAGGTGGATGGACTTCGTGCAAAGATCACTGTGCCAGCAGAGTGACTCGGGATGAGTCACGATGATTGTGTTGGGGGCCTGTTAGGCAATGGACCCCCCCACAGCAAGGAGTTTAGGGCTTAAAGCCCGAGTTTTGGTCAACATCATGTAAAGACTCCACGAAGTATGGGCGCGAAGCGCGAAAGTTTAGGATGAATCATAGGGTTGTCCGCCCTAAGAATTGTAAATAATGTAATTTATTGTAAAGTTGTGTCGGCCTACCCATGGTCCACAGACCATGGGATTTTATAAATAGAGTGAGGCTCTAAGTGTAAAGGGAGTTCTGAGTTTTAAAAGGTAATAGATAGATGCAAAAGCATGGTTAGAGGGTAGAAGTGGATCTAAAGGTATTGGGTCGTAGTAGTAGGAAAAGGATCTGCATCTGAGTGCGCAGAGGCCTAGTAGATTCCACGGCTGAGTGCGCAGACCCCTGTAGCTGAGTGCGCAGGGCAGAATTGGGTCTCTATTGAACTAAACTTGAATAGGATCATTAATATAGCTAAGTTGATTCGACATATTGTGCATTTGTTTCATAGATCTATATTTTGATGTTCAGCGTTAATGATATTTGTTTATCTATATGCACGCACTTGTATGTATGTTTATGTATGAAAACTTTCTAAGTAATTAATGAACAAAACCTAACTAAGAAAGACTTGGATAATTAACATTGATTGCGCTGCGGCTAAGGACGCAAAGGGCTCGCTGGTGCGCATAGCCCAGTAAGCGCGAAGGTTGAATCACGTACATATCGCTTCAAATCAGACATCCCGAGGGTGCAGAAACCTAGTTCCAGCACCCTCCCATACTACTTCGGGTGAGACCTCAGTCTGCGCTCCATGGACTATTGCCGAAAGGGCTAGTAGTACCTAGTTTTGCTTGGCTAAACTCACTGCTGGACCTGGGTCAGACCCCATGTAGCCAACATCCCTCAGTAACAAAACATTGTTGGCTAGAATTACATACAGCTTGAGGTTTCCTCCCAAGCAGTATGCACTATGCAATCCGGGAATCAACCTAGCTGACTGTCACCCAAAATAGTGCAGAAGTTGTGCAAGAAGCTATCTTAATCTACACTTCCCGCAAGCCTATCCATCAAGCTTCCCATTGGTCAACCAAAGAATTTTACTAGCTAATCACCTCGGGCTTCACTCCTCCCAAAAATTGTGCAGAAGTTTTCAACCTTCCTTCCTGCACTGACTAAATAAATTGCACAGACAAGAGGGACAAGCACTCATTTCTTATCACTGCACTATCTCTGAAAATTGTACAGTTTTGTTAGTCAACCCCCCTACCAGCTGGCCTGCTGCTCCTCCTGAAAATTGCACATTTTTCTTGGACTGTCGACCAGCTGACCAACACCCCACTCAACAAAGAAACTACACAGACATGCCTTGCATGACTACCTCCCAGATCTACACAGTTTTGGCTAGCAAGCTCCTGCATCCTGCTCCTAGCCTCTTTCGAAAATTTTCATAGTTTTCACTACGAGTGCCTCTTGCTAGCTGCACTGTCTTCCCCAGAAAAATTGCATAGTTTTTCCTCCCAACTAAGCTAGATCTCGTAGATGTCACTGTTGCCCCGGACTTCTCAACCCAGTCTCTCAGTGACCTCTCCGAATTTTTTCCTGAAATTGCCCCGGAGCCTTACATCCTGACCTAAAATGTGCTCTGCATAGTTTCAAAGCCTTGTCCTCTCTCTCAGTCACCTGCACCAAAAAACGAAAGATAGTGCATCATGGTAGACTAGGGGAATTATGGATTTGATGTCATATCATCATGAGTGATTGTAGAGACAGGTACATGAATGATACATGGCACGATGATGAATGGGACAAACAAGGAGTGCATGCTAGCATACTTGTTCGCAAATGGATGAACACATGAAGCATGCTAAGTACTAGCGAAGGGGATACATGCACATGCAACATCAAGCAAACACCAAGACCATTGAAGACTCCGCACACATTTTCATGCAGAGGTGAACATTTGATACACCAAGAGCACACTCATCATTCAACAACACTGTAGCTCGACATGGACACCGTCAACATGAGCATACTAGCACTGCCATGTCGAGTCATGTCATGAGTCGTCTCGGCCACATCACTATTATGGGCCATACTAATGTAATCAATGTAATGTAATGTGGAAGTCCAAGAGACCCACATGTCATTTGAAGAGTCATGTAAGTCAAACAGTCATGAGGGAAGTCGAAGAGTCACAAGGGTCAAGTTCACCCTTGGCTATATATACCCCTCATTTGTACATGCAAAAGACTTTTCACCTTAGTTCCTCCCACATAGCCTTGAGAGTTTGTAGTCTTTTCTTTGAGGAGTAAGTAGTGGCTCCAACACCCCACTATCAGGGTTAGTGATGCATGGTGTAAAAATGTGTCCTGGAACTTTCTCTTAATTCAGGAGCTTGTTAATAGGCCAACACATTTTCACACATGTATTGTATTCGTTTGTAATACTATTGTTTGGACGCTTGTACTGCATGTTGCTTTAACATGTACTAAGATAGTTGAATTATTTCAGTTGTTTTAGTGCACATTCTATTGGAAATGTGTTGAATCAGTTGCTAATGTTGTCTTGCCCGTGTGGACTATTCCTCTAAATACTCGATAGATTCATTCTTGTAATATTATTATAACGACTGTTGCACTCATGTGGAATACTTCGTTGGGTGTTCTATGTGTTATTTATTTGCTTTGTGTTTGTGATTTCCGCATCCGTGCAGACTAATTTTCTGGAAGTTGCGCAGATCCTGTTGTGTTGTGTGTCTCTAACAGATTTGGGAGTATTCCCTTTCAACTTGAGACTCACTCTCACGCTCTCCCTCTATAGTGAAATAACTTAGACACAAGTTACACTAATCACTCACTAGGCACACGAACCTCGTTGTTTGAAGACTAATTTGATCTAGGTGGATATTGGTGGCCACCCACCAAATCCACTTGGACCCCCACCATTGTTTCTTTCAGCTTTACAGTTTCCTTAATTATAGCACAGTTTACTAATTTTAGTAGTTTTTTGGGTCCTGAACTTCCAGATCCATTTTGAGGCCCTAAACGATGTTTTTTGGGAAAATTGGGAGCAACATGGGAGAGGTATTTCTATTGGCCGAATCTTCAACAGTATGTCGGGAATTACATCAGATTATGCACTACCTGCGCCATTTCCAAACCGACAGTCAAGAAGGAAGGCCTCTATACCCTGCTGCCTACCCCTAGCCGACCTTGGGAATCCATCTCCATCGATTACATGTCAGGCCTTCCTTCCACTAAGCATGGGAATGACTGTGCTTTTGTGGTTGTTGACAGGTTCTCGAAGATGGCCATTATGGCGGCCTGCAAGAAGAATATCATAGCAGAAGCCACTGCTCAACTCTTCTTTGAACGACTGTGGGTACACTTTGGGATCCCACAGTCTATCATCTTAGATCGGAAGAGCAAGTTCCTCAATACATTTTGGTCTAATCTCTGGTCGATGCTGGACACCAAACTCACTAAGTCCACAGCCTTCCATCCTCAAACTGATGGCCAAACAGAGGTTGTCAATAGGATGATTGTACATATTCTATGCATGTACAACCCAAAGCATCCATGCACATGGGGCGAGAGCCTCCCCTATGTTCAACACAGCTAAAACCGAGCTCTCCACAGCTCGACTGGCCATATCCCTTTTCAGGTGGGCTTGGGATTCCAACCACTATGTCCCATTGATGTGGCCATGCCATTTGCAGCTACTCACGAAGATTCGTCTCATGTCCAGTCCGAAACAGATAAGGCAAACAACTTCATTGAGCACATCCAACATATTCGCCAGTAGTTCCATGAAATTCTGGAGAAATCAAATGCCAAGTACAAGCAGTGACATTATCAACATCGAGTGCCACACAAGTTTCAGGTGGGTGACAAAGTTTGGTTGCATTTGCAAAAGGAACGCCTTACCAGAGCCTATCAGAAACTTAGACCACTCCGATATGGTCCTTACACCATTACCAAGGCTGTGGGAGACAATACATTTGAGCTCAGCATTCCCCCATTCCTTGGCTTGCACCCAGTGTTCAATGTAGACCGCGTTCGACCATACTTTCCACCATTACTAGACACATTCGACATTGTAGAACAACTCACACCCACAGAGTTAAATCTAGATTGCATGGAACAAGCTGCAACTGATCGGATCATGGACACATCGGTCAAGCACACTCGCCAGCAAAATATCCAACTGCATCGAGTTGTTAAAGCAGGCCAACTCCTTCACCAGGGCAAGTGGCTCACCAGGGACAAAGTTCAGTAGAAGTTTCCTCATCTCATGGAAGAACTCAACGTAATAGGGACCATTTCTTCCTAAGGGGGAAGGAATGATCCAAGCGAATATTGGTGGCCACCCACCAAGTCCACTTGGACCCCCACCATTGTTTCTTTTAGCTTTACAATTTCCTTAATTATAGCACAGTTTACTATTTTTAGCAGTTTTTCGAGTCCTGAACTTCTGGAGCCGTTTTGAGGCCCTAAACGACGTTTTTTGGGAAAACTGGGAGCAACATGGGTCCATGGACTGATGTTTCTCTTCTGAAAGTTACAGTTCTTGGATAGATCTTTCTAACGAGATATTTTCCACGTCAAACGGAGATCGTATGCCAAAGTTATGACCCCGGGAAGTTGATGTACCAATTTACCCAAACGGGGCCCACAATTTGGCGTTTCATCTTCTAGGTTTAGGTTTTTGGATGTTTAGGGTTTTCCATTGTTTCTCAACAATAAATAGGCCTTCGAGCCTCATTGTAATACAATTCAGAGGCATGTAGCCGCCACATCTCTTCTTAGAGATAAGCTACCACCGCCCTCGATGTTTATTTCCATTTTCTGTTTGTAAGAATATCTCAGTATTTTATGTTAATGAAATGAAGTATTATTTCCGCTGCATCTTTGTGTTTTTGGTTATCTCTGTAATTTTTTGTGTTCCTATTTAAATCTGGATCAATGGTATCAGAGCAGTCTGCTTTTTCTCTATTTTTCTTTGCATGTCCTCAACGAGGCCAGGATATAAGGAGTTAGGGCTTGAACTGGTCGAACCTTTGCAAGACCAGCCTCGCAAATCCCAACGGCCTCCCATGGCAGATGAAAAGAAAGATGAGGGGGCAGGAGATCCTATCAAAATCTTGCTCAAAGAAGCTCTCGAGCAACAGAGGAACACGATGATGGACAACTTTTCCCAGGTCCATTAGTGGCTACCCAGGGGCAATGCATTGGCTTCCAATAGCTACTCTGGAAACGCCACACTATTTAAGGTACAAGTTAATTTTGAAATCCCCATATTCAAGGGTTAGATAGACGTAGATGTCGTCGATAAATGGTTAAATCTACTAGAGGGTTATTTTTCTGTTCATGATTTTTCTAGTCGAGAAAAGATTATTTTCAGTCTTCTCAAAGCAACCCCCCATGTCAAGGACTGGTGGGAAACCTACTGTGAGTAGAAGGATGAAAGTACCAGCTCACTATTTTCAGCTGCACCCACTTGGAATTCATTCCGGGATTCCATCAGGTAGCAGTACTACCCTGTCGTAAGCTATGAGGATCAATACATGAAGTGGACCACGCTGCAGTACAGAAGGGACCAAGATGTACTAGAGTTTACCAATATTTTCCATACCCTTCACACAAAGTTGGGTATCAAGGATTCAGAGTAGCATTTGATACTAAAATACCATGGCTGCGTGCACAAATACATCTAGGAAGAAATAGAAATCCTGAACATCTCCTCGCTCAGCACGGCATACCGATATGCCATCAAGGTCGAGAAAAAGTTTAAACAGAAAAAGCAAGACTTTGGATCTGCGAATCTGAAGCAAGGGAAAGGTGCCCCCATACCGCAAAACAAAGGACAAATCCAAGGTGGGGCATCCCATGACAACCCACCAAAGCTGTAAGAAAATAACAGCATCGCAATGCCAAAAAAGGACACAGGAAAATGGTGTGAGTTCCATAAGAGCTCCACTCACAACACAAGTGAGTGTCGGGCCAAGCAGTCACTGGTGACTGAGCTAAAGGTTTCAAAATCAGATGCATGTTCTGACTCTGACTCAGAACCCGACAAGGGGAATGACAAAGGGACACAGATTATCAATGCAGAGCCCAACACCACCATTGCCACCATGAAGATCTAGAAGGAGGAGCCTGAAAATTCAGATGAGGAAGAGCGTCTCTTCCACTCCCAAATGTGGGTAAAGGGATCCTCGCTACAATTCATTGTCAATAGCGGGAGCCAAAAGAACCTCATTTTGGCAGAGGTCGTGAAGTGGCTGGGCTTATCGACCACAGCACATCCACAACCATACACCATTAGGTGGCTTCACCAAGGATGGGATCTTCGCATGAGCCAGCAATGTCACCTTCCATACAACATCAAGCCCTTCACGGATGAGGTATTCTGTGACATTGCTCCCCTTGAAGTTTTTGATGTATTTTTAGGAAAACCATACTTGTGCAAGCGACATTCTGTGTATGAATCAAGGCCCTGTGCTGTTATTATTACTTTTGGAAATAGTTGTACAAGATATCGGAGGTAGCATCACCTACCACCATCTCTTTGGTTACTACAAAACAATGCAGTAAGCGCATTTCCAAAACAGGGAAATTTTTTTCCTGATGATATGCCCCCAAGGAAAGAAGAAGATAGTGGCCATGACCTCAAGATAGGGCTGCTCCGCACAACAACTACAGATGGACAAGGTTGTGGAGGAGTACGAGGACATCTTCACCTCCCCCGTAGGGGTTCCTCTACACTGTCAGGTCAAGCACTCCATCGATCTGACCCTAGGTGTGCCACTGCCCAATGGACCAATCTATCGGCGCTCCATTCTGGAGAATGATGAAATCAAGAGGTAGATTCAGGAGCTACTGTAGAAAGGTCACATCCGTCCAAGTTCATGACCCTATGGGAGCCTGATAGTGTTGGTACAGAAGAAGGATGGGACTTAGAGACTATGTATTAACTATCAGGTGTTGAACAAGATCACTGTCTATAATAGGTACCCGATCCAACGGATTGAGGACCTCCCAGACCAACTGAAGGGGGAAAAATATTTCAGCAAGATCGATTTGAAGTCAGGATATCACCAGGTACCAATCGAACCCTATGATGTGTGGACGACTACCTTTAAATCCAAGGAGGGCCTTTTCAAATGGTTGGTTATGCCTTTGAGATTGAAGAATGCTCCGACAACCTTCATGAGGCTAATGGATGACATATTGCGGCCATTCACCAACTCATTTGTAGTGGTATACTTGGATGACATCCTAATCTTCCGCCAGAGTTGGGAAGAGCACCTCCACCACATCCAACAGGTTCTCCAAACACTACGACAACACAATTTATGTGCCAATTTGGAGAAATGCACTTTTGGCATGACCCAGGTTCAGTATCTAGGATAAATTATTGATGAACAGGGGGTGCATGTGGATCTAGCCAAGATTCAAGTCATTTGGGATTGGCCCTCTACAACCACTCTAACAAAGCTCCGCAGCTTTCTAGGTCTTGCCAACTTCTACCGTAGGTTCGTGTTGGGATTTTCTCATATCACTTGGCCCTTGAGTCAAGTCACCAAGGGAGGAGCAAAAGAAAAATTCTTTTGGTCTAAATCTCAATAGAAGGCATTCACAAAGTTGAAATATCACCTCTTCTCAGCACCAATGCTTGCATTGCCAGACTTGCAACAACCATTTAAGGTCGAGACAAATGCCTCTGACTATGCTATTGGGGTAATCCTTACTCAACACGGGCATCTAGTGGCATATCACAATGAGACACTTTAAGAAATAGTCTGGAAGTATCCCACTTATGACAAAGAGATGTATTCCATTGTGTAGGCCTACCGAAAATGGAAACATTACATTCTGGGGAAGGAAACGGTCATCCACATAGACCACTGACCCCTCCAGTTCATACAGACCCAAGGGAAATTGCAAAATGATCGCCATCAAAAGTGATCCACATACCTGCAACAATCCATTTGAATATCAAGTATAAGAAGGGTAACACCAATAATGTTGCAGATTGCCTCAGTCGACCACCGATCAAGGCATTAACCACCATGCTCAACTCTTGTGGGCACAAGACTTCTGATTGGCCACTTCTCTATAAAAGAAACCCAGAATTTGGCCACACATACCAGACACTCTTGGAAGGTTGACATGTTCTAGATTTCCAAACTGACCATCAAGAAGCAAGGCCTCTATACCCCACTGCCTACCCCTAGTTGGCCTTGGGAATCCATCTCCATGGATTACATGTTAGGCCTTCCTTCCACTAAGCATGGAAACAACTGTGTTTTTGTGGTCATTGACAGGTTCTCGAAGATGGCCATTATGGCAGCCTGCAAGAAGAATATCACAGTAGAAGCCACTGCTAAATCTTCTTTGAACGACTTTGGGTACACTTTGGGATCCCACAGTCTATCATCTCAAATCGGGACAACAGGTTCCTCAATACATTTTGGTCCAGTCTCTAGTCGATGTTGGACACCAAACTCACTAAGTCCACATCCTTCCATCCTCGAACTGATGGCTAGACAGAGGTTGTCAATAGGATGATTGTACACATTCTGTGCATGTACAACTTAAAGCATCCACGCACATGGGACGAGAGCCTCCCCTATGTTCAACACAGCTACAACCGGGCTCTCCACAGCTCAACTGGCCACAACCCTTTTAAGGTGGGCTTGGGATTCCAGCCACTATGTCCCATTGATGTGGCCATGCCATTTGCAGTTACTCACGCAGATTTGGCTCATGTCCAGTCTGAAACAAATAAGGAAAACAACTTCATTGAGCACATCCAACATATTCGACAGCAGGTCCATGACATTCTCAAGAAATCAAATGCCAAATACAAGCAACGACATGATCAACATCGGGTGCCACACAAGTTTCAGTTGGGTGACAAAGTTTGGTTGCATTTGCAAAAGGAACACCTTACTGGAGCCTATCGGAAACTCAGACCACTCCGATATGGTCCTTACACCATTACTAAGGCTGTGGGAGACAATGAATTTGAGCTCAGCATTCCCCCATTCCTTGGCTTGCACCTAGTGTTCAATGTGGACCGCCTTTGACCATACTTTCCACCATTACTAGACACATCTAACATTGCAGAACAACTCACACCCACAGAGTTAAATCTAGATTTCATGGAACAAGTTGCAACTGATCGGATCATGGACACACAGGTCAAGCACACTCGCTAGTAGAATATCCAACTGTATTGAGTTGTTAAAGCAGGCCAACTCCTTCACCAAGGCAAGTGGCTCACTAGGGACCAAGTTCAGCAGAAGTTTCCTCATCTCATGGAGGAACTCAATGCAATGGGGACCATTTCTTCCTAAGGGGGGAGGAATGATCCAGGTGGATATTGGTGGCCACCCACCAAGTCCACTTGGACCCCCACCATTGTTTCTTTCAGCTTTATAGTTTCCTTAATTATAGCACAGTTTACTATTTTTAGCATTTTTTCGGGTCCTGAACTTCTGGAGCCATTTTGAAGCCCTAAACAACATTTTTTGAGAAAACTGGGAGCAACATGGGTCTGTGCACTTATGTTTCTCTTCCCAAATTTGTAGTTCTCAGATAGATCTTTCTAACGAGATGTTGTATGTGTCAAACGAAGATTGTATGCCGAAGTTACAACCCCAGGAAGTTGATGTACCAATTTACCCAAATGGGGCCCACAATTTGGCATTTCATCTTCTAGGGTTAGTTTTTAGGATGTTTAGGGTTTTCCATTGATTCTCAACAATAAATAGGCCTTCGAGCCTCATTGTAACACAATTCAGAGGCATGTAGCCAAAACATATTTTCTCAGAGATAAGCTACCATCACCCTAGCTGTTTATTTCCATTTCCTGTTTGTAAGATTATCTCAATATTTTACATTAATGAAATGAAGTATTATTTCCATTGCATCTTTGTGTTTTTGGTTATCTCTATAATTTGTTGTGTTCTTGTTTATATCCGAATCATAAGTATACCACTCTCATGTGTTGACAAGCAAGAGCTAAGGCATACCTTTAAGATAATGGCAACCATGCCATCATACTGTATGGGACTCCTACACCAAATGGTGTGAGGTCTAGTTGGGACTTCATACTGGGGAGATCCCCTTAATGTTGGCAGGTCTAGCACCGTCAACACAAGATAAGAACTTGTTCACAGAAATGTACCTTCCCACTTTCCTACTTTCCTTATTATTCACGCTTCTTCATGGTGCAACCTAACCATCATGAATGGATTATCTTCATGGCAAATTGAATTTCCTAATTAATTTTTTTATTCACAATTGTTAAAAATATTGGTGTCAGGGGGTATAACAGTGGTCATATCATAAGCTTCAAATCCTAAAAATTATGTACAAAGTTCTCCACGATGACAATATAGTTGGAATTAATGATTTGGGCTACAATCTATTCAAGGTCTTGAATATGGAGCTCATGATCACATATGTGAATAAGAATTACAACAGTGAACAAAATCATGGAATTCTTCCAATGGTGGTGGACTATTTATAACAAATTACTATAAAAATTGACAGCTCAAATGATGCATTCTCTAGATTCAACCTAGATTGAAAATATGCAGAGGCCCCAGCCATCCCAGACTTTAATGTTTGGGGGGTGGGGTGTGGGGGGGTTCCATGCTCATTAGTTTTGTTCAAACAAAACATAAAATAAATCGACGATTTTGGTTAAATTCAAACCCCAAGCCTATTTTGAAACCACTAGTGGGGGCGTACACAAAACCATTTGTACTTTTATTGTTGGGCCTGCATGACCCTCCACCTCATCTCATATATTGTTTTTATATATATACTTTTTATTTTGCAAGGTTAAAATCCAGAAAGCATATATTGTATGGTATTGTAATGTTTATAAAAATGATTGAGCTACATATAATGTAATATTAATAATCGGTTGCCAAAACTTTAGAAAGACCAATTATTATTTTTGTATCAACTCTTTTAAAACATTTTAATAACTATTAAATAAATAGTACCATAAGTGATGGAGATAGCTAATTTTGGAGGGAAAATAAAAGTGAGAAAGTAGAATTGAAGGGGGGTTCCGAGTCCTTGTAGTTCAAAGTCTTTTGTAATGAATAAATCTCTTAGAGGCAAGATAAAAAAAGCTCATATTGATTCCATATTTGAAAAGGTTTTAGTCTATATGTGTTTTCATTTTCTTTATTCTTATTGTTTCATGTTGTAGTTTTCTTCTACTGAGAATAATGTACAAGCAATAGGTTTTCTTAAATGAAATTGAAAATTTAACTACGTACATTATGTTGCAAACAATACTTGTCATTGGACTAACCACCTTAATGGATTCTCCATTATTTTTTATCCAATCATTCATAACTTATTTTTTATTTGTTCCATTGACTATTTCATTATCAAGGTTTTAGCTTAAATTTCATTTGGCTTAAGTTTTAAAACCTCACCTCTTCTAAATAAACCTCTAGGCACCTTATAAATTTTGAAGTCTGTAACCCTCAAAGACCTTGCCATACTGACTGTTACAGGTCATTTTGTCACATCTGCTCAAATGGCCTAGAAGCCAGATCAATCAACATCATTGACACATTGCAATCATCCCTTTGTAAATCCTTAAGCATTACCTCTACAAAATGTCCAATTTTTTTGGGTTAATTAGCTAAAAACCCTAATTTTTGGACCCATAACAATTTCCCTTCTAGCAACTTGTATTGTTGCATGTTGCATAACTGAGAAAACGCACTTAATAGTGTTGGGTCCTTTGTTTTTGAAGATATTTTGGGAGAAGTTTACAGAGCAATCATGAAGAATAAATTGGATAGATCCACTAAAAGAAGGCCACTAGGAAACAAAAAGCAACAAGTATGTTATGTTGGGACTCACACAGTTACAAAAGAAGGAAATAAAGGTTCAATTTTGAAAGGACCAAGAAGGATAGGGAAAAAAAGCACTATATCTTGTCAAAGTGGACCAGATCAAGGATGGGATCAAGGAACCTATGCAACGGCTTAACCAAGCGAGTGAGTCTATAAATGAAGACACATATGAGAAAATCACGTGGATAGAGCGAGAGCTAAAGCTAGATCTATAATTATAGCCAGTATGTCATTATATAGCTAATGGTTTGCATGATAAAGAGTTTGTAATCTATGTAGAGTATGATCCTTCCTTCTATGAACTGTAATGTTATAGTGTAATGTGTTTGATATGAAGAGATGAGATCACCCAAGTCTATGTGAATCTGTGTTGTAATGTTTGCTTGAATAATAAATAATGTGTTGCAGGAATAACCTATGTTATATGATTGATAAATGCATGACCCCTTTAAAATTTTAACTATGCATGCAAATTTCTTCATCTATTAAGCTATGAGTGAATGATTTATAGTCAGACCTGATTTCGATGAATGATTCTATGGCTAAAATGAATATATAATGTGATGATGGTTTTGGTTTCACAGATCTCATATTAATCCCTCTTATCATTCTTTATTCTAGCATGTTGTGGGTGAGACTCCCCTTTCTTCTAAAGGGAGTGAAAATGTTGGTGATAAGATGGACTATGACAATACTTTTTTGGCAACCTTAGTGTGAACACTCAACCTATAATGTTCCAAAATTTTCACCAACAAATGGTTCGATTTCTCACACCCTAAAATTACAAGAGGGATCTAGATCATGGTATCAAGAACTCTTGGCAGAGGTATTCAAGACTAGTGGCATGAGAAGATTGACCATTTTATTCTACAAAATGCTTAACTGAGATAGAAGAGTATAGATTGGGTTAAAGAAGAAGTTTTGTATGTTGAACCTACTTATGACCAATACAAAATATTTTGGTGAAAGTTCCCTCGAGAATTAAAAAAATCATTAAGGAAGTTTCAAGTCAAAGAAGGGTTTGGAAGTCGCCCTAGGCTCAGTAGAGACTAGTCATCATTTTATTTGGCTGAACTTCACCAATTAGAAATAGATTTATTAAGGGTTGTTGATTTTTGGGTAAACATGAAATTTGAAGGTGTGGCAGTGGCTACAACACTGTCCAAAATTTTGGCCTGCACTCAAATTTTAGAGCCTTCCTTCTTTTTTCCTTTCATGGTTGCAAACACTCAAGCTCATTCCTTGAGCTCTGTCAGAGCCTCTTCACCTTTTTTCTTGCTTAACCAACTATCATCTTTTGGCATGTTGATTCCTTTGTCATGCTTGTGATCTTGTTCTAGTCATTTCAAAGGTTTTTCTTTGTGTGTTTGGGTTGTCTTAGATATGCGAACACCTGTCACACTCTCACACAAAGTTGTAAGCACTCTCGTGCAAGTGTCATCATGGTTGTCCAAAGGTCTATACTAAGTGTCGCACTTGTCGCTTTCAGCTCTTGATAGTCCCACAGAGGGTCATGCTTTGATATGTTTTCCTAGTGGTCAATGTTGTTATGTTTTCAAATTATGCTAACCGTGTGATCTCAATTTTGAGTCATCACTAGGTCACTTGCCTCTCACACTTAGCCATTTTTTTTAAAACCTCTCGACAGAACAATTTCACTTCACCAGACCCCGACTAAGCTACACTGCATAGTCTCAGCCATCAATGGTGTTTCTCTACTGCCTAGAACTATGCAGTTCTTGAGGATGTCCTCCAGGTCAACTGCACTGTGCAATCTTAAAGGGGAGAAACATATCTGCCTACCCAAAACTGTGTATAAACTACTTCACTACCTATCAGAACTACGAAATTTTCAAGATCAATCATCAAGCTTCCATCATGCTTGTTATAACCCCACATTACGCAGAGACCTGAGCCTGAACTGCTCCTAGAAATTGCACAGAGATATCCTCCCAGTGACTTCCCTCACCCCGGACTCACTACTCTCCAAAACTGCACAGAACTATCCTCAGGTCCCTCTGTTGTCCTTTCTTTTCTTCCCTTTGGAAACTGTGCAGAGGTGTCCCTCAGGGTCCCACAATGCAACTGCCATTGGTGTCCTTGATTGCACAATTTTGCCTCCCATTGGGCTCTGCGCAATTTTCCCCGACACTGAAGACTGTGTCGTGGAGTTCATTGTCAATCCTGAGTTGTGCTCTGCGTAGTCTCAGTGACCAGTCCTCCATCTCTATCACCTAGAACTACACATTGCGTAGTTACTGGGCCCTCTCCCAACCTGTCATCTATCCTAGGCCCGAAACATGGAATTTTTTTTATCATGCTAGAATATGAGGTTTTGGATTTGATGTTTGTCCTGTTATGAGTGAATTGCATGCACAAGTACACTGGTAGATCATGGTGAGACAACGAACAGGATGAAGAAGGAATGCACATGCTAGAAAACTTACTTATAGCTAGACAGATGAACAAATCACACCAAGCAGCAAGCCAAAGGAACACATGCATGGAACCATCTTATAAGACCAATACCATCAAAGACCCTACAACACCAATTCATGCGAAGGAGAAGAAAAATCACACCTGAGAGTACATCCATCACTTAGCAGTGCAACAACTTGACATGGACACCATAGCTAGCTAGTATATGTCAACAATGTCGTGTCAAGTTGTGTCATGAGTTGTCAAGGCCACATCACCACCACGAAACATATATGTTATAATTGAATGTAATGTAAAGTGGAAGTCCAATGGGAACACAAAAGAAGTTCAAGAGTCATGTCAGTTGAAAATTCATAGGAATTTCAACGGTCATGAGGGTAGTCCAAGAGTCACAAGGGTCAAGCATCACCCTTGGCTATATATACCCCTCCCATATTATGAGCAAGGACTTTTCACCTTATCTCCTCCCACATAGCCTTGAGAGTAGACAATCAATTCTTTGAGGAGCGAGGAATGGCTCCAATGTCCCACTACTGGGATTAGTGATGTAATAGTGTACATATGTGTCTTGTGACTTCGGTTAATACAGAAGCTTGTTAAGGCCAACACGTTTTCATAAATAAATTTAGATGTTTGTAAGACTATTCTTTCAGCATTTGTAATGCATGTTTGTTTGACTTGTACTAAGATAGTTGAACTACTTCAGTTGTTTTAGTACTTACATTGTTGGGAATGTGTTGTATTTTTTATCATTGTTGTCTCATCCTTATGGACTACTCCATGGGATACTAGACAAACCACGTTTGTGTATTGGTTATCACTATTGTCACATCCTTGTGGACTTCTCTACAGGATACTCAACAGACTATCTTTATGTTCTACTTCCAACAACCATCACATCCATGTGGACTACTCTTTTGGGTTGTTTATGTGTTCTCCCCTTCACTTCGGTTTCAGTGACTGCCACATCTACTGTGGACTATTCCGCTGGATGCTAGACATACCTTTCTAGTTCACATGTGTCTCTTCTCGGGTTGTACTATTACCTCTCACTTAAAGTCTCACTTTACTCCCTCCCTTTGCAGTAAGAGAACTGAGACACGAGTTACATTATGCACTCACCAGGCATACTCACCTCGCTTTTTGAAGACACCAACATAACACTCTCATGTGCTGAACAACAAGAGCTAAGGAAAATATCTAAGTAAATGGAAACCGGGCCATCGTATTGGATGGGACTCCTACACAAAATGGTGTGAGGTCTAATTGGGACTTAATACCGGGAAGATCCCCTAAATTTTGGAAAGTCTAGCACCATCAACATTTCTGGCACTAGAAGTAGGGTCACTAGTAGTTTATGGATGATTGTCCCACTGACCCAACTCATCCATCATCTAGTCAAGGCAGTAACACTCACTCCCTCTCCCCTATGTGCAACTATGAATTTGGTCATTTCTCACCTCCCAGAACCAAGCATGAAATTCCATATCATCATATCTGGGCTCTCCATCCCATCGCCCATCAATTCCTTAAAGTTGTTGGACTGATTCCAAGAGTGTGCGCTCTTCCATATTCATAGAGGAAGAAAAATGCCACTCCCACATGAGTGGTAGTATCATCTGTGGAAAAGGAAATATTTGCCACTCTTGAAGAGCTGGTAGAAGCTATGGAAAAATAAGAGGAACCTCCAATTTTTTGAAAGGAAGAAGAAGACAACCACTTACTCTTAGGCTCATGTTCCAGTACAGGAGGCAGAGGGGAAGGTAGCGGTGGAGGTGGAGGAAAATACTAACCAACATATTCAGAGGAAGAACTGTAAGATTTAGAAGAAGAGGAGGATGACGAAGAAGAGAAAAAAATGGAAGAGAAAAGTTTGGAATGGATGACTCAGGGCCCATTGGCACTCTCGGGTGTCTTGCACAAGATCTTAATGAAGTATGACCCTGACAAACCGTGAAGGAAAAAGATCATCTAGACATGTTCTACCTACATCTGCAGACACTCAAGGTACGCTATGACGACGTTGCACACAGACTATTCCCATGTACCTTGGATGGTAGAGCAGTTGTATGGTACCACAACCTTCAATCAAATTCTATCTAGAATTGGTGTCATTCAAAAGGATCTTTCTTGAGAATTTTGCTGAAGACAAGACCCCTACCATGTTGCCAAAGGCATTAGGATATTTTTGAGGTCTAAGATGGGACTCCTAAGGAAATTATAAAATAATAGTGGAAATAATAAAATAATATTGATGCAGGAGCATCTGAGCACCCTTCATTAATATCGGAATCCAAAGCTGTGAAAGAGGAAAGGTGGACAATCATTGTAAACCGGGGCAAATTCTGTTAAAACAAAACTTGATGGAATTGATAAGTCTTTAGAAGGCTTGATTAAATGTAATTATCTGCCATGTATGCATATAGAGAGATTTAGGGGATTTGATTAAGCGATTGTGGGAGAAACTCATGGATCGTAAATGATCCCTCCCTTTGTAATTTCCTATATAAAGAGAGTCTGTTTTGTGTGATGGAGGGAGAGTACACAATTTATTCGCAGGGTAATTTGTGAGTTCAGGCCAAGAGGCCTTAGCCTATAATCGAATTATGTATATAAGTGAAATATACGCGTTATTATACATTTGTGTGTTAACTGAGTTGATTATGTGTCTGTGTCTTTATATATACATTCTTACCTGTAAAGTTGTTAAATATGTGTGTATGAGTGGAAAGGATGAAGTTCCTATGAACTTCACCTTAAACAATGTATGGCAGAGTTAAATTTGTTTTGAACGCGAATTCCATCAATAAGCGAACAATAACCATTGGATTAGAGAATTGATCAACAGAGGAGAAGAGTTTCAATCGAAACTAGAGTCGATGGAGTAATGCAGTGGCACCATCGGATCGTCTAGATTGACAGATAGTACTGGCGGAACGTGAAAACCTAAAAAATTTGTGGAGAAACCCTGGAGTATATTTGGATCATCCAATCGATAGACCAACAGATCTAACGGTCATCGCGTGGCAACAAGCGCTAAAGTTTAAATCTAAAAACGGACCCGAGAAAATCATTAAAATGAGTTTAAAGTTTAGAAGGATCAGATCTTCTATTTAAAGGCGATCAGGCACATATCGCATGCAAACAAGCATGGTCGTTAATTCCAAAAATAGATGCGATGAGGTTTTATACAACGGGATTGAGTTCTAATAATTGTGACTGTTCATTGGTTGACTGATCGGATGGTAATCGCACGGGAAAGTGTGTGTGGGTTAACATTTCGGGCGAACCTGATATGTTATCAACATGGGTCAAATTTATTTCAGTTTCAGTCTTCACCATTGATTAGGTAATTGGTCGAGTTACATCGTATTCCATTGTTTGTTGTGATTCCGTGGATTATGGGTTTATTGTGAAATTCGCCAATTAGAAAGCTTTCGATATATACGTGGGCCCATAACCCATAGGTCCACACAGAGTTATGTAAAGATGTAGCTTTGTTGCGTAAAAGCAACTTAGTTGTCATCAATTTTTGGTATCATAGTGGGAAAAGGTTTCCTACAAGAAAGAGTTTGAGTGCAAAAGAAAGAGGTACAATTATGTTGAAGATTGGAAAGTTTATGGTCTCATATTGTCGTACATATAGTGACATAAGAAGGTGAGAATATTTGCAGCAACCTAGAGCAAGGAGTGCTCATATGGTTCCAAAGAGGAGAGAACCAGAGAGATGCCAAAAGACTAAGCTCAGAGGAGAGAAGCTTGGTGAGGTATCATGTAGCAAGGAGGACTTGTTACTGCAGAGGTTTTGTTGCAGCTCACAGGAAGATCATAAAGGCAATTCCACAGAGGATGTGGGTAGAATTACTAAGGGATGGAGAAGCATATGACTAAGAGGTCATAAATTTTTGTAACTCGGGAGTCTGATGCAGGAGCATCTGAGCCCTTCATTAAAATCAGAATCCAAAGCTGTGAAAGAGGAAATGTGGACAATCATTGTAAACCGGGGCAAATTCTGTTAAAACAGAACTTGATGGAATTGATAAGTCTTTAGAAGGCTTGATTGAATGTTATTATTTGCCATGTATGCGTATAGAGAGATTTAGGGGATTTGATTGAGTGATTATGGGAGAAAATCATGGATTGTAAACGATCCCTCCCTTTGTAATTTCCTATATAAAGAGAGTTTGTGTTGTGTGATAGAGGGAGAGAACACAATGTAGTCATAGGGAAATTTGTGAGATAAGGCTGAGAGGCCTTAGCCTGTAATCGAATTATGTATATAAGTGAAATATAAGCATTATTATATATTTGTGGGTTAACTAAGTTGATTGTGTGTCTATTTCTTTATATATACGTTCTTTCCTGTAAAGTTGTTAAATATGTGTGTACGAGTGTAAAGGACGAAGTTCCTATGAACTTCGCCTTAAACAGTGTATGGCAGAGTTAAATGTGTGTTGAACGTGAATTCCATCAATAAGCGAATGATAACCGTTGGATTAGAGAACTGATCAATAGAGGAGAAGAGTTTCAATCAAAACTAGAGTCGATGGAGTAACATAGTGGCATTGTCGTATTGTCTAGATTGATGGATAGTATTGGCAAAACGTGAGAAACCTAACAAATTCGTGGAGAAACCCCGGAGTAGATCTAGATCGTCCAATCGACAGACCAACAGATCTAACGGTCATCGCATGGCAACAAGCACTGAAGTTTAACTCTAAAAACGGACCCGAGAAAATCATTAAAATGAGTTTAAAGTTCAGAAGGATTGGACTGTCCATTTAAAGGCGATCGGACGCATATCGTGTGCAAACAAGCATGACCATTAATTCCAAAAATAGATGCGATGAGGTTTTATACAACAGGCTTAAAACCTTGTTGAGTTCCGATAATCGTGACCATTCATTGGTTGACTGATCGGATGGTAATCGCATGGGAAAGTGCATGTAGGTTAACATTTCGGGCAGACCCGATATGTTATCAACGTGGGTTAAATTTATTTGGGTTCCGGTCTTCACCGTTCATTGGGTGATTGGTCGGGTTACGTTGTATTCTGCTGTTTGTTGTGATTCTGCGGATTATGGGTTTATTGTGAAATCTGCCAATTAGAAAGCTTCCGATATATACGTGGGCCCATAACCCACAGGTCCACGCGGAGTTATGTAAGATGTAGCTTTGCTACGTAAAAGCGACTTAGTTGTCATCATTTTTTTTCAAACAACACACAATATTTCAATTATATACAAAAATATATTACAGTCTAAGGCATCTCAACCTTAGTCACAAATTTTCCCGCAGTTACATTATATCCAATCTCTCTCTCTGCAACATCTAATTTCTGCTCCTTGTTACAAATTTACTTTCCAATGATTTAATGTTTTTCGTTCCATGGGCTAAGTACTATTATACAAGAGTTATAATAGAAATAAGCAGAATAACTGTGTTATGGTTAATTTTGGGTTAAACCGAAACCAGAGTTTAAAAGGGTACTATTGATATGCACGGTTAATAAGAGTTAACCAAAGATTATGAAGGTTCCACTCAAAGGTTTATTAAATTTAAGACTTTTAATAGTTAAACCAAACGTTTCCACATAGAGTTTAATTAGGAGCATTAAACCTTAGTGAAAGAAGGTTTTACTCGGCAAGAGTATTAAAATTCCTAGGACATGAATATGACATGCATTTGTATGCATACTGTGGATATTTGTGGCTAAGGTTGCATCAAATATTAGATTACATAATTAAATTTTAGAGGGAATCAAGAAAAAACTATATTTTCAACTCATATTTCAACTTATCTCCCTATGGGTTTACTAAAATTTCGAGTGGAAACACCCATTGGATGCAAAATTTTATTCCTAATCCAAGGAGTACCCATGTTGCATACCTTCAATGGACCCTACTACACGAAAAATGAGAAATACATGAAAAACATGATTGTAATCATACTTTTTCATGTATTTCTCAGTTTTCATGTCGCGAGGTCCATCGAAAGTATGCAACGTGAGTACTCCTTGGATGAGGAATTAAATTTTGCATCTAACAAGTACTCCCTCTTGAAATGCTATTAAAATCTTAGCGAGATAAGTTGAAAATACAAGTTGAAAAAAGTAGTTTTATTATTTTATTAATTTTTAATCTTTTACTTTTTTAATCCAAAAGTGGTGAATCATCACCCATGGTTGACATAATAATCTTGAATCCTATTGGTTCTCATAAATTTTATTTTTCTTGTACATTTTTCTTAGGAGACCCATTTTAGACCTCAAAATTCC
The DNA here is from genome assembly GCA_031772625.1 of Pinus tabuliformis. Classification (NCBI taxonomy): domain Eukaryota; kingdom Viridiplantae; phylum Streptophyta; class Pinopsida; order Pinales; family Pinaceae; genus Pinus; species Pinus tabuliformis. The sequence continues at coordinate 475,502,712 of CM062809.1, read as the reverse complement.
CTTATTGGAGGTGGGTAGTCTCAAGATGGAGCAGGAAGAGAAAGTAAAAGATTTTAATTAGAGGTTTAACCACATTTTGAACAAGTTCTCAATAGACACCAAACCTCATGACTCCATCACCATTGACTACTACATTTCTGCATTATCGACCAACATTATGCAGTTCGTCAAGCAAGCTATGAGACCAACTGTAACATAAAATTGTGAAGAGGCAATCACTGTGAAAAAATACCTACACATTATTGGAGTCATTGGAGATGACGAATCTGCTAAGGACTCCAAGGACACAGGAAAGAGGTCTCAAGCCTCTATGAGTAAGGCTAAGGAGAAGGAAAGAAATCACATTGAGAGCCTTACTCATCTCCTCCAGTCCCTGACTATGGAAGTTTCTGAGCTGAAACAACGGACGAGCGAGACAACTGTGAGAAGCAGGCCTCCCAAGTACTCGCCAAAGAAGAATGCGGTTTTAGGTAGCAGTAATAGCCAGCCACCCAAATCTACATAGGGTTCCAACCTAGTGTTGAACCTTGACAAGCTCGTGACAAACTCGTACTACTCATTCCACGGTGAACACCATTCGGAAAGAACGTGCATGGATTGGAACCATATGATGAGAAGAATGGACACATAGTTTTCTGAAGGAATTGTGGTCAATGAACAGGTTAAGCCCAATATTGAAGATGAAGAAGATGCCACATTTGATGAAGCCCCAAGTACTGGGCATGTAGTAAACATGTATCAGTGTTCGCGCACAGCCCAGAAGACCACCAATGAGAAGGATCCTTTGAGTGACTTTCTGACCCCAAAGAAGAACAATTGGTACAACTTGAGAAGTCAAGGGGTCCCCACTATGATTGAGATGATGAGCGAAAAAAATAAGAAAATACATGTTAAGGACAATAGATCCATCAGTCAACTCAAAATAGAAAAAGTAGAGCAAGTCCAGGAAGACAACTACAGAAAAAAGTGCATCATTGAGCAGCAAATACAAGAGCAACCCACTGGACACCATGAACACAAGTCTACCCCCAGACACCTCGATGAGTCTCCCTACTTTAGATTACAACATTGTAGAGGATATTAAGAAGACTCGTGAAAACATATCTTTGTATGAGTTAACTAAAATCATGATCCATCGGGACATTCTTCTGCACTCACTTGGGAAAACCACTACAGGTGATGCTACCTCTTCTAGCAAGGGACCAAGTAAGTCTCCTGAAACACTTGCTTTTTTGCTCAACATGCTCCGTATGGAGGAGGAGAACTCACTGTGCCCACCTTTCATGTTATCATTTAAAATCTTCAATTTAATGTCCACAATTATTTGGTTGATTTTGGCGCATCAGCCAAATTATGTCATGCCACTCTCCATCGCGAAGAATATCATTTCCCAATGGATCAAGACAACTGGAACTCCGAGATGTGATCATCTAGTTATCGTTCGACAGACGAGTTCATCAATGCATTAAAATTTTAATTGTGGACATCCTGGAAGCATACGGCATATTTCTCAGCAGAGACTGGTTAAGAAAGTTGCAGGGATACTTTTTGAATGACTGGTCACACTTATGGCTTTCATATAAGGGTAGAAACAACCAGATTTGGGTGTTGTCAGAGAGATACATGAAGCACAATTTCACTCCCTTGAATGGAGAAAATGAACCGTTGGCCTTCGCAGAACTTATGTTCAGCAATTGCTTTCTAGAGACATAGTTGGGGTGTTATCTTGCACATCCATCTCTGACCCCACTAGACACACAATTGGGTCTCCTTCCCTGCCAAATTGGTGAGAATGAAACTTGTACAATACTTTGTAACAATAGTAATAATAGTCATAGTATTACTAGTGTGACAAGTGGTCCTTGTACAGATGATATGTGGACCATATACTTTGACATTTCCAAGATGTAGGAGGGCTCTGGAGCCGATTGTGTCTTAATAGACCCACTACAGAGGAAACACTTAATCTCTAGCTGCTTGGAGTTCAAGTGCACGAACAACACCACCAAGCATGAATCACTCATCTCGGGCTTACAGAAATCCATCAGCATCAATGTTATTGTGTTAAAAGTGGTAGGTGACTCAGAGATCCTGGTGCATCAGGTACGTAACACTGTACACTGTGTGTCACCCCATATTTTAAAAGTTATCAACAAGAGGTATGTTTATTCATCTCTCAATTCCAAGCTTTTAATATTATTCATGTACCACGAATGTGTAACACAGCTGCAGATGCTTTGGAAAATGCAGCTGCTAAGATGACACCGTTAAGGGATATATTTTTTGTTGAAATTTTAAATAATCCATCTTTCACAAACAACATATTTATGTGTTTTTGATGATGATCAATAGATATTGCATTTTATGGCTAACGCTGATGTCTTCAAAGATGTAATGATAGACGAGGACAAGCATGAGCAGTTGTTGTAGAACGCAGCCAATGTAAGCAAAGGAAGCCTCATCCCTAAGGGGGTGGTATCACTTGAGAAGTTGTAAGACTTGCATAACCACTTTCAGGGACCTATCAATGCTAAAACCCAAAACTCTACATTGTTTCACGAATAGATTAATCGAGGAATGTATAAGGATTCAAAATTTTGGAATCTTGGTACATGTTGCACACCTCAAGAGAGGCAAGCTTTCATTCACCTCTTCAAGTGGTACCAAGATGTATTTGCATAGACGTAAGATGACCTCAAGACATATGACATGTGAATAATCCATCATACCAATCAAGGAAGGGGCAAATCCTTTTTAGTAGAAGCTAAAAAAATTTCATCCTTCACTTGAGCCCCACATAGAGAAAGAATTGACCAAGTTATTGGACGCTTGGATCATTTACAAAGTTCAAAATTCCACATGGGTTTCCAATCTAGTCCATGTTAGAAAGAAGTCCAGGGAGATCTATCTATGCGTATATTTCCATAATCTCATCTCCACCTCGGACAAGGACTACTCAGTGCCGTCCATGGAGCATATAATACAAACAATATCTAGAGCAAAGATGTTTTCTTTGCTTGATGACTTTTCAAGATACAATCAGGTTCTCGTAGTAGAGCCTAACAAACTTAAAACAACCTTCTGTACAAAGTGGGGTACATTCTCTTTCCAAAGGATGTCGTTTGGACTGGTAAACGTAGGTGAAACTTTTCAACGTGCAATGGACATCACCTTCTATGGTCTCATCAAATAGAATCTGGTGGTCTACCTCAATGATGTGATAGTCATCTTAAGACAATAGTCAGGCCACCTACGCCATCTTAACAAAATATTTGATCGATGTAAAAAATACGAGATATCCTTGAATCCCAAGAAGAGCATCTTCACAGTGTCCAAGGGAAACCTACTTGGACACATCATTTCGAAGATTGGGATCAAGGTAGATCCGGATAGAGTTCGGACCATCATGCAGATTCCTCACCCCGTGAACATGAAAGCCACGCAGTATTTCTGGGGGAAGATCAACTTCCTTGGAATGTTCATCTTTGATTATGTGCAGATTGTGAAACCCATCTAAGAGATGATCAAGAAGGACACAATCTACAGTTTGGGAAAGAAGGAAAATGATGCATTTTCCCATATCAAGCAAGTTATAGTAGAAGCACCTGCACTGTACAACCCAAAATTTAGAAAATATTTCTTGCTCTATACCTTTGCTTTCGACACTTCACTCATTGTTGTGCTCACACAGAAGGACAAGCTGAACAATGAGCGACCCATCTCCTTCATGAGCACGAGCCTGCAAGGACCCAAACTAAACTATCCCACCATGGATAAACAATCATACACAATGTATAAGGTGGTGAAGCATTTCATACCCTACCTCCTGAAGAACCATTGCATTGTCTTTGTTCTGCACCCAACAGTCAAAGCATTACTTGTTCAACAAGATCTGGGTGAAAGGAGGGAGAACTGGATGATAGGAATGTAAGAGTATGATATTTACATCAAGCTAATTCACATCATAAAGGGTCATAGTATGTGTAGATTAGTAGTGGAAGAAATACATGCACAGGAGGAAGAAGAAGACCTCATAGGTTGGGAGCAAGAAATAGAAATGTACATTGTTGAGCAAGCCTCGCCCACTTTGCATGAAGACTCTTGGTACGTAGAAGTGTGCCAGTACCTTGAGCATGGAAATGTTCCCTCTCATTTTTCTATGTGGCATAAGAGGGCACTCTAACTCAAAGCTCTATCTTACTATTTGGTACATGGGGTGCTTTACAGAAAGCATCACAATGGTATCTTCCTCGGGTGCCTAGATGCACAATATTTAGAAAGGGTGTTACGTTATCTCCATGACGGACCAGTGAGAGGACACTTTGCGTGTAACACAACAACACACAAGGTCATGCTGGCTAGTTTCTACTAGCCTACATTGTTCAAGGATACACATGCCTATGCTCACAAGTCTCTAATTTGTCAAAGAAACGCTAGTCGAATCCAAAGGTCAGCAGCCCCACTGCAACCTATTGCAGTGGAAGAACCATTCCAATAGTGGGGGTTGGATATCATTGGGGAGATTTCCAACATTCATCAAAGAAGCACCGCTATATTCTAACTACTACATATTACTTCATGTGATGGATAGAAGCAGTTCTGCTAAAACAAGTGAATGACCAGGAAGTCATCGACTTCCTATAACAGAACATCATTTCTAGCTTTGGCGTTCCTGTATCACTTGTTTTTTACAATGCAACGTACTTTTCTTTGATGAATCTTTATGACTTTGAATTGCAAAATGGTTTTGTGTTGAAGGATTATACTAATTACTACCTGCAGGGAAATGACCTTACTGAGTCTACAAACAAGAACCTCATTCTCATTATCAAAAAGACCATTTACTTTGAACAATGAAACTGACACTTTGCTCTGGTGAATACTCTATGGACTGACCGAGTCACACCTAAGCCTTCTATGAATACCTCCCGCTACTTCTTGGCATATGAAAAATAATCCATCCTCCCTCTGAACATCTACTTTCCTACTCTCCAGTTGTCCCAAGAATCCCAATGCAAGCCATATCTTGTAGTTCAGTGTAGGATGGATGCATTGCACAAGCTACAGGAAGAAAGGATGAAAGAAAAAGAAAATTTTACACTCCACCATAATCATATCAAGAGATGGTCCGATAGGAAGTCTGCATGGAGCACCAACCTCACTGTGGGTGACTTAGTCATAAAGTGGGACAAAGCCCACGAGGACAAAGGAAAACAAACGAAGTTTCAATCCCTGTGGATTGGTTTGTTCACAGTCCAAGAGAAGTTTGACCAACACACGTACCATCTTCAATCACTTAACAGGAGGATTGACACCCTCCCTGTCAATGACCAAGACCTAAAATGTTATTTTCAATGATCTGGGGTTGTGCCCTGCTCTATGTACATAGTCTTTTCATTGTTTGTTGTGTTGTTTTGTTGTTTTCTTTTCCTTACTATTTTTTTGTTTTTATTTTTTAAATAAATTTTTGTGCCACACTGCGTTATGACTTCTGAAGGTGTATGTGACTGAAGTTCAAAGAGTCTTGTCACATTGCAGCACTTGGCCAGTTTTGGTCCATCTTCTTTGTGTTTGGTTTTAACTTTTGGCCAATGAAGTCTTGATGGAAAATAAAATTTATCTGTAAGAATAGTTTTGGTCAAACCATGAACCTGTGTCCAGCCTGGGAAACCTCATGCATGTTCTCAGTCTTCTGCTCTGGTGTGTTCAAGCTTATCCAACTAGTAGAAATGGAGAAGAGGAAAATCTAAACAAGAAAACTTGAATTAGAGGTATTTAAATGCTTCTCTAAAGGAAAAACCTCTCCTTCTCTCAATAAGTCGGGATCCCACTTCTGCCTCAAAAATAAATAAGTGCCTATGCACAGTTCTCTTTAAAAAAATTAACAAAGGTGAAAGAAGAGAAAGGCATCCTGCGCAGAGAGGTGAAGTAGGCAACTCCACTAGGGTATTATCCAGGCTCACTGGAAATGGATAAATCCTTGTGTTCTTGCGTGACTCCACCGAGGTTTGTCCAAGCCTGCTGGCAACGGAGCAACACTAGAGATGAAAACTTATACTCTGAAAATCTTTAGCTCGTGAGCTAAACTACCCTTCCTGATTCGAAACACTATGGTATGGTTGAATATTATGTTTTGTTCATCTGATTTGGTAAAAGGTGAACCATGCCTGTCCATGGGGTATGTGGGGAAGTCGAACTAATCTGCACGATGAATCAATACTCCCTAAAGGACCAAGGTCTTGCACTACAAATCGGACCAAAACAAAGAAATCAGTATTCAACTAGTGTGTCACCAAGTGTTGTAGCGGCTGCAACACCCTCCAAAATTTTGGCCTGCACTAAAATTTCGGAGCCTTCCTTAGTTTTTCCTTTGATGGTTGCAAACACGTGAGCTCATTCCTTTAGCTCTGCCAGAGTCTCTTCACCCTTTTCTTGCTTAACCAAATATCGTCTTTTGTCATGTCGATTGTTTTGTCATGCTTATGATATTGTTTTGGTCATTTCAAAGGTTTTTCTTTGTGTGTTTGGGTTGTCTTAGCTATTTGAACACTCATCGCACTCTCAGACAAACTTGTAAGCACTATTGCGCAAGCGTTGTCACAATCATCCAAAGGTCTATCCCAAGTTTCACACTTGTCCCTTTCAACTCTAAATAGACCCACAAAGGGTTATGCTTTGCTATATTGTCTCGGTGGTCAGTGTTGTCATGTTGTCGAAGTATGTTAAGCGTGTGATCACAATGTCGAGTCATCACGAGTTCACTTGCCTCTCACACTTAGCCATTTTCCTGAAAACCTTTCAATAGAACAACTTCAATTGACTGAACCCCAACTGAGCCACGCTATGTAGTCTTAACCCTCAATGGTGCTTCTCTACTGCCTGAAACTACGTTATGCTTGAGGTTTTCCTCTGAGTCAGCTTCACTATGCAATCCCAGAAGTGAGCATCCTGTATGCCTTCCTAGAATTGCGTATAAACTGCCTCACTTTCTATCTGAACTGTGCGCTTCACAAGATCAGTCATAAAGACTCCCTCCTAGTTCTTAGAACCCCACATTGTGCAAAGACCTAAGCTTACACTGCTCCCAAAAATTACGCATAGATGTCATCCCAGTGACTTCCCTCACATGGGACTCACTACTTTTTAAAACTACATAGAATCGTCTTCGGGTCCCTCTATTGTCCTCCCTTGTCTTCCCTCTGGAAACTCCATAGATGTGTCCCTCAGGTTCCCACCTTGCAACTGCCACTATTATCCTTGATTACGCAATTCTGCCTCCCAGTGGTCGTTGTGTGCTTTTCCCCAGTAGTGAATATTGTGCCACTGAGTTCCTTGTCCAAGCATGAGTTGCACTATGTGCAGTCTCAATGACCAATCCTACCTCGCTGTCATCTGAAACTATGCCGTGTGCAGTCACTAGGCCCTCTCCCAGCTTATCATCTTTCCTAGACTCGAAACATGGAAAACAATGCATTATGCTAGACTAAGAGGTTTTGGATTTGATTTCGTCCCATCATGAGTGAATTGTAGGCACAAGTACACTAGTAGATCATGGTGAGATGGTGAATAGGATGAAGAAGGAGTGCACATGCTAAAAGACTTACTTACAGCTGGACAGACGAACAAAGCACACCAAGAAGCAAGCAAAAGGAACACATGCATGGAACCATATTACAAGACCAATACCATCGAAGACCTCGTAGCACCAAGCCATGTAGAGGAGAAGACAAAGCACACCTAAGAGTACATCCATAACTTAGTAGTGCAACAGCTTGACATGGACACCACAGCCAGCCAGTACATGTCAACAGTGTCTTGTAAAGTTGTGTCATGAGTTGTCAAGGCCACATCACCACCACGAAACATATCTATTGTAACCAAATGTAATGTAAAGTGGAAGTCCAATGGGAACACACAAGAAGTTGAAGAGTCTTGTCAACTGAAATTTCATAGGAAGTTCAATGGTCATGAGGGTAGTCCAAGGGTTACAAGGGTCAAGCATCACCCTTGGCAATATATACCCCTCTCACTGTATGATCAAGTACTTTTCACCTTGGCTCCTCCCACATAGCCTCGACAATATATAGTCAGTTCTTTGAGGAGCAAGGAGTGGCTCCAACGTCCCATTACTAGGGCTAGTGATGTAATGGCGTACATATGTCTTGGGACTTTTGGTTAATACAAAAGCTTGTTAAGGCCAACACGTTTTCATGCATGATTTTTAGATGTTCGTAAGACTATTCTTTCAACATTTGTAATGCATGTTTGTTTCACCTGTACTAAGATAGTTGAACTACTTCGGTTGTTTTAGTACTTACATTGTTGGGAATGTGTTGTACTGGTTATCACTGTTGTCTCATCCCTATGGACTACTCCGCGGGATACTAGACAAACCACCTTTGTGTATTGGTTATCACCATTGTCACATCCTTGTGGACTACTCTGCAGGATACTCAATAGACCATCTTTGTGTTCTACTTCCAACGACCATCACATTCATGTGGACTACTCCACTGGGTGGTGTACGTGTTGTCCCCTTCACTTTGGTTTTAACGACTGCTACATCTATTGTGGACTATTATGTGTGTCTCTTTGTAGGTTGTACTATTACCTCTCACTTAGAGGCTCACTTTACTCTCTCCCTTTGTAGTAAGAGAACCAAGACACGAGTTACATTACGCACTCACCAGGCATACTCACCTCACTTTTTGAAGACACCAACATAACACTCTCATGTGTTGAACAGCAAGAGCTAAGGAAAATCTCTAATTAAATGGAAACTAGACCATCATACTAGATGGGACTCCTACACCAAATGGTGTGAGCTCTAATTAGGACTTCATATCGGGGAGATCCCCACAATGTTGGCGGGTCCGACACCGTCAACAGAAGGCTATATTATTGAGTTTGTAGTTGAAAAAACATTAGTCCTTTTCCAGAGTGGAAGCAATGTTTAATTTTGGGTTGCGAGGAAGATTGTTGAAAGAGATCCCACTTTGGATCAAAGTCTTGATGGTTGAAGAAAATATGTTACCATTCCAAGAAGATAGTATGGATGCTGAAAACCCTTAGTATTGGGTGTTGGATCTAGGGAGAGGAATGTTGTGTAGTTATGGAAAATGAGGGGCTATTGTGATGGACCAAGAATATTTGTGTAAGGCATGATATTTTAGAGCAATGTAGAGGGCACAAATAATTGACGAGTGGCGAGAAAGGAAGTTGCACGAAATTAGGCATAGAAAAAGGGAATTATAGAGGATAGGATAAGTAGTGAAAAATTAAACATTGCGAAGGAATAACAAGGGTAGTCCGGATTTGTATGTAAAATGAGAGAATAAGTGATCTCCTTCTAGTGAAATAGGAGGCGCCAATGGAAGTTTTGTGGGAAGTTATATGGGGACCAATATACCCCACTTAGAGTCAAGAGGATTTCATATGTCTGAGCCATCTGTACAGTCAATTATGGTGTCTGGTTAGAATATTCCAACAGATGATGATATGCACTTTGTGATAAGGTGACTACTATTTAATGAAGACTCAATCCTTATTAGTGGAAATCCACAACATAGTGGTACAAATCCTCCTTTCCCTGACCTTCTCATGGTACTGTATCAAAACCCTAATGTTAGAAAATTATATATTACTGAGAAATGGAACACATAAAATATTTCAAAAATATAAACACAAAAAAAGCATAAAACAAGAGAGACACAGATATACGTGGTTCACCCAATTTGGGCTATGTCCACAGAGAAACAACAAGTCCTTCCTTTTATATTATCCAACAAAATGAAGAGATACAACCTACAACTGATCCATTGTAATTCCCTCTTTGCTATAACACAATCTCCTCTCTCTTTCTCACTCAGTATACATATCTACATAGCCGAAATACAATTCCCTCATATATAGCGAGGGGTTTCCTTCTATAGAAAAAACCCTAAATTAAACATAACTTCTACCGTCAAATTTCTGCCTAGTCAATGACCCAGATTGACTATGAGATTACAACATTTTACATGGCAATTTTACATCTATTTTTAGCTTCGGGGGTGCTTCCCCTGATCCCTCACCAAGGGGAGGCTCTAAATAATCACCATCCCCACCCCCCCAGACCTCCCTGGAGCTGCGCATAAACGGGTGACGTTGCCACCACATTATGAAACAGGGTCCAATGCGGCTATACCTCTAAATAGAGAAGATAATCAAGATCCACATCCAACACCTAATCAATTATTTTCTAAATTAAGACTCTAAAATTCCAATAAGTGCATTCTAGATATAGCACCAGTAGTTCTAGTGGAGGAAGTAGTTCTAGTAGTGGTTTTCATTCAAGTTCAACCAATTATTCTCAATCGGGTTCCAAGGGATTTATAATAGTTCATCCTAGGAAGAAAAACCAGGGATTTATAATAGTTCATCCTAGGAAGAAAAACCTGGCTAGGAATGTGGCTAGATCACTTACCCAGAGTTTTCAAGATGAGGTGGTGAAGATGTTGAACAACATTGGTATCTGTGTGAGGTTGTTTGGAGGGCTAGACAGACTCTTGATGGAGCCAAGCTCATTGAGTTCCAGACTACTTTATGAGCTCAGGAACTATGGTGGTTCATTAAGTGGAATAATGAAAATCCTAATGCCACAATTGATATATTTAATTGAGAATTTTTTCAAGAATTTAAGTTGCCTCAGTATAATCAACAAGGCTTTGGGGAATTGTTGGATATCAAATAGAGGGAGGGAGGATATGTTTGGAAGTGTGTGTATAGATTCAAATATGCTATCAATAAATTATATTATCCCATTGATCCCCGTTATCAAAGTGATTGCTTCATTAAGGCCTTGTTACCGATGAATAGGATTTCACTGTCATAGTATAACATTGATATGTTGCACGATGCTTTAGAGAAGGTGATGTAGATTGAAGAAATGGAGGGATACCGTCAATATTATAAACTGGAAACTTCTTCTACTAATCTTTCTATTATGGGGATTCAAAATAAAATTTCCAACCTGACTGAGAAATTGAAGGATCTTGCTCCTACACAACCTATGAGACCTCAAGTTTGGTGCATGCATTGCCAAGTTAAAGGGAATCATGTCACGGAATTCCCACGGCTCAAGGGCCTGGGACTGTCTAACATGCTTGTGGGACCTCCTTCATTGCCACCACATAGTGATGAGGTTGTGCAAATTTCTTTGGAAATTCATTTTCAAGGAGTGACTCAATATCAGGCATTCCCACCTCATCAAGGTATGTTTATGAATGAGTTTTGTGAAATATGTAGGTCTTTTGGCCATTCACCTCATTTATGTCCTATTTTAAAGAAGTATTCCAATGTTCCCAACAACATATTCTGTGAATTTTGTGGATAGACCACATATCATATGGACCAATGTCAATCTTTAAATGCATTGTTTGATCGCCTAGACCACGCATATTTTCGGTTCAAAGAAACTCCTCGAGGGCGAGGAGGAGGAGCTTCAGGGGGGGGGGGGGGGGGGGGATAATAGGGAGACGACAAATAAAATTCTATAACTATGACCAAGAATGTTAAGTTGTGAGGGATTGTCAAATTATGAGAAGAACTTTGTGTTCACATTGTTAGGTGAATATACATGCTATGGAGGATTGTCCAGAACTTATTGCTCACTGGGAGGAGTGCAACTGGGTAAAGGGAGTTAGTCTGGTTAATGATGAACCTTGAGAACTAGAACCAGTTGTGTAGATAAATATTAACATTGTGACCAAAGGAGGGAAAAGAACTTGGGCTAATATTGGAACTCCTGATCAACCAACTATTATAAATTTGGTGTCACCTAAAAGGCCTTATGATCCTAATAAACATAAATAATATTACCAAGATGTAACTGAACTATTTAGGTAATTGATTTCTTCTCATGGTCCTTGTATTGAGCAACAAGAAAAAGTGAAGAATAAGAGTCCTAGATCATCACAAGATACATCTAAACCAATTTTAGAATGGCTCAAGTTATTTCTACAGATTATGAATGATGAGAAATTAACAAGTCAGTTGTGTAAGAAACTAAAATCAATTGTGAAGGATGATCCATTCTCAGAAGAAAATATTTCTGCTAATCTTCCTAAAAGGAATTCTAGGAGAGCCTGGAGAAACAAAAAGAGAATAGGAAGAGAATTTTGAATTGATTCAAAAATTGTCGAATACTCGATCAAGAACTCTATGTGAGATCTTGGATCATATGTGAACATTTTACCAAGGAAAACCTGGAATGTGCTAGGGAAACCCAGGCTATTCTTTTCCCCAATTCAGCTATGAATGGAAAACCAACAATGTATTTTTCCTATTGGGAAACTAGAAGATGTTGAGGTTGATATTGTAGGTGTTAATACCTATGCAGACTTCCAAGTAATAGACATTATGGGTGACAAAGATCCATACCCAAATTTATTGGGAACTGACTTGGCATTTGAAAACTGTGCAGTTATTGATCTCAATGGGAAACCATGACCTTCAAAATAGATGGATTTTGGGTTATAAAATCCTTGGATCCACACCAAGGCCCAAGGTTTACTACACCCATAGATGATGTTGAAGAATATAACTTGTTAGACCAGTTATATCAACTTACTTCGGAGAAGAGAGAGGATTACATTAATCTGATGATAGTTGGATCTATTAGCTGGAGAAGTGTCTAGAGCACAAACGTGGGGTCATACTTTGTGATGGATTATTGGCAGCAGGGAGATTATGAGCTACATTCACGACATTACTTAACTGACTGATGCCTTCGATGGATCAATACTGAGGTACGAGATTACCTTGTTTTTAATGGTATTGAATCTATTGTGAATTTATTCAAGAAGTTGATTCTAAAATAAAAGAAGGCCAAAAGATTTGTTTGATGAATGTTGTGTTGCAAGCCACCCTCACGAGATAATGGGGATCCCATCATGACCATATTCATGATTGGGATATTGTTAAGTCTACTACGGTGCATATATTTTCTACCCCTGAAATTTCCTTTAGAAATATTCATATTTATGATGGACATACTAACTTGCAAAAGCATAGACAAAATTGTTGCTCCATCAAGATAACCATTGGCTTATGAGTTACAATGTGGACACACCCGTTTATCCATACATTGGATATAATTCTACGAGACTACTATTTTAAAGAGGAATTTAAAATACAAACGGTGGATTGGGACATAATGACTACTTTGTTCTATAGTGATTTCTCAATTTTTGATATTGATGCAAAGATAGTTGAAGCTCTAAGAGCTATCAAAAGGATTTTATCCCCCTTTGAAAATACTATGGAAGAATGTAGTAGATATGGAGAGTTTATGCATCAATATGAATCAGGATTCCATGAGATTGCATCCTCTAGGAAACTCAATATGGAACCTGATGATGATTGGGAGGATTTGAGGCATTTGTCTTTCAAATAATCTGAAGGAGAGAGGGAGGTAAAGGAATATGATGTTATAGATGCACCTCATTTGAAGCCACTTAAGTTGAAGAAGATAAACACTAGGATTGAAGAAAAGCCTAAAATTTCTTCTATTGGTGACTGTTGGGATGAACATACCTCTAAATAAGTCTTTGATTTTCCAAAGGAATATGAGTATTTTTTCCAGCATCAATCTCATAACTGAAAGGCATTAAAATAGATTTAGGATAAATTAAGATAGATTTGAAGCCAAATGCAAAAACAATAAAACATCGACCTTACATATTAAACCCAAGAGTTAAAGAAAAGGTGAAGAAATAGATTGAAAAGATGTTGGTTGTGGGGTTTATAATTATGGTTGATGAGGAAGAGTGGATAATTCCAATTTTAATCTAAGATAAGAAGGATTCATAGGATATGTTACATAGAATTTTGTCACTGTCCTTGTACTCCCCGTCCACGATCCTGGAGGACCTCTACAGTGAACCCTACATGCTTTCCAATCATGGATAAACTCCCAGTATGTTCCTCTTCATGAGCAGAATAATTCCCTTTTGCATCATTTCCCAAGAATCTTCCTTTTACCCCAGTTTACAAGATCGGCGCTACAGACCAATTTCCTCCTCATGCCAATTTGCTGATATTAAAACTAGCACTAGAGCTATGCAGAGTGACTAAGCCCTTTTTCAGTTGTGTCGATCCTCTTTTGCCAAGTTTTTTAAATATGGAGTCAAAGCTTCCAGGTCCAGAAGCTTCGTAACAGAAGTCTGGTAGATGTTGGGCTATATGGAGCCAAAGAAGTCAATTTGGGCTCCTTTCCCCTATTAGGATGGAACAAAATCAAGAGATAGTACCTTCTCCCATCATGAGAGGAACCATCTCCCATCCATCCAAGCTATGTAAACCTCTCTTTTCCCAAGCTGAACTAGTTTTGGAGTGAGCTTGAATGATCAACAAGATATCTATAGCTTGTAGCTTTCTAGTGTATGTTTGAGGGATAATAGTGTGTTTGGTTTGGTTTGATACTAAAGGGAAGAAGCCTTAAAACTTGCATTGTTGGGGCTATCCATGAGATGCTAGTAGAAGTGTGGGAACCTAGATACATCGGAGGAGACTAGCAACACCAAGGCATTGGTTGTAATCTCTTTCTAATTTATATGAATACAACTATTGATTGATTTCCTACATGCAGTGTTATCTTACATCCTTATGGCCTAATGTTCCTTGACCTGTTAAGTAGGCTGACTACAATATTGTATGCTATCATGTTTTTTGTTGTTGTTTGTTTGCTTGTTTCAGGTATTTGAAGGAAGGAAACAAAAGATAGCTCGAGTAAAGAAGCAGGATCATCACCAAGAGGAATAGCGTTCTAAGAGGTAGACCCTCTTATTTGTTTCTATATTAAGGAGATTTTCCATAGATTGTTTGTTTGTGGCTAGACCTACTCTCTCAGGCCAGACGAATTATTTGTGTCCGCATTGAGAATTTACTTGCACCACAGGATATCAGGGTGTGTTTTGATTATAAAATCCTTAATAATGCTTGTGTCCATGATCCATTCCCTACTCCTTTTAGTGGCGAAGTCATGTATAATGTTGCAGGAAATGAAGCTTGCTCCTTTACTGGTAGATTTTCTGGTTATCATCAAGTCAGGATTGTAGAAGAAAATAAGAATAAAACTACCTTCATGATCAAATCGGGTTCTTATGCTTATAATGTGATGCCTTTTAATCTAAAGAATTCTCTTGTTTTATTTTCAAGGACCGTAATCACTTCATTTCGAGACTATATTCATAATTTTATTGATTTTTACATGGATGACTAGAAAGTATATAGTTTTTTGAAGAAACTTTCTAGTTTTCTCAGAGTTATGTTCGATCGATGTAGGTAGCTTCAAATCTCCCTGAATTTGAAAAATTGCATTTTTGTTGTCCTTTTTGGAACATTGTTGGGCCACATAGTGTGTAAGGAAGGGGTATGTGTGGATCCTACCAAAGTTGTGGTAATATTGAATATGCCACCACCAACTACTGTCAAGAACTTGTGGTAAACTCTGGGACATATACAATTGCAGGTTCAGCCAAAGTCATGCTTTAATTACTACACCATTGGAGAAGCTCTTAAAGAAATCTAAATGGTTTGTTTGGTCAGCTATATATGACTTTGCATTTGATACCCTGGAGGAGAAACTTTCCAATGCACCCATATTGGTTTACCCTGATTGAAATATAGAATTCCATGTTCACATAGATGCATCTGGGATTGTGTTGGAAACTATTTTGAGGCAACCAAGATTAGGTAACTTGGATCATCCCATTTATTTTTCCAATAGAAAACTTTCTACTGTAAAGAAGAATTAGACCACTATGAAAAGAGAAGTTCATACACTATATGTTGGGAGGTCCATTTAAGTTTTCCACTAAGCATTCGGCTTTAAAGTACTTAGTTAATAAACTAGTACTAGAAGGGAGAATATGTCATTGACTCTTGTTATTTTAGGAATTTACATTTGAAGTCATTGGTAAGCTAGGATGATTAAATATGAGTCCATATCATTTATATCGCTTGGAATTAGGAGAGTTAGGAGGCTCAATTGATGATTGGTTGCCTGATGCACATTTATTTAAAGTTGAAGTTGTCCCGGATTATTGGGAGGATATTGCAATGTTTCTTGCAACAAGTAAATGCACTGATGATTATACACCCACTAAAAAGAGGCATATGGTTGTTCATGTTTTCGATTATCAACTGATTGCAGGACAACTCTATAAATTGGCCTCCATCACATTTTTTGAAGATGTGTATTATATCATGAAATGGATGATATTATGTGGGAATTCCATGTAGGAGTTGCAGGAGGCCACGTTGGAGGAAAAGCCACAGCTCGGAAAGTATTATAAGCTGGCCTCTGGTGGCCAGCCTTATTTAGAGATGTGAAGGAGTATGCAAAGTAGTGTGATACTTACTAGTGATTTGGTTAACTGTCTCAATGAGATGAACTTCCTCTACATCTAGTTAGGGAACTTGAATAATTTGGAAAATGGGAAGTTGACTTTGTTGGACCAATCTATCCACCTGTGTCACATTCGCATGTCAGGTATATTATTATTGCAACAGATTATCTGACACATTGGGCATAAGTTGCTCGTATTAAATATTTCACTGCTGATACAACTGTAAGATTTATCTTTGATAATATCATCACTAGGTTTGGTTTTCCTTGAATCCTCACCGGTAATCAAGGTTATCACTTCATTAATGAGACACTTCATTCTATGCTACAAAATTTTACAATACAACATCTTAAGAGAAATCCTTATCATCTGCAAGTAAATGGAACTATTGAATCTTTAAATAAAATATTGGAGAAGGGTCTTACCAAAATATGTTTTGTGAATAGGGATGACTGAGATGAAAGGATTCCAACAATGTTATAGGCTTATCAGACTACAACTAAGAGGTTGCATAAGTATATACCCTTTAAATTGGTTTGTGGAAGAGAAGAAGTTGTTCCAACAAAATTTGTATTCCTCAATCTCTTTATTGCTCATTCTACCAAGATGCTAGAAGATTAGTCCATCCCAGAGTGATTACAGGCATTATGGAACCTAGATGAACAATCATTCCTTGTAGATTTCCATCAGGTTGTTGAAAAAGAAAGACAAAAAGGTTGGCATGATCGACACCTCGATAAGAAGTCATTTTCAGTTTAATATCAAGTACTAATTTATGACAACAAACATGTGAAGCATCTTGGTAAGCTAAAAATGTATTGGCTTGGTCCATTTTATGTTGTAGAGATTAGATATTTGGGAGTTGTCAAGCTTTCTCAGTTGGATGGTATCCTTTTTCCTGGTTGGGTGAATGGCACATGCCTGAAGTCCTACTTTGGTCCATGAACTTAATTTTTGGAATGCTCTTTCAAAAGGGAGTATTAGTTAGGTTTTTACATTAGGGTAGTTCTGTTAGTTTTAGTCAGAGTCTATTTTATTTCGTTAGTTGGGTCAATAAATCTTTTTAGTCGCGACCCACCACAAGTCATTATGGTCGAGGAGGTGTCGCCGTGTCCAACTTGTTATTTCATTAGTCTTAAATACCTATATTTTCAATCATTAAGTCTTGTATTTTAATAATCATTAGCAATCAAATTTGATCGTATTTCTGTATGATTTTCAATTAATTTCTTATCTTATTAGTCAGTGATTTAAGTTTTCCGGGAAAGTTGAGTAGTTTTAGTTATAATTGTGGGATATTTTTGGTCTGTAGCAAATTCATTGATTGTAAATTAATGGGATAACAATCCAATTATTTCAAACTTTTTCCAAACGCTTCTATATAATCCTTGTTGTTTGTAATTTCCATGTCATTCCACTTCTAAGTTTCTTGAGTCTTTCATCCTGGCTCGTATTTCAACTCCCTTGTGTTTCCATCTTGTTTTTTCCCTCCTGTTAAATTTTTCTATAGTCGTCATTTTGTTGCCATAGGTCATGCTTCAAAGCCTATTGTCTCTCTCACTCCATTTGATTCCCATCTCCATACCAGCAATGATCTACTTGGGAAATACGATAAAGATTCCTTGGTCGATATCGATTTGTCCAATCATGTCTTGTTTCCTACTCTTTGCTCTGAGGTCTTCATCCAACCCAATACGCGACTTGGTTCCCGAAAATCCTATATCAAACCTGAATTCCACTCATTAAAGTAGTCATATTTATTGATTTTGTGTGATTTACTTGGATTTGGCACCACAAGGGAAGACATGCATTGTACCAAATTTCTCATAAGAAGACTCCATGGAGGAACCGTGTGGTTGTATCAAGAGTATTCAATCCATGATAAATATATTCATAAGTAGCATATCAAAGATCTAGAATCCTCCCCCCAAGGTTAGTTAGACAAATTGGTTGCCAGCGGACAACCCCTACAAGATATATTACCACTATCAGACACCCTTTCGCTTGAAAATCTACAGACATGGTCCAACCCTCATTTGTTTTAGTTTATTTAGGCCTTTTCTACCCAACTAGAGGACCGCTTGATTAATGTTGAATCCAAATGCACAGAGCTCTCAACCACCTATAAAAATCATCAGCAACAACTTGCTATAGTTAGTAGCAAGCAAGATCAGTTGCAGAAGGAAAAAGCACAATTACAAAAACAAATTTCTAATTTAAGTTCCACGTTTCAAACAATGTGGTCTACCCTCAACAAATTTGTTACTGAGCCATCTGAAGACTTTGTCGTCTGTTCCCATGCTGAATGTTGTGAGTATTTTGAAACGACATGTCTTGCCTTGATCGAGTAGAACAAAGATTTGTTGGGAAATGTTTCCAAGCTTCACCAGGAACTCATAGATCCTTCTATCTAGTAGAGAGAGAAAATTTCCCAAGAGATTACTATGGCTTCATCCATCAAAGATACTCTCCAACATTTTATGAATGACTCGCAATATATTTTCAGTCAAGTCTCAAACTAGAGTGCCATGCTAGCCAATAAAAATCAATCTGTGTACCTGCTTCATGAAAATGTCAAACGTCTTTTTGACTAGGCCATGTAAACCTAATATTTAGATCAACAAAAGAAGTCGATGGCATAAGAAAATACATTGGATGCATAGATTAACCAGATTGAAGAATCCTTAAAAGCTACTAAGCTAGTGTTTAGGGACCTTTGTCCGATCATACAAGAGAACTTTGTCACACTAAAGGCCGTCAATTCCAATGCAGAAGGAAAACTATAGGAATTTCTCCAGTCTGAACTTGCCGAACTCGGTGTCAAAGCTACTGAATAATTTTTGGGGAAAGTATCTATCATTTTACAGACGTGAAATAATTTTTTTTCTATTTACACCATTTTCAAAAATTATGTTTTACAAATTGTGCTAGAGTTGGGTCCTTCATTTGAAGGATATGTAGTGATATAGAAATACGCAACAACAAGTAGAGAAGCACAATTGCAACATGGACAAGATGCACCAAGAAAAACTTGACTTGAGGGCAAGTCAATAGATTGTGGTTGGGGCCTGTTGGATCCTTTGTTTTTGAAGATAGTTTGGGAGATAGTTTTATAGAGAAGTTGTAGAGAAGAAATTGGATAGATTTGTTGGAAGCAGGCCACTAGAAAATAGAAAGCGACAAGTAAGTTATGTTGGGACTCGTGCATTCACAAAAGAAGGAAATGCAAGTTCAATTTTGAAAGGATCAAGAAGGATAGGGACAGAAGCACAAGATCTTGTTAAAGTGGACAAGATCAAGGATATGATTAAGGAACCTGTGCAATGACCGAATCTAGTGAGTAAGTCTATAAATTAAGACACATATGAGTAAATCGTGTAGCTAGAGCGAGAGCTAAAGCTAGATTTATAATTAGAGCTAGTACCTAATTCTATAGCTAATGGTTTGCAAGATAAAGAGTTTGTTGTTAGTGTAAATTTTTTCTACAAGTGAGAGAAAATACCTTACTTAATTTATAAGTGACTTATAACCCTAACAACAAAATATGGTTGCTTCTATGCTTCAGACCTGCAAAAAAATATGAGGAAAAACTGTCCAACAAACTAGATCATTCAAATAGAACTAGATAATAATAGAAAATTACAGTGCAATAACCCAATGGGGGACTTGAATAAATGATCATTTTATTAATGAATACACTTGGTGAGGAGAAATTACATAATGGTTCTGCAGTCTCCCCTTTGTGGGATGGGTCTTTCTTGTCCTTGTGCGTAAACTATGTACTTATCTATCTCAATAAGTGATATGCAAAAGAAAACCAAGAAAAGGCTTGAACTCAAGGGGAGCTCAAATTCTATGAGACGATAATGTTGACGATGAAAATGGTCATGGTGAAGGACGAAGGGAAAACCCCCTATTTATAACAAAATATTGAGCTAAATTAGGAATTAAAAAATAATAAAATGTTATTGACTAAATTAAAATCTAGTTGTTTTGGATATTTTCTTAAATATTTTTAGAGGGAAAAGATATTCAAAATGGTCAAATATCTTTATTTAGAAAGTGGTTGAAGTAATTAACAAATAAAAATTATTTATTAATCACTTTGTGAGAATTTAAAAAACATGAATTTGAAATAGTTATTAAATAATGATTTAATAATTATGTCAAAAGGAAAATAGGGAACAAATCAGGAATAATAAATAAATAATGATTTATTTAATTATTCTCATGGGTCTTTTTGGATTTTAATGAGAAATAATTTAAAAAATGGTTTACAAAATTATTTCCTATAGTGAAAGTGGGTTTTACCATGGTAAAAATAGTCCTACATGATATATTTTGATCCACATAGTAAGAAATGGCTAGATGACATTTTTTGGGTGATAATAGATTGGCTCCCAGTGTAAGAATGTTTGGAGCAAATTGTATGACTGAAATATGTTGTAGGTTTCACTTTAATGAGACACTAAAGGGGAGTGATAGAGAGAAAGAGAGAAAGAGTTGAAGCAAGGAGAGGAAGGATTGAGAATGGAGGGTGCGAAAGCTACTTCCGATAGAAGTATCCTTTTATTAGTAAGTACATAATCTTAAATGATGCGAGGGAGGCACACCCATACTTTTCGAGATAATTGAGTACAAATAATAATGATGTACCCAACAATGTGGGTCTGAGAAACAAAGTACATGATACATGATATGCTGGCATCAATGGGCCAGAATGTAATACATTGATATAATGAGTCCTCCATCCAAGCTGACATGGTGAGGGGAGATCAAAACCAAAGAAGCCTCATTGAAAAGGAAAGGGCTCTAAAGATATGAATGGGCTATATGAAGGAGACATTCATGTTGTGGGCTCTGCAAGGGGAAAAAACCGAGCTAGTCAAATCTACAAAACTGCATCTGAGGATGGATCATGATCTACTAACATCTGGGTATGTGCGGGGCTACATCAAGGGCCACCCCCTCATGAGGTTTGGAGAATATCACACACACCCCGAAAATCCTGGTACAATTTTTTGGATCACTATGTTAGTGTCAGTGTCTTCACACTACCATTAGTGATCAAAATTTGCTCTTTTGCATTTCACAGTAGGAGTCCCATACTGATGAGTTTGCATTCCATCAGGTCATGGATTCACTAATGCTAGGGTTTAATTCAATTTTTCCTTCATGATCTGTACTTGATGATCCTCATTCATATATTTTAGGCATGGTTCATGTTCACTCTACAGTTTATTTCATTAGGTCTTAGGGTTTGGTCTCATTAGCTTTTAGGGTCCCACCATGGTCAAACCAAATAATTTCATGACAATAATGATCAGCGAGGAAATGAGGTGGCCAATAATGATTACTGCTTCTAAGCATCTAATGATGTTGCCAAGCACTTGCCACTACAAAAATCAAGTCATCATGAGCACCAATTCACCTGCAAAAGCAAAAGAGAAACAAGCACTAAACCCTAATTTCCTCTCCCATTGAGCTAGGGTTGGCTATGGGATCCTAGATATCTAAGTAGAGGAGGCATAAGGGATATCAAAAGGTATGAGGCCATTTCATATCATCAAAAATCAGGTCTCCATCATTTGTCGAGAAGTCATTCCAAGGAACAAGCCATTCACTACACATAAGGGACGATTTTTCTTCAAACTATTCTTCTGAGCAAGAAAAGATGAATTTCACAAAAATGAGAGAGGTTTTTTTCCATAATTGACCCAAGAATAAAAACCTCTTTCCGTTTTTACACAAGTTTCATGGTTTGGGAGAAATTTCAAAAACATCATTTGCCTCAGGAGGGTTAGTGCACCTCTAGAGTGACCTTGGGAAAATCAAGATTTCTCCTAGCCAGGTTGACCAAATGACTTTCTTGATGAGTCAAATGAAATCTAGACACAAAGATATTTCCAATGAGCTATCATGTGCTCAATTTGGAGTTGAGGAAGACCTTCAAAAGTTGACTGCAACAACAATCTCCATTTTGGTAGCCTCATTCTGCACATTTTGACCAGTCTTAGGAGATTGGACTTTTGACAAGGAAAATGAACTCCAAATTGAAAAATTCAAGATATTCTGGAAATTAGATTTGACAAGATTTCCAAAAAGCTATCCCGTGCCCAATTTGGACACCAAGAAGGCCTTCAAAAGTGTCCTACAAAAAGGCGCTATGCTTCTGAGGGGTAGCACTGCACTTTGAAGCTGGTGTTGTGCTTCTAGAGATTTTTCCCAGTGTAAAAATACACAGGTGCTGCACTTTGAGGCCGGCGCAACGCTCATGTATGTGGCATTGTGCTTTGCCCATAAAATCCCCAAATCACCTCAAATCACCAAATTTCTTCAAGTTTCCCTCTTTTGCAAGTAAGTATCCTAATATCTCTTGTTGTTTAGGGCTTTGTCTCAAGTTTTTTGTGGTTTTTCACCTCTAAAATCAAAACCCTATTTTCTATGACAAACTCTAGTTTTCCTACAATTTATCTCATGAACTAAAACCCTCGTCTTTACTATTGCTTTCCTACCCTATCAAATTCTTATTTCTCCCCAAACCCCCTCACACATACATTTTTCCCACTCCATTCCTCCACACCATTGTCCATAATACTATCCATATATTACCATATTGTTCAAGCCAAGGGAAAACATGGACAGAGACAGTGATTATTATTATGAAAAGGAGACATTTAGTGACAGCTTCATGGAGAGATGTAGACAACAAAGGAAGCCTCATAAAGGAGGAAAGAGATTTTGATCTTATTGAGCATGAGGAGCCACAACAACACTTTACTCATCATGGAGTTGACATCATTGACTTGGAAGCTTAGGATGAAGAAACTATCAAGGACATCATCATTCAAGAGAGGGAAGCTCAAATAAAAGCTTTGGCAGACAATTTGCAAAGAGCCAAGTTCATCATCAACTATCTAGAACAAGAAAACAAGCAATTGAGTGACAAGCAAGTCCTCATGGAGCTGCAAATGATCAAGAAAATAGGAAAATGGCTAAAGAGGCTCATGTCAAGTTTACTCCTATTGAGCAAGAGATTGAGAATGATAGGGAAACATGGCTTGAGAGGGTCAACATACATCTTGAATGGCTGATTGCGAAGGCCAACAAGGATAAGAAGATGCTCCGCCACATGGCCTACCATTACATGACCCGCAACAAAATCTATAACATGAGGATCAGGAAACTTAAAGCTAGGATGAGGAAGGCTTTAAAGAAAAAAAAGGAGCAAGATAAGTTGAAAATATTATCTGAAGCCTCACTAGCCCATCAAAGCAATTGATGGTGGTGTCCCATGCCAAATTTGGGCAAGTTTTGGAGATTTTTTGCATTTTTCAAATTTTGAAATTTCAACATAGAAAACTGGCCCAGAAGCGCAACGCCACTGGCGTTGTGCTTTTCCCTGGAGCATCAAATGGACAAAAGGTTTTCATATTTGGATTCAGGAGGATGAGAACATGCACCCTGGAAATTTTAAGAAGTTTTGAAGCAAATTTGAGTCACCAAAAGGTCCAAAAACTACCAAAAAATGACCTCTCTACCTCATTTTGGACACACATAAGCATTCTTGGGAGATTCAAGCTTTGAGGGCGAAAATGACCACCAAATTAAAAAATTTAAGTTGTTCCAGAAACTAGACTTGAAAGGCCTTTCCAATGAGCTATCTTGGGCTCAATTTGGGTAATGGGAAGGCCTCCAAAAGCAGGTGGAAAGCGACATTGCGCTTTTGACCAATAGCGTTGTGCTTTTGACCAATTTGCCCAGAAAATCAAAATTTCGCCTATTTTGACTGTGGATTTGTCTTCTCTCTTCTCATGGATGTTTTCACTCATGTAATTAATGACATAGAATGTAAATGTCATGGTAAAATAGTGTTAGAAGGTAGATTCATTAGTTAGAGGTGGTTTTGAGGCTAATGAATCAGTTTCCCTACTTATAGAGGCAAGTTATTTCACTGCCTATATTCCAATTCTTATTTGGGAAATGGTTGAAACAACCCCTCTTCTCATGGATTCGACCCCTGATGGTCAGGATGAGTAGTTTTGATTCCTATATCAAGTGTTTTCTTAGTCATTTGTTGAGGTCGAACTCACTTGGATGCTCTGAGCTAGATTGTACACCATTGTAAGCAATTTGGCAAGGAAATTATTGGAATTGCAGGTATTTTTATGGGATACCTGTGGTATGGTGCTTTTGCATAGTTTCTTCTTTTTTTATCAGTTTTTTACATGTGTTATGTATGTCATCATATATTTCACTGCTTCTAATTGAATGATATCAAGATAGATAGGTAGAATCCATTGTTTGCAGTGCTCTACCTTGGGAAATCATTCATTTTTCAATGTTTTCTTCTGTTTAGGGAGGATTCTTGACTTGCTCAAGCCCTTCTTAGCTCCTCATTGGTCTTAGACACCCCACCTCACTAAATTTCAAGTGCTAAAGCCTATACCTACCTTTCCCCATAGAAAACCCAGCATTCTAACCTAATTTCCCAGACCTAAACTGCCAAGCTCCATCTGATCCAGCAAACATCATCAAATCAATAAAAACTTTCTGAGCTACTATACCTAGCCTAAAATCCCTATCTGATCCAGTCATCTTGACTAATATCCATAAGGAGAGAGCCCTCTCCCAACCTAGTAGGGCTAGCTACTAGGTTAAGCATGGTTTGTGGTTACCCTGGAATTGCCTTCCTTCAGCCTGAGGTCAATCTAGGCGATAACATAGTGGCGACCATACTGGGGAACGTAGTTTTATGTTCCTCAGCAAAAGGTATCAAGTTTAGATCTGATTGTTGATGGTGGACAACGATCAAACATCAGAAAGGATAAAATCATTCATGTGGCGACTCTAAATCAGTTTCAAGATTAGATCTAAGGACTCCATTGGAGGATGAATCTGACCATCAAAAACATGAAAGGACAATATGGAAAGATCAAGTATTCAAGTTGGAATTTCATCCAAGACATTATGTTCTTTGTTATAAATTATTTCTTCTCTTTTCCTGAGAATTTCAAGAAGGCTTTACATAGTATATTGTATTTGAGAAAAGATCCTAGACCTGCATTTGATTCCTTCCCTTTGAATATTGTGAATACAAAACATTCGCATGCCTTTGATCTTGATCAAGACCCTTTTTTCAAATTTTATGATGATTGTCTTCAAACTGATGAGACTAAAGAGACCAAGACTAATTCTACAGCTCTGTACATATTCCCATACCTTGTAAAACCCCAGATAGATACAAGCCTCTGATTTTACCTCCCATATCCCATGCTTTCCCTAAAAATCATTACCTATATCTACCAAGATTCGATGGTGAATGTGACAACATCACTGCTGAGCGACATGTACTGAATTTTGAGTCTTTTCTTGACCTTTTTGAAGTTGATGAAGAGGATGTCAGTATTAGGCTTTTTGCTCTTTCTTTGCAAGGCAAAGTCAAGAGTTGGTTCAAAACCCTATCTGATGCGAGCATCTCAGATTTCCAGCGATTTGTCAAAATTTTCCTCAATAAGTAGGTGGTCAATCAGAACCCTTTCTTGATTCTAGAAGAGTATAACCAGCTAAAAACATAGCTAGGGGAGACAGTACAATAGTTTTCTTCCAGGTTTAACCAAATCTATTTTTTGATGCCGGTTAATATAAGACCTCCTCCTGGATCTGCTCTCTTACACTACCTGGAAGCTTTTAATCTAGAAATGGAGTTTCAGCTAAGGGAAAGGAACCCTGCAACACTCGAAGAGATGCAAAACAGTGTAGTAGATGTAGAGGCTAATTTGTTGATTAGAAGGGCAAAGTTGAAGGAAGAAGAGATGAAGAACATAGATCTAGAGGAATCGACATCTTTAGAGGTAAAGCTCGACATTTTGGTAAGTGTAGTGGAAGATATGATGCAAAAGATCACCACAAGGGATGAGTATGATGTTCAAGACCATGGATCACTGATTGAAGAAGAAGAAGTGGCTGATCCAAAACATTTTCTTTCTTATCCCAGTTGTCATAGATATGATAATGATTGTTTTATAGATCATCTTGGAGAAGAGAGATCTGTTGATATGACATGTATGCTTGATGATGTGTTTTATACTGATTATTTGCCTTAGGTTGATCAGTATGATGATGATTATGTTCTCCAAATAGAAGCTAATCTTGTAGACAAATCAGCAGCTGGTTTGTGGAACGAGGAATTTCAATTTCAGCAGCTCAAATACAGTGATCAGTCGTTGCCTATCAGCTATGGAAGTGAGAAGGAAAGTGAAAAAAAATTTGAAGTGAGTGAAGGATCTTTGCCTTTTTGTTTTACTTCATTTTAGTTCATCAGGGACAACTTTCATGCAATCAGAAATCAACCGTCGATAAGTTTTGATCTGGACCATCTTGAGGGCAATGAAATTCTTGTTCAAGACTTCTCATATCTAGATTTGTAGCCTCTGAATGCCATTGAATGTCAGGTTGTAGATGAATACTTGGTTCAAATGATGCAAGATGATTATGTACCATTTTGTTTTGAATCATTTCAGTTTTTGAAGGGAAATTTACATAGTATATCTTCAATAAAGGATGAGCAGCATGTAGAAAATCATGAAATCTCATTAGAACCAACAGAAAATGGGTTGCAACAGTCTTTTAAAGTTTTTCACAATCCAATAGCTGATGTGTTGGATGATGTCTGTAGTCAAAGTCCTTCTCCATTAGCTAACTTTGAGCTTGAAAAAAGTATTGATACAAACTTGATCTGGCAGCTGGTTTCTTTGTCATTTTCAACAGGAGTCTCGTCACAAAGCTTAAATGAAAGTTTGCATTCATGGTATGACGAGATGAAAAGTAATCCATTGGATGGGCTTGGTCCCAGTACACATGAATTTCAAGATCCTTATGCAGTACTTTTGGAGTCGGATAGAGAATCCATATTATTCAATGGATCTGTTTACAAGTTTTCATGGGAGTTGCATTTCAGTAGTTCTCTCTTCTTGCTCATAAACAAGTGCATGAGGAGAATTCAAACAACATCCAGAATGCTTACTTGGTTGCATTGGTTGTTTCAATTCACTTGATCAGGTGATGAATAGAACAGTTAGAGTAGGTTTTATTGAATAAGCTCCACTTTGAGCATCTTTTCTAGTTTATCAATTGCATTTTAGTATCGAGTCAGTTTTTAGTTGAGTAAAAGTCAGTTTGTGTTGTCAAGTCGTCAGTTTTTAGTCATGCATTTCAGTTTGAGTTTTTGACTCCATGCCCAATGGATAAGGCTACTAGGTCTACGGTGTTCTTGGCACCTCCAAGGAGCTGCCATCCCCATTGGAGCCAATGTTAGTGTCAGTGTCTTCACACTGCCATCAGTGATCAAAATCTGCTTTTTTGGATTTCATAGTAGGAGTCCCATACTGATGAGTTTTCATTCCATCATGTCATGGATCCACTGATGATAGGGTTTACTTCAAATTTTCCTTCATGATCTATACTTGCTGATCCTCGTTCATATATTTTAGTCATGGTTCATGTTCACTCTGCAGTTTATTTCATTAGGTCTTAGGGTTTGGTCTCATTAGCTTTTAGGGTCCCACCATGGTTAAACCAAATAATTTCATGAAAATAATGATCAAAAAGGACATGAGGTGACCAATAATGACTGCTACTCCTAGGCATCTAATGATGTTGCCAAGCACCTGCCACTACAAAAATCAAGTCATCATGAGCACCAATTCACCTACAAAAGCAAAAGAGAAACAAGCATTAAACCCTAATTTCCTCTCCCACTGTGCCAGGGTTGGTTATGGGCTCAAAGATATCTGAGAAGAGGAGGAATAAGGGATATCAGAAGGTGCAAGGCCATTTCATATCATCAAAAATTAGGTCTCCATCATTTGTCGAGAAGTCATTCCAAGGAACAAGCCATTCACTACACATAAGGGATGATTTTTCTTCAAACTGTGTTTCTGAGCAAGAAAAGATGAATTTGACAAAAGTAAAAGAGAATTTTGTCCATAATTGATCCAAGAATAAAAACCTCTTTCAGTTTTTACACAGGTTTCATGGTTTGGGAGAAATATCTAAAACATCATTTGCCTTTGGAGGGTTAGTGCACCTCTGGAGTGACCTTGGGAAAAATCAATATTTCTCCTAGCTGGGTTGACCAAATGACTTGATTGATGAGTCAAATGATAAATAGACACAAAGAGATTTCCAATGAGCTATCATGAGCTCAATTTGGAGTTGAGGAAGACCTTAAAAAGTTGACTACAACAACACTCTACATTTTGGCAGCCTCATTCTGCACATTTTGACTAGTCTTGGGAGAATGGACTTTTGATAGGGAAAATGAACTCCAAATTGAAAAATTCAAGATGTTCTGGAAAGTAGACTCGGAAATATTTCTAAAGAGCTATCCCATACCGAATTTTGACACCAAGAAGGCCTTCAAAAGTGTCCTATAAAAAGAATCTACGCTTTTGAGGGGTGGCGCTGTGCTTTGAAGCTGGCGCTGCACTTTTGGAGATTTTTCCCAATGTAAAAATACACGGGTGCTGCACTTTGATTCCGGCGCTGCTCTCCTATAGGTGGTATTGTGCTTTGTGCAGCAAAGCCCCAAATCACCTCAAAACACCAAATTTCTTCAAGTTTCCCTCTTTTGCAAGTAAGTATCCTAATATCTCTTGTTGTTTAGGGTTTTGTCTCAAGGTTTTTGTGGTTTTTCACCTCTAAAATCAAACCCTAGATTTTATGACAAACCCTAGTTTTCGTACAATTTATCTCATGAACTGAAACCCTCATCTTTACTATTTCTTTCCTACCCTATCAACTTCTTATTTCTCCCCAAACCCCTTCACACATACATTTTGCCTACTCCATTCCTCCACACCATTATCCATAATACTATCCATATATTACCATATTGTTTAAGCCAAGGGAAAACATGGACAAAGACAGTGATTATGATTATGAAGAGGAGACATTTAGTGACAGCTTCATGGAGAGACATAGACAACAAAGGAAGCCTCATAAAGGAGGAAAGAGATTTTGATCTCATTGAGCATGAGGAGCCACAACAACACTTTACTCATCACGGAGTTGATATCATTGACTTGGAAGCTCAGGATGAAGAAACTGTCAAGGACATCATCATTCAAGAGAGGGAAGCTCAAATACAAGCTTTGGTGGACAATTTGGAGAGAGCCAATTTCATCATCAACTATCTAGAACAGGAAAACAAGCAACTGAGTGACAAGCAAGTCCTCATGGAGCTACAAATGATCAAAGAAAACAGGCAAATGGCTAAAGAGGCTTATGTCAAGTTTACTCCTATTGAGCAAGAGATTGAGAATGATAGGGAAACATGGCTTGAGAGGGTCAACATACATCTTGAAGGGTTGATTGAGAAGGCCAACATGGATAAGAAGATGCTCTGCCACATGGCCTACCATTACATGACCTACAACAAAATCTGTAACATGAGGATCAGGAAACTTAAAACTAGGTTCAGGAAGGCTTTAAAGAACAAAATGGAACAATATAAGTTGAAAATATTAGCTGAAGTCTCACTAGACCATCAAAGTAGCTGATGGTGGTGTCCCATGCCAAATTTGGGCAAGTTTTGGAGATTTTTTGCATTTTTCAAAATTTGAAATTTTCAACACAGAAAACTGGCCTAGAAGCGCAGCGCCGGTGCGCTTTTCCCTGGAGCATCAGATGGACAAAATATATTTGGATTTAGGAGGATGAGAACATGCACCCTAGAAATTTTCAGAAGTTTTGAAGCAAATCTGGGTCACCAAAAGGTCCAAAAACTACCAAAAAATGACCTCTCTCCCTCATTTTGGACACATAGAAGCATTCTTGAGATATTCAAGTTTTGATGGGGCAAATGATCTCCAAATTCAAAAATTCAAGTTGTTCCAGAAACTAGACTTGAAAGAAATTTCCAATGAGCTATATTGAGCTCAATTTGGGTAAGGGGAAGGGCTCCAAAAGCAGGTGGAAAGCGGCGCTACGCTTTTGACCAGTGGTGCTGCGCTTTTGACCAATTTGCCCAGAAAATCAAAATTTCACCTGTTTTGACTATGGATTTGTCTTCTCTCTCCTCATGGATGTTTTCATTCATGTAATTAATGACATAGCATGTAAATGTGATGGTAAAATAATGTTATATGGTAGATTCATTAGTTAGAGGTGGTTTTGAGGCTAATGAATCAGTTTCCCTACTTATAGAGGCAAGATGTTTGACTGCCTATATTCTAGTTCTTATTTGGGAAATGGTTGAAACAACCCCTCTTCTCATGGATTCGACCCCTGATGGTCAGCATGAGTAGTTTTGATGCCTATATCAAGTGTTTTCTTAGTCATTTGTTGAGGTCAAACTCACTTGGATGCTCTGAGCTAGATTGTACACCATTGTAAGCAGTTTGGCAAGGAAATTATAGGAATTGCAGCTGTTTTTATGGGATACCTGTGGTATGGTGATTTTGCATAGTTTCTTCTTTTGTTATCAGTTGTTTACATGTGTTATGTATGTCATCATCTATTTCACTGCTTCTAATTGAATGATATCAAGATAGA
Organism: Pinus tabuliformis; assembly: GCA_031772625.1. Classification (NCBI taxonomy): domain Eukaryota; kingdom Viridiplantae; phylum Streptophyta; class Pinopsida; order Pinales; family Pinaceae; genus Pinus; species Pinus tabuliformis. The sequence goes on along the minus strand of CM062809.1, from coordinate 475,471,765 downwards.
TACATAGAATCCATTGTTTGCAGTGCTCTACCTTGGGAAATCATTCAGTGTTCAATGTTTTCTTCTGTTTAGGAAGGATTCTTGATGTGCTTAATCCCTTCTTATCTCCTAACTAGTCTTAGACATCCCACCACACTAAATTTAAAGTGCTAAATCCTATACCTACCTTGCCCCATAGAAGACCCTGCATTCTGACCTAATTTCCCAGACCTAAACTGCCAAGCTCCATCTGATCTAGCAAACATCATCAAATCAATCAAAAATTTCTGAGCTACTATACCTAGCCTAAAATCCCTATCTGATCCAGTCATCTTGACTGAGATCCATAAGGAGAGAGCCCTCTCCCGACCTAGAAGGGCTAGCTACTAGGTTAAGTGTGGTTTGTGGTTACCCTGGAATTGCCTTCCTTCAACCTGAGGTCAATCTAGGCGACAACACACTGGACCATCAAGTGTACAATTATCGATCATGTGATAAGGAGATGGAGTCGAGCATGCAAGAAACAACCAAGTCAAAGGGAAATGAGGATTCCATTTGCTTGATCTGATGCACTGAACAATGATGAATGCTAGAGCCAAGATACACCATCCTCTAGACCACTCTCTTGGAAAAGATGTGCTGAAGTCAATAGAAGAGGACCCACCGAAGTTGAGGCAATGAGGATTCCTCAACAAAGGCACAAGGGATATAGTAACATGACTGATAGACTGACATCAAGGATGATGATGGAGGAATACTATGAGTGTTGGACTAAAGACTTCCCTTTTCAGAGCATAATGTGCATGGTTGACCTGACAATGACTGACTCAATTCTGGGGGCATGGTCAATTACTCAAACAAAGGCTTTTCAGAGACATGTCAAAATTGATGGTGGAAAAATGTGAGTGAAATGGGATGAATGAGACACAAGTATGGATGATGTACTATAAAAAGACTCAATAGGATTCTATACATAATCCATGCATGAAAAGGTAACTCATCTCTGATGCTCTAAACAAGGATGATGGTATGATGTTGCCACACGGGGGAGGCCCAAAGGGACCATAAAAGCATGAGTAAATAATGGTTACTAAAAATGAGTCTTGACACCTAAGTCAAAAAGTGTAGAGGCAAAGTGATGCTGTAGTACATGTGACTCATATCGAGAGGTTTGATTTTAATAGGCAACAAAGTGAGACCTCATGGAAAAAATGCCTTCCTAGAAAAGTTTCAAATTACTAAAAATGAATACACAACCATTATAGATCTCGATGATAGATTTCCAATGATGTTGATGGTTCGTCAAACCAAGCTATAGTTTTCCCATAATAGTAAACAAAAACTAGGGTTTTTCCTATAAAAGGGCTTCTTGCTCTGAAATCCAAAACATTTGCACATTGAGTTCTATGAGAATTTTGAGAGGAGGAGGAGGCCCTAAATCTTGGAAAATTCATATTGGACAAACCAACCATCAGAATCTATATCTGTGACTTTCAGGTAGGTGGCATAACCCTACTCATGAGTTTTCATGCATTAAATTTTCAGATTGGGCTCATCTAGTTGGGGGAAACCCTTTCTCTTTTTCTTAGTCACAACATATCTATTGGGCCTTTTTCTGCACCCTAGGGTGTAGAAAAGGGGTTGAAAAGTGTGGTCAATTCAATTTTTGGAGGAAAAAGCTACACCCAGGACCTAAGGGAAAAACGTTGATGGGGTCTCCTGGAAGCTGAAGTTGAAGCTTGAAAATGTATGTTATGAATTTGAGCTAACAAAATATGATGGTTTTTGACAGAGATGATAGAGTTAAAGTTGGTGTGGTGAGAACAAGTCTTTGATGATATTCACACTGAGATTCAGGGGAATCAGGATGTTAGAGGGGCTCTGACATGATATGGGTTGCTCAAGTTCTTGGAGAACCCATTGATGAGGGCTGGTGAGACACTTTTATCCTATATTGTGAGCTATTGGGACCCATATTAGGAGGTGTTTATGATATTGGGGCATAGGATCAAGATCACTATATACAAAATTATTCTCTTGCAAAAGTAAAGTGTTAGTAAGTGTTTGCAAGACGTACAACAATGCCACTACTATACATGGCTTTCTCAAGTGTCAATAATCATCAAAGAATACCTCACATTACTTATTCTTTCAAGAAAAAGGAATATAGCTACTTTGAAGATACAAAATTGCAATATTTTGAAGATGCCTAGGAATATGCTAAGAAATTGTAGTGTTGGGATCGCTGGCAGCTCTGGGATGGACAAGCCTCTTGTTCCTCAACCGCAAAGTGTACAAATAATATGAAGAGAAGCGTGCTCTCATCCAGATCATCTTTAACATTGTTTTCACGTTTCCCTGCAATCTTCTCAAGCTGGTTATGTTCGAAATCATACCTCTCCTCTCTCCACAGGCAAGGTGGATAAATTGGAAAATGCAATCTTCTCGAGCTGGTTCTGTTCGAAATCATACCTCTCCTCTCTCCACAGGCAAGGTGGATAAATTGGAAAATGGACTGCGTGAGCATTGAACCTGCATCATCCATTTCTCTTCACCTTCCACTGACCGACACAATAAAATAATACCAAGTGAAAGATTTTGAAAATACAGTGTTATTGCATTAAAATGCAGTGTATAAAATCCAGTTCTTTGCCGGAAAATAGTGTTATTGCAGCTGGAGAGTGGAGCATTGTAAAATGCATCTTGATATATACCATTCAATTGTCAAAAGTGGGTTTCAGATGTGGTGATGCAAGATTTGTGTAAATTGATTTCATGGAATTTTATAGTGTAATTGTGTTTATGAATTTTTACTTTTGACTAGTAATCTAAGTATTATTAAATTTAAAATATATTTTAGAAAAATCTTAATCATTTAATTTTTGGTTTATGGAAAATTTTATGAATTAAAATTTATTTAGAAGTTTAGAAATTTTAGTTAATTTTTTATTTTTTATATCCAAATTATAAAATATTTAGTATTTTTTCTAATATTTAAATTTTAATTGTTTTTAATATTTTATATATTATTTTGAAAGTAAAATAATTCAAAATAATTTTCTATTATAAAATTATCTAGATTAATAACTAAAAAAAATTAATCTCTTAATGTTTACAAATAAATAACTATATATTATAATATTATTTAGGTTAATAATTTGTTTTAAAAAAATAACTTATTAACTTTTAAAAAATTTCTTGATTTGATTAATTTTTATGAAATTATGAACAAAATAAAAAGAGAGTAGTCTATAATGGGACTTTTTGGAGATCCAAAAAGTGCATTATTCCTGCCATCCACCCCTCCGCTACTCCGTCACCTCCGTCTCCATCATGGCTCAAGAACACTCCTCCGTTACCTCCGTCTACGTCCCCAAACGCCAGCTCCCAGCATTAACTTCACCCGGTCACCGCACCAACTCCCAACATTAACTTCACCCTATCACCAACTCCCAGCATTAACTTCACCCTATCACGGTGTCAACTCCATTAATACATTGATAAAAATGTCATTTGTGCAAAATATTGGAAATAGGAAACAAGAATGACAGGAAATGAGCAGGATTGGAATTTTACTTGAAAACTTAAGGTATGGTAACTATGGTTACACCATCTTTATACATGTTAATTATTTATTTATAATTAAAAATTAAAATAAATTTTAAATATTTGAGATTTTTTTATTTATTGCATTACATCTATTTACTAAATTAACAATATAAGTATCATTTAAATCTTAATAGTTTGATAGTTTGTTGTCAAGGAAAATTGCTTTTCCGATTTTCTCACTGAAAAATACCCGGCCAAATGTATAGTCAAAATGTTGAAAAATGTCCAATTGAACTTCAATGTTGTCAATTTATTCATACTAGTTTGTTGTCAATAAAAAAAATGTTTTTCCATTTGTTTCACTGATAAATACAGAGCCAAATGTATATAGAAATGTTGAACATGTTTCATATTGAACTTCAATGTTGATGAACCATGGCTTCCCTAATTCATTTAGCTTATATAATGGCTCTAGTTTATTAACTTATAATTCATTTAGCTTATATAATGGGTCTAGTTTATTAACTTATTAATTCATTTAGCTTATATAATGGCTCTAGTTTATTAACTTATATAATCACTGTAGTTTATTGTTAAAATTAAATCCACCTATTTTGAACAATGTATCCTAAGATTAGTTGAGATTCAAAATAGTAGATTGTATTCTTAAAACAGGGAATACGAATCATAGAGGAGAATATGAAACTCCGTCAAGAGGTATATTATTTTACTTAAATAGAATATGAGTAGCTTAACAAGTCATCACTGGATAGGTAATCATAAATTATTACTCATATTGAAAAGGAAGGATATCTCTGGCATGTAGGAAATAATGATGCAGAGGAGTCTCTCTTCATTGAACCATTGGAAAATCAAGATCCTCAGTCATCTGAATCAATAACTACTCATGATTTTAATTTCAAATTACATAAATCGCCCATGAAAGACTACGAGGATTCTGATACCTCATTATAGCTGGGGTATGCTATTACACATGTATCAAATCATTGTGCTTTTATTTGTTTTGAATTTATCGGCTAGTAGTAATTGGGTGACATAATGTCCTTTGTTTCAAGTTATCTTCCCAGTCTAAATTTTGAGACTCTTGCAACGTCATCTTCCTGATCATATTTCAAAAGGTGCTTCATATTTCTATTTTAACAATTTTATGATATCTTGTTCCTTACCCTGTCAAAGTAAAACTTGATCCGAGGAAAATTAAGCTTCAAATTTATGATATCTTGTTCCTTACCCTGTCAAAGTAAAACTTGATCCGAGGAAAATTAAGCTTCAAATTTATGATATCTTGTTCCTTACCCTGTCAAAGTAAAACTTGATCCGAGGAAAATTAAGCTTCAAATTGTGATCGGCTAAAATTCCAAACAAGTTCATATACATAAACTTGTTAGAAAAAATAATCTATTGAATCATCATTCAAATATCTTATGTTTTCAAGTAAATATCTTATTTAATTAGACGCCAAGATAAAAAGGATTGCTTTGGAAGCGAGGTCTTGTGAGTTGTATTTTGGTTTTCGGCCCATCACCGTGGACGATCTCTTTTAGATATTTCCGAAAGCTTTAGAGATTAGGTTCGTGGGAGAGCAAGCTAATGTTGGACATAATAAATTGATAAATTGAGTACCTTAGATTCAACGGATACAATGGAGTAGTTATTCTGACTTGAGCGGATGTAGCAGAGTAGTTCTTATGACTTAAGCAGATGCAACGGAACTCAGCAGCGGAGTAATTCTTCTAACTTGAGCGGCTGCAGCGGAAATTATGGGCACAAGCAGAGTAGCCAGGGCTGCAGCGCCGCAGAGAAAAAGTCAAATGGAGTTGGCGCGGTTGATGTATTAGTGGAGTTGAGAAAAAGTCAAATGGAGCTGGCGCGGTTGATGTATTAGTGGAGTTGACACTGTGATAGGGTGAAGTTAATGTTGGGAGTTGGTGCGGTGATCGGGTGAAGTTAATGTTGGGAGTTGGTGTCTGGGGACGCAAGGAGTCTTCTTGCGCCATGACGGAGACGGAGGTGACGGAGTAGCGGAGGGGTGGATGGCGGAATAATGCATTTTTTGGATGACCTGAATTTCTTAAAAGTCTCATTATAGACTACTCCAATAAAAGCCTTAGTCTAATTATTTTTTTTTTCCTGAAAGTTATGGAAATTTTGGCAAAGAGTTTTAAAATTTAAGTAAAAGCTGTCAAAATTCATAATTTAGGTGCTTTGGAAGTTTTTGATGATGCTGAATCCATTTCGACCATCAAAAACTTGATTCAAACACTGTCTCTACAAAATTTTTAAATTTTTTTTTGCTGAGATTGCAATCACTTTTGACCGTCTGAATAATTCATTAGCCTCACTCTAAATAAAAAACAAAATAACACCCAAAAAAATCTTTCCACATTTCCGATTCTTCTTCCGGAGTTCTTTTCACCTCTCTGTCCAATTGCTAGTTTAACTCTGATAAAAGTTGAACCTTTCCCAGCCCTAGAAAAACATGTTTATTATATTTATTCTGGCTCTGAAGGTTATGGTCAATTTAAAACTTTTTTCCACTAATCTTGATGCAGGTGTTTGAACTCATTCGGCTATTTTCATCGCGGAGGATTCAATCACAGGATTTGGAAGCTCCTGACCGATTTGTTAGCAATGAGGATCTGCGTGAGAAATAGGATCCTCAAAATAAATCAACTTTGTTCTTGCAAGAAGTTAGAAGCAACATTTCTGTAATGAAAATGTGACTTTACAAATGTTGAAGAGGATGAAATGTTATATCTGTTGGAGTCACGATTGCCGTTACACCAAAACGGGTAGGTGTTAGTAAACAGACACATCCCTAGATTCAAGCACATGCTACGGGGAGTGTTGACTTCTACACCACCATTAACGGGGAGCCAATAATCTCCCCCCAACGTGAGCCCAGTGTGTACTTATTGGAGTCATGATTGCTTTTACACCAAAACCTGCAGGTGTTAGTAAACAGACACATAGCTAGATTCAAGCACATGCCACGAAACACACACACGAGGAGCGTTACCTTCTACACCGCCATTAACCAAAAGCCAACAATATCCAGAACATCGTTACATTGAACAGAGAATGCGTCATAGTATAGATTCCAACAAACACTTTTATTGTAGTCCTCAAAACAACCTAATTTTTCTACTAGTTTTGAACAAAGACATGCGATGCAATCTGCTCAAGAGCGTAATGTCTCCAGTAATTGTGAGCAAAGATTTGCATTGCATTGTGCTTAACAGTGTAATCTTCCTGGGTAGTTGTGAGCAAAGAGTTGCTTTGCATTCTTCCCAGCAGCCTAATGTTTTTAGTAGTGTTGAGCAAATACATGCATTGCATTCTGTTCAGGAGCCTATTTTTTCTAGTAGTTTTGAACAATTCTGTGCAGCACTCTAATGTTTCTAATAGCATAGATATGAAAAATTCTGCATTTCAACCATTCTACATGAGAGGTACCAAGTAGCGAGGAAAATAATTTAACTCTGGATAATGATGCATCTTTATTATTTATTCATGAAGATTATATGATTTTTTCCAGCTTGTTGGATGATACACATGAATTGGTTCGAAAAACCCAATCCTAAAAATGTGATTAATCTGAAAGACACCATATTAGTTGGTTGAAAAGACCCAATCCTAAAAATATGATTAATGCAAAAAGATCTAACAAAAATGTTTTCACTAATAAAATTAATTATAATTAAGTAATAAAATTAATTATAATTAAGTGATGACATCGCTAACACTAACGGTATAGGTTTTTATATTCCTTCTAACTATATAATTTAGTTTCAGGAAATGCTTTCACTAATGGTATTAAAATGAGTGATGAAATCGCTAACACTAACGGTATAGATTTTTATATTCCTTCTAACTATAGACACTATGACAGCATTCACTTCAATGAGAGTGGAGAGCCACATGTTCCATTGTCCTTAAACTCTATGCCTGGGATCCACTCAATGGCCATCGATGAGAGGTTGTGGTTTGACCAACAAGAAATGAGCTAAGCTCCTTTAAACAAGTCACCTGTTAATCAGAATAATGGAAGTCTGTTTTCACACATGGATATTTTTCTGGAGGATGCACCTTCACAAGTTATGGAACAGCCCGAAGATCCTGTTTTACGGCCTATGCCTTCCACTGCTGCAATGTCTTCTTTAAGGTCTGATAATAGGAGTACCAAAAAGGGAAGTATTTTTACCCGTTTAAGGAGAGTCCCATAGAAAGATGTGTCCAATGACGGAGGCCATGAAGATCTGTTGAGACACAGTCGTGCTGCAAAATCAGATGTTCAACAATATCCACAGAAGCTTCTGAGGTCTTTGGGGAAAAAGACCGACATACTGGGAGAAGCGCATGACAGGGGGATGGATATTGGGGTTAGAGATCGACAATTTTTTAATGATGGCATTCCAATAAACTATAAGCAAAGGAGTAAAGTGAGCAGTGCTAGGAAAGAGTTAAATATACAGGGTGAAACCCAAAGTAAGTCTGTCCATGATAGTCTGGATAATGAAGTTACAGATGAAGGGGTTGTTGATGATGGAATGAAAATAAACTTTAAGCGGAGGAGTGAAATTTGCAAAGCTATAAAAGAGTCAAACCTGCAGGTTGAGAGCCAAACTAAGTCCAATGACGAGGAATTTAATTCACATGGGCAGAAAAGAAGAAAACTAATTCGGCCAGACTTCAATAATCATATGGTGGATCAATCAAATGTTCTTCCTGTAGTGCCATGTTGAAAGCAAGATTTCGACTGGGCATGTTCTTCCTGTTCTTGTTCCAGAATCAGTTGAAAAGTGCCACGTTGAAAGCAAGATTTCGACTGGGCCAGAGAAAGATCCGTGTACAGATTCTACTGTAAATGCAAGTGTTGATGTTGCAGAAGCAGCAACCAAAATGCGAGGAGGAGCAATGTTGGGAGCAGCAAAGGGAATGCCAATAGCTGTAGGGAAATGAACATTTAAAAACAGAAATAAGGGATACTCTGTGTCGACTCGCCGTCACAACATGGTGTCATGCCAAACTGAAGGAGTTATTACAGCCGTGTGTGGATATGCCAATTATTTGGCTCGGATTTGATAGTTATCATCCTCCAATTATCACTGCGCCTTATGCGGATATCAATGCCGGGGAATATGCGGTTTATCACCTCAGGATATGCGGCCATCTCCCAGATATGCGAATTATCAGCACCATATATATGCGCGTTCTTAAAATGATACGCGGTTTATCACCGTTCGATATGCCGATCGTTAACGGATATGCGAGTTGCCTCTGCTGTTTATTCGATGATCTTCGCTAGAGATGCGAGTAGTCGCTGCCATTTATGCGGATCACCCACCGGTTATGCGACTTATCACCGCCGGTTATGTGGATTACCCACCGGATATGCTACTTATCACTGCCGGATATTTGGGTTATCACTGCGGATAATATGCGTTTTATAAGTAGCAGATATGCGGTTATTTCCCAAATATGCGAGTTATCAAAACAGGATATGCGAGTTCCGCGCCGGATACGCGGATTATTACCGAAGGATATGCGGGTCATTATCTGATATGCGAGTTGTCGCTGCCGCTTATGCTAGCGATCTCCGCTGGATATGCGATAATCACTATCGGATATGCAGATTATCTGCAAGATACGCTACTTATCACCGCCGGATATGCGTTTTATCAATGACGGATATGCGGATTATCAGTGCCGAAAAATATGCAGTTTAACATCGCCGGAATATGCGATTTATCAGTACTGGATATGCCAGTTATGTGCCGGAATATGCTATTTATCAGCACTGGATATGCCAGCCCTGTACTGGAATATGCAGTTTATGATTATTGCCTCTCCAACCCAAACGGCATCTGTTTCCTTACCGTTTTACATCTCGTTTAATAATTCTGATCCGCACTCGCTGTTTAGGTCAGATATGATTAGTCACCGGCATCTGAAAATTTGGAGTGAATGGTAGTAATGAAAATTTCAGAGGTAAAAAATTTGCAGAATTGTTGGTGTATTTACTTTAAATGTTATAGAATGGGATAATCCATCTGTTTCCCCGTTTCTTCTATTGAAGACATGATAAAAAGAGAGTGTCCATCTGGTGTAGCCTGCCGTCGAAGAAAGGCGGCCGATGTGTGGGTTCAACGCGTCTCCATCGTGTGGTATGTTTTTGTTGTGCGTTTGTGATAAGCCTTTACGCTCTTTTTTGATCCCACGTCAGTTGCTCTTTTGAGTTATGTTGTTCATGTCTCTCGCTCTTTTGATTAAGTCTTTTCTATAAATCTGAAATTCTTGAAAACTGGCTTGAACATTTGGTATATAGTTCTGGAAATTATAATATTTATTTAATGATTTTTTATATTATTAAGAATAAAATATTTATAAAGATAATTAAATTATAATTTTATATTGAATTATTATTAATGATGATAAATTTTTTTTTATATAATTTAAGTATATATGTTAAAAAATATATTTAATAATTTTTTTAATAAGATAGATATTTCTAATTTACAAATAGGTTTTATTTTTTCAGAAGAAAAAAAAGTTGCAAATTTTTATATTATGATAATTCTTCATGTACAGAATGGTGAAGAGGGAATATTGACAATATTTCCAGCCATATTACAAAAAGGAGCCATATGCATCTACAGAAACATGACTGCATTTGTTGATAGATCTAAATAAACTGACTGATAGAGAGATTAGACCCTTATACAGAGAATAAGGAACCTAATACATGATACCTGTGCATAAGACTGATGATTAAAAGACGGGTTCATGATACATACCAGGATAGATAAGTATTCCTATATACCCGGCATGGAGAATGGTTGAATTTGGTGCGTGATAGATCCGACAGTGATGCTCAGATACCATCTTCCGCATTGAGTCTGCAAGCCCCTCTTAGATAGCATGTTAGCAAGTATATTCTGTGAGCATTTTACATGTGAAATGGGGAAAAGAGAAGTCTTCCAAATTGATGATATCCTATGCATCCATCTCGAAAGATTGGCGTTTTTTATAGAATGTTTGATGATGATTTTTGAGTCACCCAAGATCTGAATTGGACCAGTATTCAAAAAAGAGCAAAAAATAAGGAGACCATATAATGCCATGGCCTCTGCTTTGTTGCTTGTCCCTAGGCCACCATTCCAGAAAATTGAAAAGTGTTGGTCTTTGACTATGTTGATGTAAATTCGACATGCACATAAACTGTCTTTTGTAGCTCCATCAAAGTGAGCCCGCGGATATATTAGTTGTGAAGGGGCATCTACATTTGATTGTTGTTTCATTGGTTGGGGAATATAAGGGAGGATAGATAGATAATAGGGGATTATTTTATCAAACAAATAGGTTTTATTACAATATCATGATAGACTAATAGCACTTGCCCAGGAAACTATAGCTCATGTTCATATGACATATATTTATTTGACTTTTTTTAATTAACTAAATATAACTAAAATAATTAAAAGAAAAGAAAAGAAAACTATTACTTTAAAAAAAGTCTTATTTTGCAGACGCTTTTAGAATTAGCTAGTGTGGTTTGATAAATATCAATCTTTGATTTGTACTAGTTCGATAAATATCAATATTTGATTTGTGAGTACTACCAAGAATATTTTAAAATATTTAGTAGAGGTTAAATTTTGTCATTCACTTAATAATTATTGATAATTAAATTAAAATGATAAATATCAACCCTTGATATGTAAATACTACTAAGAATATTCTAAAGTTTTAAATAAATGTTAAAAACTTGTCATTCATTTAATAATTGTTGATAATTACATTAAAATCTTGAAAACATTTAATAATTGTTGATAATTACATCAAAATCTTGAAAACTCTATTCCAAAATAGATGAACCTATTATCATAATTATTCATCCAATTTACTATTATAAAAAAATATAATTAATAAAACTTTCAAAATGAAGTTTTTTATACTAATCAGTATTTCTATTTGAATTGACTTTTAACATTTATCTCACACATCAACTAAAATATAATACCATTTATATAACCAACCAACTAAAGAGTCTCCCATTTTAAGTTAGTTTTAACTTCTATATCATAAACCTCAATAAAATAATACCACTTTCATCATGAACTAAAGGGTTTGACACCCTTTACCTTTTATCTTAATAACCTCAATTAAGAAAATAACACCACTTGCATCATAAACTAGAATGTCTCAAAAACTGTGAAAATATAATAAAGGTTGTATTTTTGGATTTACTCAAAGTTCATTTATTTATTTGTATCCTTTTAAATTTAATTCAACTCATTAATTTAGACATATTTTTTAAGAACTTTACATTTAATAATCTTGGTAAATATTATAACTTCTTAAAAGGAAAATTATGAAATTTTAGGTTATATGTAATACCCCATTTAAATTACTTTACCATAATAATTTGGTAAGCCATAGACTATGTAAAAAGTTTAATGGGAAATTTAAATGTTAAAGCATTTTAATTTTATTTAAAAGTTAATTCTGGCAAGCCATGGAATTTACGGGGAAAAGGTAATACCCGAGTCATTTGAAGAAGGTAAATTGGGGAGTATATGATTATTTGAACATGATGTTATTGAGGAAGCTCACGAGGCTTCTAGTTAGGGTGTTCTTGAGCTAGTGGGTGACTAGTGGAATCCCTAGGACATATTTATGAGTCTATAGGTTGAATTGTAGAGTCTTGATGCCTAAGAATATACCTTACTAGGCCACTATCAACCATTGTTCTGGAAGTGAAAAGGCTTGGAGCGAGAAATAGACATGATTGTCATTCTCATTGGTCAGGAGGAGCGGTTTTTTCTCTATAAATTCCCGGTAGCCTAATCTGAGAAGAATAAGTAATTTAATTTTGTAAATTCCAAAACATAGAATATTGTTGTATTTGTTGTAAAGTGAAGTTTCCGCAAATCTCTGTAATAACTATCTATAAAAAAATTCTATAAATTTGTAATTCTCTGCTAAAAGTTTCACTGTGGATAGTTATAAACAAAACTGTGTTATGGAGGAATAATTCAAAGGTTGGGAAGATATAAAATATGAATATTTATTGTACGAAATAATATTTTTATAGTTATTATTGAACTGGTTAGTTTCAAACTTATAGACTAGGGCCACTGTGTGAAAATAATCCTTGTTTTTTCACGTATGTATACCTCTGAGTTTCACAGGAGGGATGAGCAAGACCCAAATGACAATCAGGTCCCACTTCCTTCATGAAACTAGTAATAACAACGGTGTGAAGAGTAATTGAATGAAGCAAAAAGAGAATTCATGTGCCAACCTTACACTATACATAAAAAACTAAAGGTGTTAACTATTCTCAGTAGCAGGCTTGTTCTCAGGATCAACCATTGTGCTGTTAAAACAGTCTTCCCTACAACCTTCATATTGGTACGTTTCTTTGTACCTTTCTCAGGTATAATTAACATTACCATTTCACTAGTAGAAAGATTTAGTTTCTCTTTTCGAGTAGCCTCAATAAATGTGACATTATGCCATTGCACTTCATCATCAACTTCCTTATCATGGTCGTCCTAGCTCCCTCGGGGAGATAGATCATTCTCGTCAAAAGATTTCTTCTATGCTACTTTTTCCTATTCTACTAACTTACAACATTTCCTTTGTAACATGTGGTGAAATTGCTAGTCATACAATTTATAGATGTAGTTGTTAATGTATAAAAATAATTGGGTATATTTTTGTTTTTAACACAAGTATGAAAAATTCCCAATGACTTTGTTATGAAGTACTAAGTAAATCATGATATTCAATGTTCAAATCCTTGCGGGTCAAACAACAAAAAAATCATAAATATGAAAAATATGATATTTCTTTAGTGAGAATAGATTGAAGGAGTAATAATATGCTTGTTAAAGTTCCAAGTTTGAAATCTTGTAGTTACACATCCAACCATATTAAATATTGTGAACTTAAAAATAAAATAAATAAATAAATAAAAAACAATATAAATTTATTATTGTGACCCAGGTGACATACAATCCCAACATTGTAAATTCATTGTGTCATTCTAACAAAATCAAAATATGTAGATTCTCTCATGTGATTTCTACCGAAAGACTTTGTTTAAAATCAAAATGTATAGATTCTCATTTAAAAACACTCATTATGCTATTAAATTCATAAATGAATTCACTTTATGCATGATTTTTCATTCATCTACATCTAAAGTGCCTCCTCTAAAATCTTCTTTCCAAAGTAGTCATAGATTCTACTAAGAGAAATTCATAAATAACACAGATATAAGATAAAAGTTTACCCCCATTCATTCGTCTATTCGATTCAATCCTCTGTTTCTATCGTGGGTGTATCTAAAATGTTAGCGAGCGCTCCAACCCCTCATGGGTCTAGTCAATTATCGATCAAAGTAAGAAGCCTCGTGGGGGATCTACCGTTAGCCATTAAACTAGGAGCAAGTGTTTCGATCAATCAAACCACAAGCAAGTGTTTTGATCATTACCCAACCAAGAGGCAAGCGGTATGATAATGATCACCGTAATGAGTTATGAATTCACTTATCCCCCATGAGTCCTTGGGAAGAAATCTTTTTGATACACTTTCAATGTTAGTATGGGGGTTTGGTTGGTTGATTCGTGGCATTCACATACCATGATACCTCCAGGGGGAAAACAAGATCTGACCATTCATGGCCTAGAGCACGGAATAAAGAAAGAAACAATAGATATAGCATATATAATGCCAGCCCTATATCTTTATACAGATTACAGGGTTCTATTTTTACTAAGCTACAATGTCTAGAGCAAGCACCCAGTCAACTTTATATGGATACCACAAAACACTCTAATTTGACATTATTATTAAAATAAATCTAATTTTTAGCAAGTCTAGTTGGGAATGACTCATCGGGAGCTCTAAAATGAAATTTTGATTTCTCAATATTTCCATTTTAGGAGGTTTACCTATTTGTCCGCATCAGGAAAGGAGCGAAGCCACTTGACCATAAGGGAGAGGATGTTTATCTAGACAGAATGTTCACATTTGATGGATGGATGGCCGAGGATACTACCATGATTTGTTGCGAGCCTTCAAATTCTAGAAGCAAGGATTGAAATTCATGGATTGATGGCAGGGCGAGCTCTAGATGACAAGAGATAGAGATTTACATATGTGCATATCAAAGCAGGAAATAATATATAAAAGTCATTTTAAAATTGAAATAAATTCACCAAAACTATGATTTTCCATAATCTCATATATAATGAATGCACCTACTACTTGGGAAACTCATCCAATTTCTACTTGAAAATAATATAGAAATCATACTTTGAATTTTCCCTAGAAAACACTTTAGGAACATTTCAAAAATAAGCCTTTTGTTACTATGCCTATGACCCCTTGGGCAACATCCTCATGAAATAAAACCTTTGAATCTTACCCTTTACACCCCTGCTCACTTAGCGCTTTGAGAAATACGCCTTATAACGGTCCAATAGATAGTGTGAAATCCAATAGTCAGCTGATACACCCACATTTAGGTTTGGTGTTGACGAACCCAATGCTTTGAGCACAACCATTATAAAATTTCAACCAAGCAGGAAGCACACACCAACAAACCTTTAGTCTCAGTATAGCTTGAGTCAGGAATACTTCAATACTTCACTCCAACTCCAGACTATAAGAAAAATACCTGTGGTTTGCTCGTCTTTGCTTCCTTGATAGTACTTTATAGAGGATACACCTTCCACACCCTTCCCTATTAGCTTTATTATCTTACGAAGGTGGTACTAGTAATAGAGGTTGGTCTTACCTAGTCAGGCCTCCTCTTGGATGATACAGGAAGGACTGGTCTATCATGGATGGTCTCATTTGGGCGGGTATATATGCTATCAAGTGAGGACTAGTTAGGTATGACGATCTAAGAAAGGCTTATAACAGTATTTTACAATGAGGTATGGTCAGTTAGGACCATTAAATTATAGCTAGCCCAATTCTACTAAATTGCTACCCCCTTGAGCTTTGAGAACACTGGGTGAGGAGGACTAATGAAAAACATGTGGTTTTGAAATATATATTTGTAGTAAAAAAGGATTTGTTAGATCTACTACGGAAAGCTACTATTATATACATAATAGTTTCGAAATCCAATGTGTGATCCTTACATCAACAGAGATATGGGAATCAACAGAGATCTGGGAAACGGGAGGAAAAACACCTATTGTATACGTCATCATTTTGCACTCCACCGATTTAGCAATGCCAAAACAATAGTTGTGATTTAGAAATGATTTAATGGAGTGAACAGACACACTACATCCCCTATTTGAATAGGAAGCAACGATGTTATATACGTAATAGTCTCAGGGTAATAGTGTTACCCATGAATATGGAAATTGATCTATACTTGATTTCTTCACAGACCTCCCTTAGCGGTGGAACTTTTTGGTTTATGTTGTGTTATGAAACCAACTCAAAAAAAGATAGAATGGATAGATCAACGCCTTAGAATTCAGCCTCTTCGAGGGGGAAACCTCCTTTACATTACATAAATGAACAATTCTTGGATGATTCAAATGACAAAACCTCCTTTCTATATATAGGAATCTAAGGAGTCACAATATAACCCAGTTGACCTAACAATATAGCCACAAAAATAACAATAGAGGGATTCTATGGGGCACAGTAATAACAATATGGGGACAATATGGGCACAACAATATTAATAAGGGATACAACTACAATAGTAATGGGGTAATCACTAGTATTATACGGACCTAACATGCCCCTCTCCTTCAAAAAAGTGTTGTCATCAACACTTGAGTAGTTCTGGATGCTTCTGTATAAAATTTTCATCCTCCCATGTGGAATCTTCAGCGGATAAGTTCTTCCACTTGATAAGATACTCTGAAATTGATCGATTTCATAGCTGTCGAGTTCTTGTTTTTATGACTGCTTCCGGTTCCAATATAATTTTTCCTTCCTCGTCAAGTTTTGGCAATATTGTTTGAACTGGGAGCTTGTCGCCTATAACCTTCTTTAAACATGAAACATGGAAAACTAGGTGCAATCGAGAAGTTGCAGGAAGCTCTAATTTGTATGCCATAGTACCAATCTTTTGCAACACCTTGTATGGACCATAATACTTTGGCGATAATTTATTATCCTTCTTAGCTTGATCAAGGGACATTTGCTTATATGGTTGTAGCCGTAGGAATACCCAATCACCTACATCAAAACTTCTTTCGCTGCGATGTTAATCTACCTGTTATTTCATTCTATTTTGTGCCAACACAAGGTTATCCTTTAAGAGTTGGAGGACTTTTTGTTGATGTTCGATGTGATGTTCCACTGCTTGAACCTTAGAATTTTCTCGTAAATATGATGTGATGGATGGTGGCTGATATCCATAAAGTTCCATAAATGGGGTCATTTTTGTTTCTGTATGGAAGGAAGTGTTATACCACCATTCAGCTAGAGGAAACCATTTGACCCATTGTGTCTGTTTATCAGATACAAAGAAACAAATATATCCTTCCAAACATTTGTTTACTATCTCAGTTTTCCCATCAGATTAAGGATGATCAGATGGGCTATGAGCTAACTGAGTACCAAGACAAGAAAATAATTCTATCCAAAAATTTCCAGTGAAAATGGGATCTCTGTCACTTACAATAATCTTTGGGTTTCCATGTAGCTTTTGAATTGTTTCCATAAATGCAGTAGAAACTGTACTGGTGTCTATCAACTACCACCATGATGACACTCTTTCCCTCAGACTTGGGTAAACCTGTGATAAAATCCATTGAAACCTCCTCCCAACGTTGGCTTGGAATGGATAAAGGTTGTAATAGACCCAGTGTCTTAATTGTTTCAACTTTATTTTGTTGGCAAACCAAACATTCCACCACAAAATTTTGAATATCCTATTTAAGGCCATCCCAAAAAAATTCCTTCTTAACCCTGTGGTAAGTTTTTAAAAATCCTGAGTGCCCTCCTAAGGGAGAAGTGTGTAATTCCATAAGAATCTTTTGTTTTAGTTGGGAATTCTTACAGAGGTATAAGCGATCTTTGTACCATAACGAATCACTTTTCCAGCTAAATGTATCAGATGTACTAGAATCTTATTGTAACTTTTGAATAAGTGCCCACACTTCTTCATCATTCTTCCATTCCTCCCTTGCTTCGTTTATCCAATCTGGTTGGATAATAGAAATGACACACAACAATGCTTCCACATCCTCATCCTTTCTTGAGAGTGCATCTGCCACCACATTTTGCTTCCCTTTTTTGTAGATGATTTCAAAGTCATAACCCAACATCTTTGTGACCCACTTTTGTTGCTCTTCAGAGGATAATCTTTGTTCTAAAAAGTATTTAAGGCTATCATGATCCGTTTTTACCTTGAAGTGTCTTCCCATTAGGTAGGGTCGCCATTTCTTAAGTGCATGGAGTATTGCCAACATTTCCTTCTCATAAATAACTTTGTGTAAAAACTTTCCCTTGATTGGACAACTTTCAAAAGCAATGGGTCTTTCATCTTGCATTAAAACAACACCAATTCCATTTCCTGATGCATCACATTCCACAATAAAGGTTTTTGTGAAGTCTGGTGTAGCTAAGACCAGTGCTTGGCACATTGCCTCTTTAAGATGTTCGAAGGCCTTTGTTGCTTCTGGAGTCCATGAAAATGCATCTTTCTTCAATAATGTTGTTAGAGGTGCTGTTATTCTCCCATAATTCTTAACAAACTTCTGATAATACCCTGTCAACCCGAGAAATCCTTGCAGATGCTTTATGGATGTGGAGATTTTCCATTCCTTAATGGCTTTAATTTTTCTAGGGTCTACCTTAACTCCTTCATGAGATACAATATGACCCAGATATTCCACCTCTTGTACTCCAAAGAAGCATTTGGATCTTTTTGCATATAATTGTTTCTCCTCCAATAGTTGTAGCACCCTGTCAACATGTTCAACATGATCCTTCCAAGACTTGTTGTAGATTAGTATATCATCAAAAAATACTAACACAAATTTTCTAAGGAAGGGTTTAAAAATGGAATTCATCAAACCTTGAAATGTAGAAGGTGCATTGGTAAGTCCAAAAGGCATGACCAAAAATTGATAATGACCCTCATGAGTTCTAAATGTTGTTTTTGGAATGTCTTCAGTCTTCATTCTGATTTGATGATATCCTGAACGAAGATCCAACTTGGTGAAGTAAATTGATCCATGCAATTCATCCAGTAATTCATTAATGACAGGAATGGGAAACTTATCTTTAATAGTGAGCTTGTTGAGCTCCCTATAATCTGGACACATGCGCCATGATCCATCCTTCTTGTGCACCAATACTACTGGAGTAGAGAAAGAACTTTGTGTAGGTTGAATTATACCAGCCTATAGCATTTCTGCAACCATACGTTCAATTTCACTCTTTTGGGCATAGGGATATCTGTACGGCCTGATGTTTGGAGGAACACTTCCTGGAATCAGATGAATAGCATGATCATGATCATGAATAGGTGGGAGACCTTTGGGAGTCTCAAATACCTTGGAATGATTGTCCAAGACTTTTTGGAGATCTGGAGAAATAGATGATACCAATGTGGAAACATCTAGTGAACATAATTGTGCAATTACACCTCTTTGTTCCTTTTTTAGAAGCTTTTTCATACAGTTAGAGCTGATTATCTTTCCCGGTTTCCCTGCAATACCCCTTAATTAAAATTCCTTTCCTTCCACAGAAAATTTCGTGAAGAGTTCTTGAAAATTAAAGCTATTGTACCCAAGGATTGTAGCCATTGGACTCCTAGTACAACATCAGCACCTCCCATTGGAATGGAAAGCATTGGGCTAGTCAATACATATTCTCCCATGGATGCCTTAATATTATGGCACTTGCTAGAGCAATTTATCGTTCCTTCATTTGCAACCATAACTTGACACTCTGGTGTTGGATATAGGAAGCAATTCAATTCTTATGCTATCTTACAATGAATAAAATTGTGGGTTCTTCTTGAATCAATCAACACTATTACCTTTTTCTTCTTGATTTGTCCTTCTATCTTGATGGTTTGAGGAGTGGTAATTCCAGCCAATGCTTTACAAGATATGGTTGGATTCATTTCTTCTTTATCTAGGCTTTGTTCCTGGAATATATCCTCTTCTTTTGACCTTTCTTGATTCTTTTCTTCTTCCTCTTCACAATCGATGTAGAATAATTTCTTCTTAGCACACTTATGACCTTTAGTGTATTTGCTATCACAACTGTAACAAAGCCCTTTTGCTCCTTTTTCTTCCAATTGTTGTGGTGTCAACCTTATAGGTTGTGGAAGACTAGGGGCAACAACACTTCCATCTTTATAGTTGTGAGTGGTATGCTTCCTGGTTGCCATAATTTTGCTTTCCATTTTTCTTACTAACCTGAATGCCTTCTCTAATGAATCAGGTTCCCAAAGGCGAACATCATGTTGGATATTATCCTTTAAAGTCCCTATGAACACATCAATCCTATGCTCCTCTGGAATATTTTTTACCCATATGTTCAATTTTTGGAACTCCTCAATGTGCTCCATTATTGAACCCTTTTGTTTGAGACTTATCAATTGGCTAAAAAAAGTGTTGCTTTTTGTATCCTCATAATGTGTTGTCAATTCTTCCGTAAAAATTGCCCAAGTGATAATTTGTTTATGAGAGCAAAGCCATTGATACCATACAAACTGATTTGGTTCCAAATATAAAGTTGCAATACGTACCTTTTGTGTGTTTTGCACATTATTGAGATCGAAAAATTTCTCCATTTGTAATATCCATGTTGTGGGATCCTTGCCATCAAACTTCCTCATATCGATTTTTGGAATATGGTGGGTCTTCGGTCCAACATTAGAGTCTATGAAATTATGATTAACATTTCTTTTTTTCTCATCATGAGTTTCCTTTACTACCCTTTCACCATTAGTAAGCATTTCTTGTAGAAACTTTGTCAAATCTGTCTTCAAATTTGTCTTCGAATCTTCCATGCTTGTCTTCAAATATATCTTCAAATTATCCATCTTAGCTTCCATGCCATTCATATTAGCTTCCACGCCCTTTATCTTAGCTTCTATTAGCTTTTGTGAGAGTGACATTTGTTGCACTTGGTCTTGTAATTTTGATATATCATGTAGCATTTCTTCCTCTTCTTCATGAGTCATGCTAGCGCTTTCAGGTTGCTTACTAGGTGTTTGCATTTTCTTTCCTCGGGGCATCAGTTACCAATAATAATGCTCTACTGTGCCCTTTTAATTCTTCAAAATAATTTTTCAAACCAAGCTTAAAAAAAAATTTAAAAAAATCTACACGCCTTTTTTCCCTTTGTAAGATCTCGATATTGTCTATGATGTATCTCTGTAATTTCGGATCATCCAGTTCTAAAATTGCGACCTACAGTAGCCCTCTGTGTCCTCTTTCCAATGCCACCAGTCTGATCCAAATTGGATTCTCCAAGGAAGAGTTATGCCAAATCTCCCACAGTGACCTGATTATAGACTAGTTTAGTAGAGCGAACTTATACGACGTGCCACGAGTCACCATTTCGACCTTTTTCTCTAAAAAAATATATACAAGAAACTACAGTCCGTCCTCTTTTTTTACCTTCTTATGAAATTTCAATCCGACGCTCAGAGAGAAAGTTATGATGATTTTCCCCAGGTCACCTGTTTGGAATGTAATTTCAGGAGTCTGCAAAAAGACCAACTTCCCCAGATCATATCTCCGCAAATATAGTGCGAAAAGCTCTGAAATTTTGACCTGAGGTTCAGTGCGATTTCTTCTCAAATGGGTTTTTCTTTTAGCTTCTGAAACATTGCAGAAAAAAAGTTATAGTGAAAATTACACGATCACCTATTTAGAGCAGCGAAACCCTAGATCCAAAGCTCGGATACCAAATGTTATGAAACCAGCTCAAAAAAAGATAGAATGGATAGATCAACACCTTAGAATTCAGCCTCTTCAAGGGGGAAACCTCCTTTACATTACATAAATGAACAATTCTTGGATGATTCAAATGACAAAACCTCCTTTCTATATATAGGAGTCTAAGGAGTCACAATGTAACCCAGCTGACCTAACAATATAGCCACAAAAATAACAATAGAGGGATTCTATGGGGCACAGTAATAACAATATGGGGACAATAGGGGCACAACAATATTAATAAGGGATACAACTACAATAGTAATGGGGTAATCACTAGTATTATAGGGACCTAACATGTTGAAGCTAGACTCTTCAAGCACTTCTCTCATAAGTATGTATATGATGGATAGTAGGGTGCTAATTGTTGATATGATTCAATGCTTAGGGAGCACTTAGGTTTGACAGATATCGTGGCATGCAATAAAGATATAGAAGGATTTCCAAGTTATTAACAAAGTGGACTAGATCAGTCTTGATACCTCTACTAAGTAGGATCAAAGATAGTTTAAGTGGAAGCAGCGGACCTTAATGAGCTAGGTTATTTTGTTACAATACTAGTGATAGACTGAGAGAGTAGTAATAGAGACCCAGATAACCAAGAAATAGAGATAACGAGGGCAAGGCCCAATCAATTATAATTCTCCTAAGAATGCTCCTAAGCTAGTATAAAAATTCTAAGCTAGTATTAGACGATTAATCATTTTCCATATTTTTGTACATTTCTATTTATAGTTGTTCCTAAGGAATATTAGCTAATTTCTGCTCCTACTAGTCCTACTAGCACAGATAGAGAACGTGGATAAACCTATGGAAGTAGTTTCTTATTCTGAGTGTCATACAATAGATGGAATTTCTCTTGTTGATTATGTCGTTTCATATCGTAATGGTGAGTACTATGGTAATGTGGATATGTAGGTAGTAGGAATGGAAGTAAGACCAGTGTGAGTATATCCAATTGTTCTTTATGCTGAGGGTGAGATGTAGTTATTAAAGAGGTATAGACATAATAGGGTCTATAAGAGTGATAGTAGCTCGATCCCTTCTTGGATAGCTAGACGCATATTGATACCAGTAGAAGCTTTATAACTAGGAGTAAGTTAAAAACCACATTTAGTAATAGTATAGAATGAATTGTAAGAGTATACATCTTTGCTTTATTTGTTATATTTCATAAGTTTAGTATAAATAAAGTATAAGAGTACTAATGAATATTTATGGGAGGAAGGTTCACCCACTCACCCATCCACTTAGCATGAAAGCCTCTAAGCATTAAAGCCAGCTAGGAATAAGAAATATATCCCACATCCAGAATTCCTCTTCGTCACTTTTCTCGCGGCCTCACATTTAGTGGAAAACATTTTCATTGTCCCAATAACATATGAACTCTTTATCACATTTTGTAGTTTCGCGCAACCCGTCACGACAATGTATTGATGAATTATGTACTAAGTGGATGACGATATTAGGAGTATATTGAAGTAGCTTCATTACTTGATTAATTGAAATACTTCCATTACATTATTATCAAGATACTAATCAACTTATTACGGAGAGCACACTTGGGCATCTTCATTTTGTCACCATATATAATAATAAAAGGCTCCACAGGACTGAGAAAAAGAGTCTTAAATGATTCAAACAACCACGCTGATACAATGTGTATATTTGCAACAATTATTTCCTTGCATTTTCTGGTTATGAGAATATTCTCTCGTTGTCTTTTGTGTATATGTCAAATCTGCAGTTGTCTAGAGCTCTAGATTTTTTGCTTTGGTCAATTATCATTAGTATTATTTTCTGAATTAGTGCTCAAAAAAAAAAATGGCTCTATGAATATACAGTACTATGGTAGAGGTTTTTCTATTCTAGATTTTTACTTACAAAATATAAACTACTTGTTCAGAAAGTTGGGGCATGTTAGTTGTGAAGGAAAACCTTGGTTGAAAACATGGCATAAAACTGTCAATTCGTTCATAGGAAAATTTGCAACTATGTCATTTTCAGTCATATTCCCAAATGTGTTAATGCAATATTGGTATGAATCATCCTTGAAGAGTATTGAAAATTACCTAGGAAGTACCTGACAATGCAAACTCATCTCATCACACATCTTGTACTCTGATATGTGGAGATGAATCTTCATAAAGGGATTTATTTGAGTCCAACAAGGGACAAGTTTCAAATTATGAGAATATTACCCTTCACTATTGAACTTGTCATGAATATGGCATATAGCCTATTATTTCTCTCTCACAAACCCAACTGCTAAATAAGGGAAGAAAGGTTATGGGCAACAAGACGAAGGGTCTAGAACCAAACACTCTTGTTAGAGAAATCACAAACAAAGCATACAAAGCTAAAAATTGATGGAAATTTTAACAATAAATGTTACAGTTAATCTTCTCTTTTTGAAGCACTATAAAATGGTGCAACTTATATGTGTATATAATCACATTAACAGGAGATCATGTGGGGAAAATTTGACCTAAGCAAGAAAAATGAACAATAACTGTAAAAGTCTGATGGGATACTTGGTAGTAATTGGTTTATAGGGCTCATATTTTGTTGGTATTGTTATAGGGAGAGATATCATGTACCCTACATGTCGTAATTGAACATGAAGGTCCTCAGTATTTTTCTATGTTTTATAATGTTTCTTGTTGTACTCTTCTTCGAACAAGGCAACAAGGACACCTCGTTTGATGCACCTCTTTGAATTATGTCCCCATATTATCTCCATCCACAGAATCCTGAATTGGAGGTGATGAAACCAATGCTCTCTAATGATAATCATGCTCTTCTTTATCTACCCCATATTGAATCATTTTTCTTGGACATCTTTCATTTTTCTAAATGATAAGCTCTCTGATCCAAAATATCCTTCCATGGGAGAAAGCACTTACTTTTCAAGGTAGTGCCAGACAAAATTTGGTCATTGTTCTATTTTCCCTGAGCGATTGACAAAGGCCATCAAAGAAAATTACAATAATCTGTCTTATCTTTGTGATTTATTGAAAACGTTATAAAATGACGAAGTCTCATGTAGGATTTTACAAGGGCATCAGTAGGGTTCAGCGCGGGGGACAATGTTTGATGAGTAGAAGCTTGTGCCCAGCTATAGATAACTCTAATTAAGTTTTGATATGATGCATCATTTTCCTTTCCTAGTTTATATATGGAAAGAGGGATTGATCTCCAGTGAAATAACTCTTTTTCTTTCTTAACCTAATTTTTAGACTACTTTGAAGACGCTCTAGGCAATTGTTGTCGTTAATGTTGATTTCCTAGTCTTATTGACCTATTTGGGTAATTAGTGGACCTGGTTATAAGTTCTTTCCTTACTCCTTAACAAGTAATGGAATTAACCTTTAGACCCATGATTGATTGCATGACAAAGGACAAGATATTTCTTCATATCTACATCCCTTCCAACAAATCTTGGAAATCCTTATGTCTCGAGGCATGAATGCTTAGATTTGTCCCCAAATATTGAATGCTTAATGTAAGTTTGATTCTTTACTGAATTCCATATTCAAACATCCATAGATAAACACAAGATATAATCAATGAAGCCCCTCTCATGCTTAAATTCAGTCACAGATACTGAAAGTAAACTTTGATCTATGTAATAGAATAGCAGACATCCATTCACATGATGCCATGTGTATCTGGGGGGGTTTAAGTGCTAGATTTGGGTGTTAATTAATAACTACAAGGTAATGATGCTACCCAAGTGACTTGGAGATGTTCTCAGTATACCTCATCCATAAAAAGGCTGATTAATTTCTTGGGATGAAAGTGATAAGTTTCAAATTTCAAGGAGAATATGTTAAGTAGTATTCAATCCATAGAGAGATCATTCTATACATATGAGGAGGAAATTTAAAACCAACCTTATGGGTTTCAATATGTTTAAT
The DNA here is from genome assembly GCA_031772625.1 of Pinus tabuliformis. Classification (NCBI taxonomy): domain Eukaryota; kingdom Viridiplantae; phylum Streptophyta; class Pinopsida; order Pinales; family Pinaceae; genus Pinus; species Pinus tabuliformis. The sequence continues at coordinate 475,446,339 of CM062809.1, read as the reverse complement.
ATCTTAGAAAAACAAATTCCCAAATATGGTAATGTGGTTTTCCTACTCATTTATGAAGGCGCAGATGCATAGTGATCGAGATAATAATGATGAGTAGGCTCCTAACTATGCCTCAACAATATATGAAATTTTGTTTAGTTATGATGGAAATCATACCGTGTTTAACTCAATCGTTTTGTGAATTTTTCAAGACATACCTAGAAGTTTGGATTTGCCTTACTCTCTTACAAGATGTCATCGCAACTGCAATGATATCCTGTGTGACTTTTGGTGACTCAATGGGGAAGTGTTGAAGGCCCCACAAATGCTCTCTAAAATGTAAAGAGCCATGTAACATTTGACATTTTTGGGGAAAATTATCGGTGATCAATGTCAGCATCCAATGGTAAGGCAACACATGCATAAGGTGACAAATCTACCAGAAATGCATTATGAAAGGCTAGAGCTGATGCGAATGGCTAAGTCTGCTTTTTATATAAGTTTAATAATTGGAAATAGTTATGTTGATTACAAAAGTAGTAGGAAAATTTTGGGAAAAGGAAATATAATATGGGAGGATCAACCTTTATTTGAGGGTCAAAGAAGAACACTCAAATGTTATAATAAGCTAAGATGCTGGGAATATGGAGTTTGATTGCCAAACACCATGGGGGGGAATCTTGAAGAAATGCTACAAAGTGGACTCTTGGTTTCTCTCAAAGGAAAATATCAAAGCAGCTCAGGATGGGCATAACTAATTTTACTTGAACAAGTAGACAACAAGATATCTTCCTTGAACATAGGAGGAAGATAAGGTTATCCTAAGTATTTATTTATATATGACTAAGGCATGTAACTTTTGGATTAAACCAAAAAGCATAGTGATGCTACCCAATACAACAATATATTAGTTGCAATATATCATAAAAGATAAGAGTACGATAGTAAATTATGAAAAACTTAATAACATTGTATGATTAGTGTAGATAAAATTTGTGTTTCTAGGATCTGAAAATTATAGGAAGACAATAGGATGGAGTCCTAGGGAATTCACATAGCCATTGCGTAAGTAAAAAGGTTAATTTTTATTGTTAACAAGCTACAATAAAGTTGTTAACTATTGCAGGAATTGTGCAGCATGTTGATGACCCTTGCTAGGGTACATAAACAACAACTAATGATGCCTATAATAAAATTTGAAATTATTGTGTATATGTATATATATGTGTGTGTGTGTGTGTGTGGAAAAAATAACTAAAACTTTGGTGATTGTAAATGTAGGTCAAACCAGATAAAGAGTTCTAGGTTGAACCTCTGTGAACTCCTAATTGGAGAGAAATCATGCTATGGAAGCAAGTTATCACCCAAGATAAAGTGCAGTGAAGGCACTCTAGTAGGGAAAGGATGACCTGAAAAGATGGAAACTTCAAGCATGAAGCATATTCCAACTTGTTTTTAAGGGTTGGAAGTAAACATTGAGTACGATGTTTCGCTCCGGAGGGGGAAAATGTAATACCTCTCAGTAAAAATTAAATATTTAAATTACTTTACTGCAATAACTTGGTAAGCCATAGACTATGTAGAAATCTTAATGGGAAATTTAAATGTTAAAGAATTTTAATTTTATTTAAAATTTAATTGTGGCAAGCCATGGAATCTATTGGGAAAATATCCTAGATGGAAATTTTCATTTACCATAACAGTTAGATGGTTACTCCCATCCCATCCCATTAGACGGTTACTCCCATCCCAATAGATAAATTGTCTTCGCTGGGAACAAAATCCAAGAGGGTAGGAGGAGGAAAATACTGAGGCATTTGAAGAAAGGATATTGGGGAGTATCTAATTCCTTGAATAGGATGCTATTGAGGAAGGGCGGGACATTGCCAATTAGGGTATTCATGAGTTGGTGGATGACCAGTGGAATCTCCAGGAAAAATTTATTGGGTCACTGTCAACAAGTGTTCTGGAAGTGAAAAGGCTCAAGGGCAACAAGTGTTCTGGAAGTGAAAAGGCTCAAGGGGAGAAATGGACGTGATTTCCATTCACATTGGTCGGGAGGAGTGGTCTTTCTTCTCTAAAAGTAATTTAATTTTGTAAATTCCATAACATATAATAATCTTGTATTTCTTTTAAAGTGAAGTTTTTGTAAATCTCTATAATGATTGTTTATAAGAAAATTTCTATAAATTTGTAATTCTTGGATAAACGTTTCAGTGTGGATAGTTATAATGGAGGAATAATTATGAGGGTGGGCAGATATAGCATATGAATATTTATTGTATGTTATAATATTGTTATAGTTATTATTGAACCAACTTATAGACCAGGCCACAGTTTGGAAACAATCCTTGTTTTTTTACGTATGTATATGTCTAAGTTTCACAAGAGGGATGAGCAAGACCCAAATGACAATCAGGTCTCGCTTCCTTCATGAAACTAGTTATAATAACCATGAAGAGTAATTGAATGAGTCAAAAATAGAATTCTTGTGCCAACCTTAGACTATACATAACAAACTAAAGTTGTTAACTTAGCAAGGATATACAAAATAATAAAAAAGGGGGTAGTGCAGACTAGTGAAAAGTGTATTCCGCACTGAATTAGCTTAGCTCCAAGAGTATTTCCGCACTGAATTAGCTTAGCTCCAAGAGTATTTCTAAGCCCGATACATTTAATATAAAGAATGAAGTTAATTATTCTGATTAAAAACAAATTGGAATAATTAAATTAACAAATAGATTCATATATGTAAATTATGAACCGTAAAAACCCAAATGTTGGAAACAAATATGTAGACAAGTAAGAAACCAGGTAGCTCATGTGTAATACAAATATGGTGAAAGAAAGAGTTATGAAAGTCATTAGTGACCCAAATCTAAAAAAAATAAGGAAAAAATCAATTCTAACTATGAAATCCTTGAATTGATCTTTTTATAATACATAGAAGCATTTAAAATCGTAACTGAGCCATACATTTCCAAAGAACCCCTATATAGAAAATATTAAATTTGAGGGTGGATTTCATTTCTAAAGCCCTTGGTTCAAATATTTATAAATACAGAGTGTAAAACCCTAATGAGTTGTAGCTCGGTCTACTTAAAAAAAATTACAAATTCATCCAAGGGTCACAACAACCCATCTATGACCGGAACTTGTGAGGAAGAAAGGGTAAACATTAAAATAAAACTTGATTACTAGATGGGTAAGTATTGAAGAAGGGAGCAGTCAACAACTTTATGAAAAACAACCGCATTGGAAAATTTACCTGCAAACCAAATGAACAGTGAGTATAGGCATACACAAGGATTATGTCGAGACACTTTTAGAAAGAAAAACTAAGGATGATAAAATAATTGTTACCTAAAGGCCTACAAAGCGAGGACAAGTATCTCGACATTCTCGTTAAAAGAAAAGGAAGCTCTGACCATTAACAATTATAGGGCATAATACACATAGCTGAGCAAAATTAGAACGGTGGTAGCATACAAATTGAAACCTTGTTGAACCCTGCACATAAGAAATTCCGAGCAACCCCAAAAGATAATGCATAACAATATAACACCAACTATAACCAAATCGGAACACTAGTTCAGCAACATCTGTGGCCAGAACATTACAACTATAAGAATTTACTCTAGAACCTCCAAGCCAACTGATTGAGATACAATGGAGAAAGGTATGGAGTGTCACCTGCAAGATCCATATAATAGCTAGAGTAATTTCTTCATACTCCAAGTTAAAGTTTGTACCGAGTCGTAGAGCTTGATCGACTCACAAGGGGGTTGCAAATGAGATTGGCAGAAGGAAGGGGGAAGGGGTAGTTACCCCATAACCACCCTACCCAATCCTAAATCGTCCAATCAGGAACCCTAGATCCCAACGATGTGGCTCCTAACATTTGTAAGCAACAGATTTAACCACGTATCTAGTAATATGGGAAACAATGGACATCGAGAAAGTTCTTGGTCGGGTTCATTTATTTCGTTGTGAAACTAAGCAGGTAGAGTAGGTGGGTGGATGATATAATAAAGGATGGAATATGCTAATTAAACTATGTTTAAACATTCACAAACTAGGTTTATAACCTTGTATTATAATGGATTTATGTTTGCAAAGCTATCCAATCACATATGGAAAATGTAGTGGGTCAACCATAAACACATTTATAATAACTATTGTGCATGAGCTATGTAGGGCATAAACAACCATAGTATAATAATATTTGCTAGCAAAGAAATTATGATACTCTTTTTAAGAAACTGCTAGCTTTGTTCAATCGACATATATTCCTGCTTGCATAGGAAGCTACTTTTAGGGATGTTACACTATATTTTGTAAAAATATTCAAATTTAAGAATTTTATGTAATTTTTATAAATTTTCAACCATTTTTAGAATAAAATTTGGGTTTTTTTTTTAATAAATTAATAAAAAAATAAAAATGAAAAATGATCCTTTATATAAAATCTATCTCATAAACATGCATATCTTCTTCAAATACATCTACACTGTGAATTACCTAAAATAAAAAAGCTAGTATTAATAGATCAGTCTTATTCTTGCATATTGATTAACTATTCAAACCTTCCATTGTTGAATTCTCTCCCCCATACCTCCCTTAAGTCTATAAGAAAATCAATCTCCTTATAACTCTAATTAGTAAAGTAACAAAATAATAAGAGGTGAATAAAAGTTCTCATAGTGTACATTGATGGGGCTCATTTACTAATATACATTGATTGAGCTCTTGTTTACCTCTTATTTGCAACACATTTTCAAATAACTATTTTGTTTTACAAACCAACCACATAAAAATAGGTTCTTTTAACATGCATGTAAATTTCCATATTCTCTTTAACCGTCAATGTCATCTTATGCTTACATTTAAAAATAGTACCATATATGTGTGTGTGTATTAAATAGTACCTAATATTTTACTTCGCGAGTATAAATCCTTCTAGTGGGGATTTGATCATATGAGATCGTCCTCTACAATTCAATTCTTGTATCAATTGACTTGAGAATTGAAAAATAATTTCCCCACTCATATGCATATTTATCCCTAAGACTAGGTAGACCAATTGACCCCCATTCTTGGCTATAGATAGTAGTTTGTTCAAGAGGTGCTACTTCATTGAGAAACAACAAGCCTTTTTCATTAAGAACATTAATGATTATTTTTAGGGGTTCAAACCCTTTCCCACTACCTAATCAAATGTCTATTCCTAATCTTAATCCCATTCAATCCCTATACATTATACAAGCTACTAGCATGTCAAAGGAAAGGATAGAACCATCACCTCTTAAATCACAAAAGCATTTCACCAATTTTTTATTAGAGAAATAATTCAATCCTCCACTAACTCAATATTTTCATACTTTTTGTATCACTAATTGACATTGTAGACGTTTACCCAATATTAATCTCCAAACACATTTAACTTTGGACGTTTTCTAAACATATGAACATTTTTAAATCTTCACCATGGGAGTTGCAATGTGATGTTATTTTACCAAGAAATCTCTTTTTTATCCTTTCTCCTAGACCACAAGAAACTAAAAATTAGTTTATCCTTCCAAATACTCCCATTTGAATGTAGATGTGGACATTTAATAGCCATGAATAGCCTATAAGAATGAATGTAACTAATATTAGCCTCCATCCCTAAGACAACCAATGATTGCGCCATGCATTTTCCTTCTATATCGCCTTTGCTATAAGCTCATTCTAGTCCCTTTTTCATAGTCATCTAGGTTTAGTTAGAACCTAGATTATTTTAAACCATCTTACAGGTTGATATTATGAAATAATAAAAACTTGAAAAGAAACCCATCAACTTCATAGCTTTTATAGACTGTATTCCTTTGGGGCTACTAAAATTACTTCATGGATTTATCTTCTTAGTAAAATATGGATTCATGGATTTATATTCTTAGAGGTTGTTTTAGATGGTAGCCTCTTAATTCTCATTACGATAACCTTTGCAATAATCTTATAAATGTAATCACATAATCAAATGGGCATGTATTCATCAAGGATATAATATTTTTTATCTTTGGAATGATGACAGCGAATGTACACTTAAAGGAAATAACAACTACCTAAGAGGATATAGACTCATTTATAAATCGCTAAAGTGATTTACTCCCAATTGAACAATATCATCAAATTTATGGGTGAAAGAACCATCAAATTTTAAAATTTGCAAAATGGTATTAACATTTTATATGATTGTCATATTTTTTAATGTTTTAGTTATTCTTGTCACCTTTACTGAGCCATAATTCCCTAATTTTGAGCCTCTGTCTAGCCAAATTATCATCTAGGATTTTCCTTCTCCTCTTTTCCAATTACTTAATTTTTATTTATTTATTTTTTTTTTAATCATCATTAGAAAACATTACTTTCTCCCTATTATATAGGTCCTTCAACTGTTTGTTGTTGATTTTAAATTCACATTGATTACATCTCATAAATACTTCTCTTTTGATAATTTTTTCGTCCTATAGCAAAGTAGAATTAGATTTAAATGCACTAGGGGATTTCCTCCTTGATTTAGAAATTTCAAATAGAATAGGCATGTGATTTAATTCAACCCTCTAATCCAACTCACTACCTAGACATATTATGGCCATTAGTGAGATAATATCTCACCAATACCCTATCTAAACACTTCACATTCCTACCCTCTCCAATCATAATTTTCCTCCACATGAAACTCAATTTAGTAGACAAGACATCATGCATCCCAAGAGTTTCCAATTTTCTCAGAGGTATTTAGATAAAGGATCCAAATTATTTTGGGTCTATGGTAGATGATGATGTATAGGGTTTATACAGTAATTCCAAGGTGAATGTTTAAACTTGAATTGGTTATGTAGTCCATGGTATATATTTGTAACTAAGAATAAAGATGACATATGATGAGATTGTGGACTATATCAAGGATATGTTAGAGGAAGTTGAGAATGTTTTGGAATGACCACTTAGTCACTTGTTTCATGATAATATGAGGTGAGAGCTTAAGTGTACATCTAGCATTGTGGGTGGAGATTTCTCAAGGGTGAGGTGGCTTCAGATTAATGTTTGATAGTCTTATAATAGGACAAGCTCGATAACTAATGGCAAAGAGGATATTTAAAGGGAATTTCCCACATTTTTAATGAAGCTTGAAAAGGGTACCATGAGTCATTCTATTGACATATCAATGGTATTCCATCCACATTTACCCTCTACAAAATATTTTTCTCCACCAATGGCTCCTATTAAGCCATTGAATATATGCCCAACATCATGGTAAAGTGTGTGTAGGTGGCCACTTATTCAAATATGTAATAAAATTACTAGTAATGAACATACTAAATGCCAAAGAAATCAAGTTCATTGTCTATGGTGAAATGGAAAAAAAACTCAAAACTCATTATATTTTATCTTAGAAAAATTCTAGTTACTTCTTGAAATCTCTATGTGAAACCGTTAAATCAGAAATGGATCAACACAAATTTTGCACAAATGGGTTGATTTAGCTAAACCCTAGCTTAGGTGATTCTGGGCAGTGTGCTCAAGTGGGACTCATCTAAACACATTTTCCAGAGCTTTTGGAACTTGTTTATGTCACTTGATTTGTTCTTTATGCCACCAGATCAAATTCAAAATGTGTCCCTGAATGGATCAAGGAAGCAAGCTGCAACTTCCCATAAAATTATAATTGTGACTCAGATGTGTGAATTGATGATTCTTTTGGACTCTCAACATTGGGTTATGACTAGGAAACTCTTGTTATATGATTCATTGGCTAGAAATTTATTTATTATATGATTTTAGGAGATAGGTTTTTGCTCAGTAAGTACCAATGCATGTTTTGCACAAAGGGTTCAATTTTAAAAAATCCTATCTCAAGTAATTGTGGGTAGCATGCTCATGTGGGCCTTTGTTAAAAATAATTTCTATAGATTAAAAAATCATTTATAATACTTGGTTTGGTTTTAACTCCCTTATCCAAATTCACAATGTGTCCTTGAATGGCTTCAGGAAGTGAGTTGCAACTCACCTTAAAACTCAAACTAGGACTCAAATGACTTATCTCTTGATTTCATTGGAATATTAGCACTAGGATACAATAAGAGGCATATAAAGCTAGCATTTTGCTTACTAAGGACCAATGCAATTTTTTCATAAAGAGATTGATTCTACAAAACCTTGAATCAAGTGATTGTGGGTAGTGTGTTCATATGGACCTTGGCCAAACACATTTCTTGGAACTTACAAAAATAATTTATACTACTTGGTTTGTTTTTAATACCCCTAAACAAAATTCATATTATGTCCTTCCATGGCTTTATGAAGTGAGTCACAATTCAACATAACACTCTATCCATGACCTGGATGAATAAATAATAGATTTTTTTTGGAATCTTGACACTATATTATTGCTATATATTGTTGGCATTGTAGTGTTTCCATTGATGTAAAAAAAAACTTTGCATTATGTTTGCCTTATGATGATGTCAACTTCAACTTCAGTCATTTCAAAACTTTTCCCCAATTCCTTCTTTATGGATGCAATGTAGCTTTCATTGTTCCCTGTCATCAAAAGATCATCTACATATACCACAAGATATACAACTGTTTTGCCAACTTTCTTGACAAATAAAGTTGCATCAATAAGATCAAAATGTTTGAAATTGAGTTTCAGAAGATGCTTAGTTAGTTTTTCATACCAGGCTCGCGATGCTTGTTTGAGGCCATACAAGGAATTTACAAGTTTGCCTACTTTATGTTCATGTCCTTTCACAACAAATCCTTCAGGCTGGGACATAAAAACATTCTCTTTTAGATCTCCATTCAAGAAAGCAGTTTTTACATCCATTTGATGGACTTTCCAACCATTCTGAGCTGCTAGTGCAAAGAGTGTCCGGATGGTAGCCCATTTTGCTGTGGGGGCAAAAGTCTCCTCATAATTGACCCCTTCCTTCTGTGCAAAACCTTTTGCCACAAGCCTAGCTTTGTGCTTGTCAAGTGAGCCATCAGCTTTATACTTGTTCTTGTAGACCCACTTGCAGGCAATTGGTTTGGTTCCTAATGGAGGATCAACCAGCTTCCAAGTGCCATTCTTTATGAGGGCATCATACTCCTTTTGCATCGCTTCTTTCCATTCATCATGAGAAGCAACTTCTTTGAAGGAAGTTGGTTCAAAATCTGTAGACAAGTTCAATTCACAATCATAAGAAACATCCATATCAACAGGTGAATTAGAGTCATCTACATCACCTCCATTTTGCCAGTTTGAATTTTTGGTTCTTGTCTTTCCAACTTCATCAAGATGTACACTTTCAAGTGTCTTTGTCAGCCACTTTGGGGGACCTTTCCCAGATGGTCCAGGCTGCTCTATTGATTGAGTTCAGACTGAATCAAGATTGAGTCTCCCAATTCTATCAATTACATCACTTAAAGCATCATCTATTTTTGGAGTTTCATGTGGGGGAGAGTGTTCTTCAGAAGAAGATTCCACATATTGATCTAGTATAGGAATCCCCGCTTCAAGATGTGGAATCTGATTATCAAATTCTTGAAATGATTTTTCTTTTGCGAATCTATCCAAGCGATCAAGTTTCCGCTCAACAACATTGTTAGTTTTGGATGATTCAATAAAAATTACATCTCTAGATAGAACAAACTTTTTATTTACTTCATCATAGAGACGGTATGCTTTGGAGGTGTTTGAATATCCCAGAAAGATACACTTACAACTTCTAGCACCAAGTTTGTTTCTATGTACCTTTGGTATCAAGGCATAATAGGTGGAACCAAAGACCCTGAGATGCTTTACCGAAGGAACATGTCCATACCACATTTCATATGAGTCTTGTTTCTTATAGCATTAGATGGACATCTATTCTTTATATATGCAGCACATAGAACAACATCAGCCCAAAACATTATCTTTACATTTTTGAAGAATAGCATGAATCGTACCATATTTAAGATTGTCCTATTCATTCTTTCAGCTACACCATTCTGTTGGGGATTATAAGGCACAATTGTTTGATGTTTGATCCCATGTTTGCGAAGATAGTTTTCAAATTCATTTGATGTGTATTCTTTTCCATTATCAGTGTGAATATACCCAATATGAGATTGTGCATCATTTTCAATCCATTTATGAAAATTCTTGAATGTTTGAAAAGCATCAGATTTGTTCTTCAATAAATAAACCCAACACATTCTGGTGTAGTCATCAATAAATGTCATGATATATTTATTTCCATTTGCAAAAGGAACAGGCATTGGACCACATAAATCTAAATGAATGAATTCAAGTTTTCTATGTGCTCTTGAATGTGAATCATGAAAAGACTGTTTGCTATGCTTTCCTAGAATGCAAGCATCACATTGCTTAAGTTTCCTAGGAATTGTAGGCAAACCAGCAACACCATTTTTCTTCAATAAGCGAAGATTGTCATAGTTCAAATGTCCAAATCTAGCATGCCATAATAAACTTGATGGAAGTGTACCTTCTTCATGATGAGAATTGTATGAGAAATGTTGTGCATGAGCAGAGGTTCCTTGCAGCTTGAGAAGCCTTTCTTCTTCTATTCCCCTCATGACAAGTGAGTGGTCAGATGTTTTTCTTACCTAAAGCTTGCCATCAAACATATGAATGGAGTGACCTTTCTGGTGGATGTGGACCAGGGACAACAAGTTTCTCTTGAGTTGTGGGAGATATAGAACATGATGCAGAAGAAAGTCTGGAAGACTAGGCAGTTTAAGCCTGATTGTGCCAAGCCCTGATGGCTTGATTTTTGATTGGTCTGCAAAGTATACTGCTCCATCAACATTGTCAGTGAAATCTTCAAAAAAATATTTTCTATGAGTCATGTGGCAGGTTGCTCCTGAATCAAGCAACCAATCATTTTTCCAAGAAGCAAGTGAAGCATTAAACAAATCTTCATTTACTCCAATGTTACATTGTGCCACAACATAGTGAGCGGATTCAGGTGCTTTACCTTTGTCTGTATCATCAGTTTTACCTTTCTGTTGGTTTCTTTTCTGCTCAATTTTGTCCCATGGTAGCTTGCATGTAGAGGCATCATGTGATCCATTTCTTTTGCAGCATATGCAGTGCAAATCTGCCTTTTCTCCTTGAGAATGTCTACCCCTTGCCTCTGAAATATCTTCCTCTTCCTCTTCGACCACCTCTTCCTCTTGTAGAATCTTGAGTAGGATGCTTTTCTTAATGAGCAAGCACACAACCTCTTCAGAAGATTCAAGGGCTGTCTTCTTTCCAAAAGCTTTCTCTCTTTCAGCAAACTTTTTCACAAGAGAGTCAAAGGTTATATCTTTGAGATTTCCATTTGCTTGCAATGACTCAAGATAATTGGAGTAAGTAGGATAAAGTGCCTTGAGAAAAGCAATAAGAGGAATATCCAATTCAACTTTAGTGGATTTGATATCATGCATTATAGACTTTACTTCAGATGCAAGAGCAAGAGGATCATTATTTTGCAGTTCAAGAGTGAAGAGTTTAATCATGAGTTGAACAACTTCAAGTGCAGAATGTGAGTCATAGAGTTCTTTCAGCTTTTGTAAGGCTTCAAAGGCAGTTGAATATGATGAAATATGGCAACTCACCTCTTCATTTACAGATGCTGCGATTAATGCATAAGCTTTGTTGTTCTTGTTTTCCCAAATGACGAGCTCTTTGTCTGAGGTAGGCTGTACTGGTTCATTGTCTCTGTCTCCGACACACACTCCTTTCCACAACTCATTGAAAATGAGGGTGTGTTTTATCATCCGAGACCATTCAGGATAGTTCTCCTTGCCAGTGAGAACTATTCCCACCATGGATATGATTGAATGCATTCTATAACAAAAAAAACTTCTGCTTCAAAATTTTACTCTTAATGGGAAACAATATACATCCGATATGATGGGACAGCAAAGTCAACTTGTATACCACGCGTGGCCAAAAAAAAACCTTCAATGTATGGCCAAAAAATTTCAGCGTTCAATACCAATGTTACCAACGATTTATGTGAAGAAAACTTCAGCATTCAGTACCAACGTTACCAACGTTTTATGTCAAAAAACTTCAGCGTTCAATAAGACTATTGTTAATATAATGCCATGAACTTCAATGCATACAATGACAGCAGCTTTAATATACCACAATACCAGCCTCTTAGAACTAAAAGCCTGCCCAAAGGATGCTATAAAGAATGACACCAATTTGCATTTGCAGTTTTGATCATGCTTAAAAAATTTAAGAAAAAATAATGTTTCTTTCCTCAAAGAGTAAAAGTCGGGATGCAACTGCTTCCTGAAATATAACAATCAAAAATTAAATTGACCTTTTTTCACTGTGGTTAAGGCTTGCATTCATTTCCATTCTAGTCAATACTTTGACTCCCCATCAACAAGGAGCATTAAAGATTGCATGGCTAATAATTTGAGTTGCCTCAATATATCGCTCCACACACCTCGAAATGCAACTGCTTTCACTTCCACTCAAACTTGTACCAGGCTTTGTAACACACCTGGCAAAGCATTTAGTACGCACTATCTCGAGAAATTCCTTGGCTCTGGAGCAGGCAGTGAGCAACGATCTTCCCAATTTCAGAAAGGAACATCTACCTAATCTCACGAAAATTTACAACTACCTCGTCTAGAACAGCAGCAACATTGAGATGTGGGATGAATTTTTCAGTTCATTTCTTGGCAAAGAGATAACCTTTCTTAAATATACGACGAAGTTTGCAGGAGAGGTGGTGAGAGGATTGGCGTCGACTGTGGGATAGAGATGGGCATGGGCGCAAAAGATAATTCTAGGGATCCCATCAATGACCGCACTGGAATAGTCGGACAGAGATGTTTATGATCCACATTAAAAATCCCACAGGTCGATTAGGACTCACAAACCTTTGAGCACTGGAATAGTCGGACAGTCGACATCCCATGTTATGGCAGAAAACGTTATGTTGACATTCCAGAGAGCCCAGGTAATGCAGCGTTTAGACCTGGCAGCGACTGTGGAGGGGGCAGGACTGTATTTATGGAATATGGCAAACAGAGGGTGCAAGCAGTGTCAGGCATCAGCATTCAGGTGACAGCATGGAGCAGGCTACCAACATTTATGAATAGGCAGCATTTTTGAAGGGAGAGAAGAGGAGTAGAATAGGGAGTTACAAAGGGCATAAAAGATAAAAAAAAGGAGCTGGCTTTGATACCATGTCAGACCAGGCAGTAACTTCATAAGGCAAAAATGATTCATGTGTCATATTCCATCAAGAAGGTCTTCATTATATACATGAGGGAGAGATTGTTCAGCTCGTCTCCCAATGACTGTTCATATTTCCTATTATCTATTTACATAAATTCACCCAATCACAAGGATTAGGTGTCAACGAACATCTACTGGCAGCAGTGGCTTTATCTATGGAAAAATAAGTTCGCCAAAATCTAAGTTTCAAATATATTTTTTCTTTATCTTTATTACTAATTAAGGACTGATTTTAATGATTAAATATTTTTATCTATAAAAGTGATAAGGAACCTTACAATTAAATGAAACTTTTGATTCAGAGTAATTTTATTTATCTCATTTTCAAAATGTTTTTCTTTCCTTAGGATCTTTACTTTTAAGTTTAAAAGTTCATTTTACAGATTGTTAGAGATAACTAGTTCTTCCAGTGAATCGCCAATTGTTGTGGTACCCAACAATCCCCTATTATTTATAGTTAGAACATTTAAATAATGGGGACCCTTTTAATTTTTTCTTTAGGTTTTATAATAAATAAATTAATCATAATATATTTATATTTCAAAAATTCCAAAAAACCCAAAGTTAGATTATCTTTTAGGTTTAAGCCCTAGTTGAATAACTTAGGTTTACTTTTTAAATAAAATCATGCATCACAAATGTTTAGAAACTGTGATAATATCCCTTATCAAATGTTGTGATGTGAAATATCCTTCACAAATAAAGCTTCTCTTAATAAAACGAAGAAAATAAAGGAAAACACTCTCCCACACATAAAGCTTCATCTGACCCACCACAGAGACATGTCATCATCACAGATTGTGAATCGCACATCCCTACCGAGTCTTTATTAGCTCATACATCTCTATGTTACAATTGCAATATAAAAGAAACACTACGATCTCTGATGCGATGTATGTGATATTGTATATCGCAAATCGGACATCGAAAATCATAATGTCACTTCAAATGAAATACTTCCAAAGAATATTTTTAATGTGAAATTGCTAACTAAGCTCCACTTAATGAGGATCCATGTGTACTTAGATTTTCATTAAATTTCAAATCTAATGGTTTTAAAGTCCCTCGTTTGAAAAAAATGATTTAATTGGTAGGTTGTTATTTGAAATGTATGTATTTATCCCGCGTGTCCTTTCATCCTTGGAGATCTAAAACATTCCTCTATGTTTCCTTTCTGCAGGCTAATACTAATAAACAACATTCCATTGAAATGTCCAAAGCAAGAAAGAAAGGAAAAGGGTCGTTTGTTCAAACATAAGTAACTCAGTCCAAACAAGAAGCAACATAGATGGCTCCCTTATTCTCAAACACTACATGCACACCGGATTCTGGTACTTCCTCCTAGGAATCAATGTATAATCTATTTGAAGAAGAAAGCCCCAGTGTAGTAGTGGTCAAGCAAGCAACAACTGATGCCTCATGATCATATGAGGCTACCTTCTCTAACGTTTCCAATTCCTTTCTTCATCGAATTATTGTACAACCTAAAATCCTACCCTACGTAGATATGATCAAGTGGACGATTGAGAATGTGAATATCAAAGACAAGAAATTCTTGACATTAAGGCAACCAATACTAGGATCCTCCAAAGCTATAGATTTGAAGAGAATGTATCATTTTCCAGACCCCAAAATATTTACGACAAGCAGTCTCTTAAAAGGTTTGTAGAGAATAACAAATTAGAGTCGGAGCCCATTAGAAAATGGAGACAAGACCCAAGCAAGCATAAGCATGATAGTAAGGGTATGTATTCTTTAGCCTCTCTTGTTGGTCTGTTCTGTTATGTTGGTGTTATGACATGTAGATTGTTCGGTTCTCTGAACACACAAAAATTTATAGTTGAACGGGTTCCCTTGATTCAATATGCTTCTAATTATGAAGATATGGATTAGGCTACTATCTTGTCCAACAATATTGCGTCCAAAATCTTAGAATATCGGAAAAAGCACAATGTTTAATAGAGAATCATGCCATCTTTTTATATGAGTGCCTATATTATGGATGTCATTTGTTTCTCTTTTGATTTTCCTTCAATGTGATGGAAATGGACACTCAAAGATCCTACACCAATTCAGTTATATCACGGTATCCTATGGGAATCTGTTATGAAACCAGCTCACAAAAAGATAGAAAAGAGAGATCCACGCCTTAGAATTCAGCCTCTTCGAGGGGGCAACCTCCTTTACATTACATAAATGAGCAATTCTTGGATGATTCAAATGACAAAACCTCCTTTCTATATATAGGAGTTTAAGGAGTCAGAATATAACCCAGTCGACCTAACAATAATACTATAAAGCCACAAAAATAACAATAGAGGGATTCTATGGGGCACAGTAATAACAATATGGGGACAATAGGGGAACAACAATATTAATAAGGGATACAACTACAATAGTAATGGGGTAATCACTAGTATTATAGGGACCCAACAAAATCTAAGTACTAGCCTCATTTTTATAGAATTTTCAATAAAGTAATGATGCCTATGTACAAAGTAATTTTTTATCAAAATTCCCCCAGTGTGTCTCAAGAAGCCAAGACAGACTTCACTACTATTGGAAGATGGTTTACTGAAGAGTTTTACTTATGTCAGAGTATTTGGGAGTCTTTCAACCCCACATGTTCTTCCTATTTATGTTCCCGATAAGCTTTTGGCCTAGGAAATTTCCTATCAGACCGTAGGTCATGGTGTGACTAAAGTCTTGAAAGACTCCAAAAAGGCTATTTGGCCACAATTTCCTATTCAATGTGGAGTCTATGCTCTTGAAAATTACAATCATGTTGTCCTAGAAATCAAACAAATCGAGGGCATGCAGCTCCCCACTATTCCTCCTAGATAGTATGACCCTAAAAAGGTCATTCATGATTTCACCACTTAGGTTAAAATAAGGCCATTTGTTCATGAACCTGATGACTTTGATGATTTGTTTGAGACATGTGAATCATATAGACAGGTGGAACATTTAGCACAAATTTGACTGGGCCCCGAGGATTTTGTCTTATTCCAAGAATATAGAAATAAAAGGCTATAGAAATTTCCTTCTAAATGCCTGATTGCTTTACAACCATAATTGATTGCTGGAAGCTCTAGGCATTGCCAGTAGTCATAGACAGTCATAGCTGTGCCGATCAAAGAAGTCGATCATAGCCAGGAAAGAGGCCTAGCCATAAGGTCTAGCCAGTCGTAGCAGGAGCCTTAAGGTCATTGCTAGAAGCTCCGTGATAGAAGCTCTAGTCTTTATTGCCTACAGGAAATTCTTTGCCACTGTATACAAAGGAAACAGAAAATATACCCACTACTACACTTTCAGAGAAACAAATAGAAGATTTCTTTTCTACTAGCGAGCTCGATAAAGTCTGGGATCAATTCAACAAAGAACTAGATAGCACACAGGAGAAGGAAGTGCAGGATTCAGCTTCAATGGAGATAGATAAGACTCTTGTAGCCAACAAGACAAAGTCTCCTGTGAATGAGTCATCAAGTCAAATAATGGATAAAGAAGTTATCCCAGCAGTCCCCACCTCCGAGATTGTTCTCAGAGTAGAAGAGATTCCACCTCTTGATATTTTCTATAGTCCTGAACACTGTGTTGTCATTAGTCGACAAAAGAAGAAAAGAAGAATGGAACATTCTTAGAAACTTATTGCTTGAAGCGTCCCATTATATTTGGTATGGAAAGATTATCAAGCTAATTCATTTGATGATTTAGCTAAGATTTCGCAATATGCAGGAGCCTATGCTACGACCACCATTTTCAAAGCTACTAAGGTTCAAAAACTGGTTAAAGAAAAACTTGCAGTAAGAAAAAACATTACTTAATTCAAGACATGATATTGAGCAGGAATGGAAACTCAAGTTGTCAAAGTTACAAAATGAGTTTAATCAATTTAAAGTTCAAAAGGAAGGTGATATTCAGAACTAAAATTCACAGTTTGACCAACTTCAACTTAAAATAACTCAAATACAGAAGGACATTGATATTGAGGGATTCAATAAAGAAGTCAGAGAAATCAATGCTCTCCTCGCCCAGTGGCGAGTGAACTTCTGTAATAAATTTAAGATCATCAATGACCTCTACAGAAACAGTGAGTTGTTGATTGATCAAATGTCTGAAATAAGAACATATTATGAAGATATCAACAACAAGATTTCTGAATTCATAACTTGGCAGGACAGTATAGACGGAATGAAAGAAAATCTTCCCAAAATACAAGAATCATACAAACATCTTCTTTTTCAGAGATTGGGATATTAGATTAAAGCAGGCTAAAGAATCAATCTACAGAGAAAGAGACCTACTAGGCCAAGTTACAAAAATTGTTAAATAAAGTGTAGCAGATGCTAACCTTCTTACTGAGTGCCCAGGAGAATGCCTGCCAGATACTCAAACACTCATAGAGTATTGGCATAGCATCAATAAATTATCTAAGTTAAATCTTGAATATCATCAACGGTTCTTGGTAAATCCATATGGTTAATGGTTAGTTCTTCATAGCCTTGTTAATGCAAATGAATACATGTTCCCACCTCTTTCAAATGCCTTGTTTGCGGGACAGATGCAGATCAGGCCAGCTCATCCCCCAGAATTGAAGTCAATGGAGGCTATTTACAGGTTACGAGAGCAAATGGGAGAGCAGTCAACTTCCCATCTTTAGTTTCTTGTTAAAACTGAAGCTATTTTTGTCTTTTTGTTCCCTATTTTGAGGAGTGTTTGTTTTAACCTCCTTAGCAAAATATGCATTTTCTATTTTGATAGTATAAATTTTATTTATAAATACCCTCTCATGTCTTTAGAGAATGGGTTCAGAATTTTTGTAAGAAGACTCAAGGAACTTGCACTTCTATATTTCTTTGATAATTTTAATAGAAAGTTTGGACCAGAGACTATCTTTTTCCATGGGCAGAACACTGATATATGTGGTACTATTATCTTTGTATTGATGTTATGTTTTATGTTTAAAAGTCAGTCAAATTTTATTACTGTTTTATTATATGCAATATCACAACTCAATTAAGCATTGTTTCACTATTGAAAAGTGTATTAATTGTTATCTTTAGTTGTATGTATGAAATGGTATAATTTTTATGCGATATGTGCTTAAAAATTAAATTGATTAACTATTTAATCAATTTAATTATCTTTAATTCGTTTTAACTCTTTTAAATGTTTGATGATCTATATTGTCTTTCATTTATAAAGAAATCTTTATAAAATCACATATGCAAAGTTAGTTATATCTCGGGAATTAGATAGATAGATATAGATTTATTTATTTGTATTCATATTTATTCTATCAAATCACTTTCACCCCATCTATATCACACCTCAAATTCCATCATATATTTGAACAGGAAAGTGGTCCCTATATCCCTACTCGGAACCGCTATCCCAAACGGAAAAGGAACGATATTCAAGTTCCCGACTAGGTGGTCTCCCCAATGTTGATGCAAGGACATTTTAAGCCTTCAACATAACCCAAAAAAAAATTCACAATGTGTCACTAAAGGATTCAAGAAGCAATTTCCAACACACCATAACACTCTAACGATAACTAGAATGGGAAAAATGTAAAAAAATTTGGACTCATAACACTAGGTTATAGCTAGGGGCACCCTCTCCTAAGTAGGTGCATAAAGATGATGGCCCTAAAAGTGGAAATGGGGCCTCAGGAAAGCATTCCTACAAGAATGCTTATGCATTTCAAAGAACATGTATGCACTCCTGGGAATCTAGGCTTGGCAAGCCCTAAGATTCCAAGTAATATTCCAACTAGGTCTCCAACTTGGTATGGTTGAATAATTCACACACATTATTAGGAACAATTATGCATTCTTACGAATTCTCACATAGTTCAAGAATGCATGCACGTTCTTGGCGAGATTTTATTTTCATGCTTCCATGGCCCTATTTTTTTACCATATTAGGACTACACAACATTTTTTTAGGAGATATTTTGTAAAAGTGTTGATTCTTGATATACGTTGAGTGCCAAATCAACATTGTGCCTTGTCTTTGGATTCTAGTCATTCTAATGGTTTTTCTTTTTATTTTTTAAAATTTCGTTTAAAATTGAAAAAATACCTAAATAATACCCTAAAAACAATCTCTATATTGAATTGTAGGGAAATTGATTAATATGAAACATAATCAGAACCCAAACCCACCATCACCAAAACAAAATTTAGAACAACAAAACTTGAACCAAGATTATGAAAATGATGCATCCTTAGCTACTTTGAAGTCATTGATGCAAGAAATCCAAAGCACTAGATAGTCATCATGATTGTCTCTCGCAAGTTCATTAAAATCAATTTTATCATCCATATCCAATTCCCAAATATAGTTAACTAATATTTCTGATGACATGGCTAGAATGTATGAAAACAATAGAACTCATATGTAAATACCAAATTAGAGACCTCAAAATTACTAAAAAATATTTTTTATATTTGTTCATTAACCGAAAAACCAACTAACCTTACCAGTCAACAAAAAGCCCCTTTGGACTATTGCACCTTCCAACCATTTTGAGACAATTGGATGGGTAGTTCGTTTATGGTATTTCATATACCTCCCTATAATAATAGAAAGGTATCTCTATATTGTTGAATGGTTTTGTGATCGATGCCAATGTTGTCATTGAAATATTTTAATATTCGTTTAGTTTGCATTAACTAAAAGCTCCAAATGACAAGAAGCCCTGGAAGAATGGAAGTGAAACCTTAGAAGCCCTGCACTTGTTGTGAAGATTAGTGTATTTTCTCACAAGACCATCTTCAATTGATATCCATCATCATGCCAATTCTAATGATAGGTGCTATGTATCCTAATTCCTCATGGTTGAGAAGATATGCCTCTTTAAAGATGAAACCCCAAATTCATGGTAAAAGTGCCCAAAGTCACTAAAAAGGGAAGCTTGATGTTTGGAATTTATTCTCAAAAGTTGATTAAAATTTGTGTTGGGATTATCAAGGATCACCCTAGTCAATTTTGGATTACAAGGGAGGATTTTGTTAAGGGTTTATTGATTAAAATTTTTGAATCTCAGGTTAGCCTTAAAGGATGATTATTTTGGCTCCAAAATTTGAAAATTCAAATTTTAGGTCGGCTCCATGGAATATGGTCATGTCACCTAGTCTAGATATATCCCTCCATCACTATATATTTTAGCTCATAATTCACCACTAATGCATCAATCTATCATGCAAATATTTTTTTTTATGATCATGGGGTATTTAATCTAAGACCGTGGACAAGAAGTTTGAATTAATGATCTAAGGCTTCTATTGTCTGGGGTGCAACACATAAGTTTTGTTTTTGTGTGTTTCTTTGTTCCAGCACATATATAAGTCTTGTATTTGATAAGCCTAAGGTAAGAAGTGTGATTTGGACGTTGTGAAACTATTGTGTTAAGTTTCAAAGGAATTTCTTAAAGTGTGAAATCATGATCTTTGCGAAGAATGTGAAAAGCCTCAGAGTTACGGGATGAGGATAGTGCTATGAGGAAGCATCAGAAGAACAAAAGAATCACGGTTAAGTCATATAAGTTGAATTTATTTTTGGTCCTGGACGTAGGTCAAGAGACTGATGAAGCCAAAATGAATGAGCATCTCTCGGGAAATGAAGTCATAACCGAGTCAATCAAAAGAACAGATAAGAGGATTTTGTGGTTCATGAGTGAACTCTCGTGGAGTTTCTGAGTCCCATCTCAGCCATATAGCTCAGAAATTTCAAATTGAGTTTAACCATATTGTAATTAGCAGGATGACGATCTTTCTCATCATGTTGACCAGGTGATTCGTTTAGAAAGCATTATAAAAGTAGGCGAAGAAGTTCTATGGATCAATGTAGCTGTATATGCGGATGCATTCCTGAGGAGTTTCTGTTACAGGTACTATTATGCATATTTATGTGGTTGTTGCGTGATGGAATGATCGAATGCATAACGGAGGAATCCACCCTTTCCCTTTAGAAACCATTAATTACCTATCCATAGTTATCAAATTCAAATTCGAATTCGATTCGATACGGAAAAAATTTGATTATCTAAAATATAATACGGGAAAAATTCAGAAGTAGAGATCTTTCAAAATTAAATTATTTTTAAATTAAAAAAAATCTATATTCTAATATATATTTAAAAAAAAAAATCATATTATCAAGTCCTAAATTTTAATATAAACCTTTAAAAATAAAAAAATAACAACATTATTAATTAATAACTAAAACAACATAATTCTCTCCTTGTAGATTTAGCTTTTCCACCGAAACACACTTTCAAAGAGTTGTTTATAGTGTAGATTTTGTTAGTCCAGATATGCATTCTACTCAATTCAAAACAGACCGGAAGGGAGAAACACACCCCAACTTTAATTCGTTGTTTCCATTTTGTTACTAGTGGGGAATAGGGGAAGTATAAAATTCAAATAGAAAAAATTGAGGAATATATATTTTATAAATATTTATAGATAAGAATTTATTTTTCTTTGTTATAGGAATTTATTATTTTTAATACATATAAACTTACTATTTTTTACTTTATTTTAATATATAATTTATTGTTTTTTACAACTATAACTTTTTTAATATGCAATTTACTGTTTACTATACTTTTTTAATATAGAAATTTCTAATATATATATATAAACAAAAAATCTTTACCAAATTAAATAATAAATGTAAATTTTTTTAATATAAAAAATTATGTTTTAAACAACATAGAAATTTCTATTTTTAAATATTAAATTTTATATGAACAATTTTTTACCTAATTAAATAATATAGAAATTTCTGTTTTTAAATATTAAATTTTATACAAATATTTTTTTTATTAAATTCCATCATAATTGTAATATTAGTAACATACCATTTTATTAAATTCCATTATAATTATAATATTCTTAATATACTATTTACAGTTTATCATAATTGTAATATTCTTAACCTACCATTTTACTAAATTCCATCATAACTGTAATATCCCTGACATACCATTTACACTTTATTATAATTTCTTTTAATATAATTTTTTTTATTTACCGAATTCCATTCACCATTGTAATAAGTTAATAAGTTTAACCTACCATTTAAAGTTTAATATAAAAAAAAAAATTAATATAAAAATTTTATTTAAAAAAAAAACCGTACCGAATTCCAATTTCGGAATTTGCAACCGAATCAAATCGTACTGCCGTATTTTCGAATTTTTATGGCCAGTACGGCTGAACTTGATAACTGTGATAAAAATCACTTAACCTTTTAATATAAAAACTATTGTTTTTCATTATTCAAATTATTATTTTCCATTATTTTTTAATATAAAAACTATTTGTTTTTCATTATACAAACTTACCATAATTCCACCACTACTTTTTAATATAAAATTTGAAAGAAAAATCTTTTTAATGAAAAACTATGATTCACCAAACAGATCCCTATCGTATCAGCTTAAACGTATTTTCCCGCGAATCGAATCGTACCGGCGAATTTTCGAATTTTTATGCCCAGTACGGGCGAACTTGGTAACTATGTACCTATCTATTAATCTCGATGCTCGGGTTGAGAGTAGCCTTACATACCCATTTTTAAAAAGCATCTATGACACAATTAATAGAATGAAAAGATCTTGAAAGGCTTTGGATGAGTCCACGTAAGATTAGGTCGAAACCTATCACAAAAAATCAAGCCAGGAAAATGATATTCAATAGAGTTGGAAAGTGATGCTTAATTGTAAGGCAAAGGTTAAAGGTTTGAACTTGAAGGTTCCAATATTGATTGTGCTCAAAGATTAAATTTTATTTTTCACTAAGTTCATTCTGTCACAGAACCAAGTTCCTTTTGTCATAGAGCCAAGGAATTTTCCACTGAGTTCATTCTGTTGTAGAGCCAAGGAAATGTCTAGTTTATATGAAGATTAATTGAACATAAAGGTGAGTTCTTTATGTTGCAAAGCCAAAGAAAAGGTGCATTTTGTATTAAGATTAATTTAATATTATGTTTCAATGGGTTTTGAAAGTTATTTCACTTGTTTTGAGCTAAATTTAATATTGAAAGAACCATTTCAAATAGGGCTCAGAGATGGACTCTTATGAGAGCAAGAAGAATGTTATTGATGTATCCTTGATGATCAAAAAAAATTGTTATGTGCTTGAAGACTTATATACATGTTGTAGTAAGAATAGGCTTTGAAAAGATTTGTGAATGAAAATATTGTGGTTCTGATTTGAAGCACTACTATGGAAATTGGATGGAAACAGAGGTTGATCAGTGTAATTAGAGTTGATTTTGTGATAGGGCTATATAAACTAATTTTTTTCTTGAAAATGTTCCTACTGATGTAAGTGATGATGAACCAAGTTGTTAATAGATCTGTAATGCTTATTACTGATGTTAATTTCACAAAGGGATACAATATGTTGTTGAGTGTTGTTGGATGTTGAGCAAAATTATTGTACAGAGGTTCATGTCATTAAGGATAGAGTATACAATGATTAGTGTAAGGTTTGATGCTAGGGCCTAGCAATGTTGGGAAGAGCTAAGGTTTATATTTGGCTTGGTGGTTTTGTTGAACAGAGCTAGATAAGGTTTGCATATATACAACACTTGTTGCTTTATGGTTAAGGATAATGCATATTTCTACTAGGGTTTGACATCTTGATGTGTTGATAAGACTTGGTTATTGAGAAATGTTTGGTTATGGACCTACACCCATGCTTCTAGGGTTTGATGTACATATCGAGAAGGAGTAGATTTGATTGAGCTTAGATCATATTGGAGTTTATCTTTACATTGATATTGAGCACAGGTGGATCGATTCTAAAAATTGTAAAATGTGGTTCGCTTTTTGAAGAGGGTGGAAGGGTGGTGCAAGGAAAGAGAGTGGAGTCTCCTTTAGGTTGGATCCAAAGAACACTTCAAGATGGTAGGGTGGTGCTAGGGAAAGTTGGAGACTACGCAAAACTTAGAGCATCCTTCCAGTCAGAGCTAGTAAATCAGGGAGTTGGAGCTTCCTTTAGATTGGAGCCTATAAATCATGGCATTGGAGCGTCCTTCCAATCAGAGCTAGTAAACCAGGGCATTGGAGCATCCTTTCAGTTAGAGCTAGTAAATCAAGGCATTGGAGCATTTTTCAGGTTGGAGCCTATAAATAAGGGGCTTAGAGCCTTCTTTAGTTGATGTTGTAAATCTTGGAATTTGTAGCTTCCTAATTGATGTAAATTTTGAAGACTTGTATTAAGAAGAGTTCGGTGCTTTTTTCTCCTGGAAGGGTTTCCACTTAAAAATCTATTGTGTATTGTTTTGATGTCGTACATTGTTGAATGGTGTTGTTTATTATTCATGTGTTGTGATGATGATCTATGTTTGATGTAATGATAATGTAAATTTAACAACCTAAATACTAAAAATTAACTAATTGAAAGGAAATATTTATTCACCCCCCCAGTATTTCCAACAATTGGTATCAGAGAATGTTTCTTCAGTTGTAACCTAATAGCTAGAAAGTATATCTAAGGTGAATCAATATGGGAAGATCAAGGAAGCATACTGCCAGATGTTCAAAAGAATCAAAGGAAGTCTTCGATATTAGAGTAGTCTCAAAATCTATTACATCTAATGAAGAAGATTGAGTTGGTACAACACATGTGTTTTATGAATCCAAATATGATATATGGGAATCCATAATGGAAGCTTGTTTGCAATCTTATGGATATGATGCATGACACTTTGTTATTTCTCGAGAAACATCTACTAATGAATCTAGAAGGTACAAAACATAAGCCATGAATATCATTCTTAGTGCTCTGACATATTATGAAGGTCAAGGCTGATCAATGCTCATAAGCCAAAAATATTTGGAAGAAGCTCTATAGCCTCTACTCAAAGAAGCATGCAGGTCCTGAAGAAGATGATGATGATCGTGATTAAAATAAAGTAGATTCTCAAGTCAAAGATTATGATGATGATAACGAAGAAGAAGTTGTACTCAACGTGGAGGAAGAATTGATCAACACCTTATGTGGTCTTAATAAAGACAAGAAGCAAAATCAAATACTCAAAGAATAAGTTTCCCTTCTAAGACTTCAAGTGCAGGAAGATAAAAAGAAAGAGGAAAAATTAACAAGCCAATTATAGGAATCTATTCAGAAGTACATAGAAGAAGTTGGTCAAAAGAAAAAGAATCTTGATGCATCTCTAGCAGAAATAAGCAGGTTCAAGGAATGGCAAAAGGAACATTTGCAAGATGTTGAAAAGAAGGATCATATTGTTGATGAAAAGGACCAAGAAGTTCTTTAGTTGAATATGAAGGAAAAAAAAGGTAAAGCTCCATGTAACGATGGCACAAACTCCAAGCCCCCATAGAGAAAGATTGACAAAAAGACTAATAACAAAATCCTTCAAAATCCAAATCCAAATGAAGGAAAAAAGAAGCTTAAAAAAGTTGTTGCTCTAAGGAGTAATGTTGAAGTAATCAAGGACAAGGATCAACAAAGGACTATACCTTATTCAAGAAATAATTTCTTTCGAAGACCCTCACGAAAAGACAACTCATCTAGGTACCTTAGTTTGTTCAAGGGCTATTCTTTCTCATGTCCTAACTTCAAGCATATGGCTAGGGATTGTAGAATGTATGGGAGGGATGATTATCAAAGACACTATCAGAACTCGAGAAGTAAGTTTGCAGGATCACAAGATATATTCCAAATGGACTTTGTCTAGAGAAAGTATATGCCGTTTTTTTGTCATTTAAGTACCATATAGAATGCTTCAAGTGCCATAAATATGAACACATGGATCGTGATTACAGATATATGAAGGTAAATACGAATATTAGGTACAAGAAGATTTGAAGAAGGAAAGAAAAACAAGACGATCATGTGAGTGAAAAAGGTCTTAATGGTCATGCTCTTAGGATTTGTACAGGCACAAGACTATGATGATTCAAGAAGTACATTGGAAGATGTCAAGGATCAAGATTATTCAGGTTAGGGCCAATTCACACATTATTCTGAAGAATATAACTTGATGGCTCCCTACCATATGAATATTTAAAAGGGGGAGTCTAAGTAGTGGTGGTTGAAGATATATCCTTTGAAAGATGTAAAGAAATCACCAAATTAGTCAACTTATGAAGTAGCAGAAGTCAGCCTTCAAGATTGAAGATTTGCAAAAATGACTCATTATCGTAGACGCATATTTACAGGAAGAGATAGTTGTGGTAATCGATGAGAGACATAACATGTTAGGGGAGAGAAAGGAAGTCTATTGCATGAAGAGAGAGGAAGGAATTTCTTCAGGGGGAGTAACCCTTTTCCATTAATGTTAAAGGGGGTGAAGAATCAAGAAAATAATATTAGAAACATGAAGTCAAGGAGAGCAATAATCACACAGGGAGTATGTGTATTGACATCAATGACAAAGGCGAAGATAGTTGAATGGTTTTTTATGAAACAATATGTGTATTGACATTAATGACAAAGGGGGATATTGTTGAATGGTGTTTTATGAAAAAATTTGACTTACTGTTTTCACAACCCATGGTTTTTCCCCATAGTATTCTTCTCTATAAAAGCAAAAAAATAAAAATATTTAATAAAAATAAAATAATCAATTTTCTGTTATGTAAACATTTTGACTCATGGTTTTTTAGAACCCATGGTTTTTTCTCATGGTATTCTTATGTAATGCTGCCTATTTAAAGGTGTAAAATTCAAATGAATTTTCCACACGTAAAAATAACAAATTATTACTTTGTTTTGCAAAATTTAAATCTTTTTGTGTGAGAGTTATATATAGACATAGAAAATTCGCAAAGTGACTCAAGGATTAGAACCTTGACTATTATTAGAATTTATTAATAAATGACATATTTTTTATTATATTATTTTTTTAATTATTAAATTAAAAAAATATTGTAATGTCCTTCCTTATTGTATTATGTAAATATTTTAATTTATCAAATTACATAAAAATAAAAAAATGTTTTGATAATAAAAATGAATTGTAATGAAAAATTAAAGTGATTTACCATAAATATTAATCACTTTTAATAATATATATACATTATTGAAAATATATTTAATAATTTTTATAGATTTTAAATTTTAATTTTAATTTACTTATTATTTGATTATAATTCTAAATTTTGTAATTAAAACTTCATGATAATTATTATAATAATTTTTATATATTACAAATAATCAATACATCTATGTTTATAGATTCATTTATAGATTCATTATAATCATCAATCATATATATTATTCAATATTTAACCATACAAGAGCATGAATATTATTTAATAGTTCATCATATAGTGACATGAATATTGTTGAATTGAGGCTTATGTGATCTATATCAACTTTATGAGAAAAGGTATTTCGCTGATGAACCACACTTGTTGGTTCGAAATGCGTCAACAAATGTACTATCATGTGATTTACGTCAAAATACTTTTTCTCATAGACATGAATATTATTTAATATTTTATCATGTATTGATATGAATGTTATTTCAATTTTGTTATTTATTTCATGTAGTACTATGGTCAAATTACTAACAATGACTTAAATTATATGATTATATAAAATTTAATTATCATGAATTTTGGAGTGAAATATGAGTTGGTCTATTCCCAAAACACCTTGGAACGGAAGAATTTGCCTTTTGTGAGGTACTAAGAGAGTTGAAGATGAAAAACACTTTCTCCTTGATTGCATGGTCCTTACTCACATCCATTCTCATTTTCAATACATTTTCCACACTACCAACTTTCTTGACTTGTTAAGTTAGCACAACTACAATGATCTCCACTTCTCTCCATTCTTTTTTATCATAGAAATAAAATAGTAAAACTCTATTAGTCCTAATGCATGTTAAGCGCCACCACCATCAATATTTATATTGATTCAATTTAGTATATTTAATTTATTACTAATTTAAAAATCAATTATAAATATTATCAAAATTATATTTAATAAAAGAATTTAAAAATAAATAAAAATTAATTTAAATATTTATAAAAATATAAAAATTATATTTAATAAAAAAATTTAAAAATAAATAAAATTAATTTAAATATTTATAAAAATAAAAAAATTTATATTTAATAAAAAAATTTAAAAATAAATAAAATTAGTTTAAGTATTTTTTAATAAACGTTAACTTTATTAGATAAAATAACCAAATGAAAATATATGATGTTTTCTAACATACCCTTTATAAAGACGTGGGCCATGTGAAAGATATCCTAAGCCTTTAATATTAATGATGTGATTACTATTTTTCAATTATTTTTTATATTTACTAATATAAATAAGTTTTAAAAAATAATATTTATTAAATAATATAATTTTAAAAGAATTAAATTATTATTAGACGGGATACAAATAATCTCTAAAATTATTGGACAATTATGATTAGTTTTCTCTTAGCCGAGGTATATGGTATTATTTTGGAA
This sequence comes from Pinus tabuliformis, assembly GCA_031772625.1. Classification (NCBI taxonomy): domain Eukaryota; kingdom Viridiplantae; phylum Streptophyta; class Pinopsida; order Pinales; family Pinaceae; genus Pinus; species Pinus tabuliformis. Next base: position 475,417,615 of record CM062809.1, on the reverse strand, counting down.
AGGAAGTTGAGCATATGGCTTGAAAGTGAAGGTAAGGGGGCTAAAGGCCAAGCGGGTTTCAAAAAGCAGCACTCAACAATAGACCACCTCGTTACGCTTATGATCATTGTGGAGGAATGTGGCAATGATAAATCCAATCTCTTTTGTTGCTTTGTGGACTTTAGAAAGGATTTCGATACGGTTCCTAAAAACAACCTTTGGAACAAATTAGAAGAGCTAAAGGTTCCTTTTGAGTTGAGAGTTGCCACTATAAGGTTATACGAGAATGTAATTGCCAAGTTAAAGAGTAATGAGGGGTGGTCGAGAGATATTAAGTGTAATATCGGAGTTAAACAAGGTTGCCCCCTCTCCCCTACCCTATTTAGCATTTACATCGACAAGCTAGAAGGTTGTTTAGAGGAAGCAGGATGTGCTGGCACGATTTTCATTGGGATAGTCATCATCCTTCTTCTTTACGCTGACGATATTGTTCTTCTCGCAAGGTGCCTATCTGATCTTGATAAGAAACTTATGCTTCTTAAGGATTTCTACCCTACCATGGGTATGATTGTTAACACTGACAAAACAAAAGTTATAGTTATCAAATCCAAGAAGGACACTTACGCTAATTTTATGTATGACAACAGTAACTTGGAGGAAGTTTCTTCCTACAAGTACCTAGGAATTGATATTCATCACAAGCTCAACTGGAATTATAGCATTGAGAAAAGGATTAATGGGGGATGGAAAGCTTATTTTGGTTTTGAAAATAATTGTAAAACGACAAACCTCATAATGTGGGATAGAAAAAAGTTCCTTTTTGAAACTTTAGTCACCCCGATTATCTTATATGGATGTGAGGTTTGGGGTTGTAGCATCTCTAGAGAATCCCAGAGAAAGATTGAGCAAATCCAGAAGCGTTTTATAACGTATAACCTCAAAATTAAAAGCAACACACCCTATCATATTCTCCTTATAGAAGTGGGTATTTCCCCTATCGAGAGCCTAGCTATGATTAGGCTTTTGTTGTACAAGCACAAACTCAATAACATAGGAGACTATAGATTCCCTAAGCTAGCTTTAAATTCCAGCCAAAACCATCTAAGGCTCAAACGAAGTTGGTATCAAGACACCAGGGCATGGTTAAACCATTGGGAGATCGACGAGAATGTTGCATTGCAAAACATTAATAACATTAAAAATATCGTTGCTTCTAAGTTCAAAGAAAAAATGTGGTGTGAGAAAGATTTAGAAGCTAAAAGAAAATTAAGATATTATAAGGAGGTCATCAACCCCACCCTAGAAGATCAAAAGTATCTCTCTATTTTAACCAGCTCAAAGAAGAAAATTAGTATAGCAACAAACTCTCATGAGCTCCATAATGAAATGGGTCGTTGGGCAGCTCCTAAAATATCATGGATGGTTTTAACTAGCTCAAAGAAGAAAATTAATATAGCCAAGATTAGAACAAACTCTCATGAGCTCCATAGTGACACGAGTCGTTGAGCAATTCCTAAAACACCATGGATGGAAAGGTTCTGCCATATCTGTGAGAACGCGAACATCGAGGATGAAAATCACTTCCTCTTAAAGTGCCCCGCGTACAACCACATTAGATCTTAGTTTCAAAATCTTTGTTACAATACTGACCTTCCTAGCCTTTTATGTTGTGAAAATTATAGTGAGCTTAGAAGGCTTCTCTCCAGGTTTTTTGAACATAAGAATAAAATCTTAAATCAAACTAAATAATTTGTTTCTTTAGGTAAACCAAAGTTTGGGTCCCTTAACCACCATCATCATTATATTTAAATATCATCATCATTATATTTAAATATCAAATAATAAAAATTTAAATGTTTAATTAATTATTATTAATTAATTTTTTTATCACAAAATTATTCGTGAACCTAGATTGTATCTCGCCTCCATCGTGAGAGGTTCTGCTTCCCAATGGATTTTGTACGCAGGCTGAACTTTCTTGGATAATAACAAACCTGCACACAGCTAATACGTAATAGAAATGGCTTCGGACTGCATTCGACACTCGGAGCTGAGGGACTCGAACCCGGGTTGATCATATATTTGTAGCACCGGAGGAACGCCCTTTGGCCGAGGACCAGCAGAGCCCGGCTGTTACAGGCGCAGCAACCAAAATGCGAGGAGAAGCAAAGGGAATGGCAATGGATGTAGGAAAATGAACGTTTAAAAACAGAAGAAAAGGGGTCGACTCGCCGGTACAACATGGGCTTCACGCCAAACCGAAGGAGCTCCCGGCCGCCTGCACCACTTATCCCCGCCGTCCGTGTGTGCATATGCCATTTATTTGCCTCCGATTTGATAGTTATCATCCTCCAATTATCACTGCGCCTTATGCGGATATCAGTGTCCGAGAATATGCAGTTTATCACCTCCGGATATGCATAATGCCGCCATCTCCAAGATATGCGAATTATCAGCACCATATATATGCGCGTTCTTGGAAGTTGGAAGGATACGGGGATTATCACCGTTCGAAATGCGGATCGTTAACGGATATGCGAGCCATCTTTTGCTAGATATGCGAGTAGTCGCTGCCATTCATGCGGATTAGCTACCGGTTATGCGGATTACTACCGGATATTCGGGTTATCACTGCGGAGAATATGCGGGTTTATAACTCCCCAGATATACGGTTATCTCCCAAATATGCGAGTTCTGTGCCAGATATGCGGGTTATTGTCGCTGGATATGCGGGTCATTATTTGGTATGCGAGTTGTCTCTGCCGTTTATGCGAGTGGTCTCCGCTGATATGCGATAATCACGGCCGGATATGGGAGTTGTCTCTGCCGTTTATGCGAGCTGTCTGAGATTATCTATATGATACGCTACTTATCACCGCCGGATATGCGTTTTATCAATCCCGGATACGCGGATTACCAGTGCCGAAGAATATGCACTTTATCATCACCGGAATATACGATTTATCAGCCCTCGATATGCCAGTTCTGTGCCGGAATATGCCGTTTATCAGCACTCGATATGCGAGTTCTGTGCCGGAATATGCGATTTATCATCATTGCAGGATATGCAGTTCTGTGCAGTTTATGAACGCAGGATTCCATTGACTCTGAAATTCCTCTTCTTTTAGTTTAGTTTTGGTGGTTGCGGAGGAGCATCGGAGTATGACGAATCCAGATATTTTTTTCTTGACCGTCCGTGTACTCCCTTTGGACCGGCAAAATCGGGGAGACAAGAAGAATGGCAGACTAAGGAGCAGAAGATACCGCCTGTGTTTCTGCTGCACCACGCCAACCCAAATCGCATCTTCCTGCATGTTCTTCTGATGCGCAGGTTTAATAATTCTGCTCCGCACTCGCTGTTTAGGTTTTGTAAATAAATTAAAAAATGGTTGGTGGCTTGAGCTTGCAGATTTCTCGAATATTCAGGAATCGGATGGACATTGATCACGCCCATGTTTGTGATCGATTGCAAATTTCCCGAATATTTGGGAATCAAATAGATATTGACCACGCTCTCATGTTTGTCTGATTCCCCAATATTCCCCAAATATTCGAGAATCTAATGAACATTGACCGCACCCATGTCTATCGGATTCCGGAATATTCAAAAAATCTACAATCGACTTAAAAATACCCATAATTGGTGTGTCATAATTAGTGTGTCTACTTGAATTAATTGACTTTTTACATTTATCCCATAAACGTCAACTAAAAGATAATACCACTTATATAATCAAGTAAACAGTCTCACATTTTAAGTTAGCTTTATTTTTTACACACTATGGAAATATGTTAAATATCATTTGTGTTAATCTACTCAAAGTTCATCAATTTTTTTTTTTTTTGGTTTAATTCAACGTAGTGATGTTAGACATATTTTTGCTTTAAAGTTTAATTCAACGCAGTCATGTTAGACATATTTTTGCTTTAAAGTTTAATTTAACGCAGTCATGTTAGACATATTTTTGCACTGTAGATTGGGAAAATTTTAAAAGTCTTAATCTAATAACGTTGGAAAATGTTACAATCTCTTAAAATGAAAATTATAAAACTTTATGCTTTATTTTGTAAAAATATTCCATCGTTTAATAATTTTATGTAATTTTTATAAAATTTCGAAAAATATTTAGAATAAATTAAGTTATCCAATAAAATCTGGTTTTTTTTATTTTTTATTTTTATTTTTTATTTTTTAAATAAATTAATTGGTAAAAAAAATGTTTGAAAAAAACTAAAAAATTATTCTCGATATAAAATTTATCTAATAAACATACATATTTTCAAATATATCTATCTTGTGTATTACCTAGAATCAAATAGTTATTACTTACATATTGATTAACTATTCAAACCTATTGAATTCCTTCCTATACCTTAAGACTATAAGAAAATTGTTCTCCTTATAACCTTAATTAGTAAAATAAAAAAATAATAAGAGGTGAAGAACAATTCTCATTACAAAGAAATCAAAATACAGATTAAAAAAAATATATTTATATATATATATATATATAGTTGGAGGTAGATCCAAGTAATTCCAAATAAGAATATGGGGTTGAGATGTTCTCTCAATCAAATCCCAAACTAACTCTAAACTTATCATGTAAGCATTATCTCCAAGTTCCTCCCTTAATGCTTACAAGTCAAAATTAACATCACAAAAAATAAATAAATAAAATGACAAAATACAGTTCACATATCTGTCACACTGCTTGATATGGCCTTCAGTGACACTTTTACCCACTCTGAAATCTCATAGACCACGTTCTTTCTTCACCACAATCTTCGAGCTTCCCACTTGACTCATTTAATGTACAATTGTCTCCAACCATTGTTGAAGAGCTTGTATGATCAACAATATTCACATACTTTATTCTACCAAGTTACATAGCTCGTTGTAGTTGTCAGAAAAAATAGCCAAGTAACCGAACCATCCTATGGACGAACTCCCATATGTTAGATGACATAGCTCATTGTATCTGATAGTTATCTAGGAAAGTTGTCGGGCTACTGAATGTGTTTAGAATTCGATCATACAACTTGGTCTGTCTTTACATACACACTTAACAAAAAATAAGAATAACATGTAGCTAATGTTCCTAGATTTACACGGCTCATCAGTTTTATAACAGACCGTAAACGTAGTCAAATCAACGATATGCTCTTGTGGCACTGTATACAACGAGAACCACTAATTTGGATTACGTTACACTTTTCTTTATGACTTGCTCTTCATATTCAATTTACAAATGAACTTAATTAAAATATAGTTAACAATATATCAAAAATATAATTAAACTTTGCGGGCTCCTCTATGAATAACCTCATCACATACATTTCCTTTGCAGTGCGCTTTGTGGATCTGTATAGTTCAAGAACCCTTAAAAGAGTCCTTCCATTTTTAATTCTTGGTTCAACTTTCATTCTCAGCATCAAAAATAGGCATCGACTAGGCAACACTCAGTTCAAACAACAATTTTAGCAGCAGTTGTATGGTGAGAAGGTGAACATTTAACTATGGCACCTCTCATCCTCTCACCATCCATAAAATGCTAAAATGTAAATCAATGTTACCATGGTCACATGTTAGCTTCATCTAAAAGTACGAGAGCTCACCAATTGGAACTCCTTTGTCTCCTCCGTCTTGAAACACAGGAATGCAGAATAATGTTGTGTTAGGGCCAACAAAAATTTATGCAAATGTCTCACAATAATGTCTCAGAATAAAAGAACACATTTTCATCTCAAGATTTATTAAAGACAAATAGTAAGGGAAGCTAGTAATCAGATATGACACTCATAAATTATTTCTTGGAAGAGGAAATGACTCCCACACCAAAACATCTCATGTATCTCTGCAGAAACTTAAGCATTAGGAATTGAAGAGTAATGTCTTCACCGTGACTTCTTGTTGATGAGCTCTAGTATTGTAGCAAGGATGTTGCAACTCCTAGGGCTACCAACTTTACTTCATCAACTCAAGGTTCATACAAACTTGGAGGTGACAATGTTGTATACACAATAGATGCAATGGTCTACTCTTGTCACTTTTCAACTGGGGCGATAGACCACTAGGGTTTTTCAAACCAGTCTTCTATTGACTAGAAGGAGTCTGACTACTAACAACAAATGGAAAACTATCTTTAATGCAGAAAGGAAATGTTGCCTACTCTAGGAAATGAAAATGTTGAATTGGAAAGTGCTATGAAGTGACATGAAATTATCTAGCTAAGAATTTACACATATTACTTGCAAAAGAGACCTAATTTAACCTTGCATTCTAACATCTAGTTATTTAGACTAAGTAAGCATGGAAATTATCCTAAAACTACTATGACTGTTGTATGCATGTACTAACTAGAAATTGCATAAAAGAGTCTTTTTTATTTTCAATTTTATAAATGTAAATGCTAAGTGAACCAATTTGATCTTTTGCAGGGGAGAAAGGCATGGGGAAACAGGTCTAGAATGGTACTGAGGGTATGGAAGCCAAGTGGAGGCCTAACCTAAGCTTAGATGATCATTTCTGCTCAATTCGGGCTTAAAACAGGTTGCTACAGGGTTTCTTGTAGTACTACAGGATGTCCTAGTTTACTATAGGAAACAAGTTGAAAGTTATAGGAAGGTAGGAGAGGTGGAATAAAGTGTGGGAAAGGTGTCTGATGGTGGGATAAGGCATAGAGGAGGTGTACACTACCAAGGCTCAACCCAACTCTTCAAGATGGTTGGATTTTCTCAAGGAAGATGTCCACTTTGCTACAAAACAGAAATTCGGATTAGGGGTTGGTAGACTTTGGCAGTATGGGTGAAGAAGACTTGGATGAGGTTGGTGAAATAAGTTCTCCCTGCAGATCATAAATTCCCGCAACAGCACACATTCTTTCCTTCAGTTATGCACAACTTCATTTAAATATGGAAAAGATGAGTTCAATTTAGGAAAAACAGAGTTATTGATGGCTAATGGAAAAATTTGTGAAATACAATGTTTTCTAGACTACAACAACTTCAAGAATCCAAAATGACATGTTGCACAAAAATTGTCACCTTGACATTCTGCAATCTGTGTGAGTCTATCACCACTCATACTTTCCTCCTTTGCAAGTCTTAAACCTCAGTTCTTCATGTCAAGCCTTGAAAATAAGAGAAAGCCCTTAAAAGTCTCTAAAACTCTGGTTCTGCAATTTCTCTTAGCATTAGCTGCGATCCCGCACCTAATGGTCATGTCCCCTGCACACCTGACCGCTCTGTCTCTATGTGATGGGTGCAGACCCCTGTAAAAGTCAAAAAGGCGCAAGTACATTCTTAAAAACTCACTTTGAGTCATTTCTAGAAGCTTCTAGAAGGAATCTTGAGGTGGCAAATTCGCTCCTTTAAGGTGCATGCATCCCATACCCTAAGGAGCTAACCCCTTGATGTGAGGAGCTTATCCCTTTGAAGGAGGACTCTATCCCTTCATAGGTGGACCTGTAACCTCCTTCCTTTGCACTATAAAATGAAGCATTGAGCTGGTTACTTAGGAGGTTGAAAGCTGAATATTTTTGAGGTGAAATGCTGCTAGAACTTAGTCTTCCTAATTGAGCTTTTGTGAGGAAAGATTACATACCTCTTTGATCTCATTTGGAAGAGTGTGATGCTTGTCAAAGTAGAGGAGATTCTTGTTTCGTACCCTGGTAGGAGCTTGTACAACATCAAGGCACCAAAGGTTATAAAGTTCTTCTATTTTCAAAGTTAATACAATCAAGTTTATTTTTCTCAATAAGTTGTGTTTTATGGTTTATTTCATGGATTCCTTGATCACCATGATGAATATGATTTATTATATTAGCTATGTAGGTGTTATTTGATGTGTGCTTGTTTGTGATTACAAGTTCTCAAAAGGAAACTCTTTCGGACGATTGAAGGATGGCTGCCACAAACTAGCGTTGGACTTAAGGTAGGGTCTAAAACACCTCTTTAGTTTTTATTAATGAATCGCAATATGTTTAGAGAAAGGTAGATTTTCTTGTCCTACTTGTTGCTAAATATTTGTTGATACTATGGAGATCGGTCTTGTCCGTAAGATCGATTTATCTGACCAACTGTTGGCATTATGACACAAGTTTGGCACTATGGCACAAGTGTTGTCCTTGATGGCAACTCACTCAGATGGCAGATCACTGTTCAGGCTCTTAGTATGAAAGAAAAAGAGGTATACGCAGGTTTCCCTTGAAGAAGTCACGTATACACGCGAGATTGCCGATCAAAAGTCGCGTATGCATATGCACGCACTTTCATGCACGGAAAAGCGTGTACATGTGGGAAAGCTTATTTTTAGGAGCATGGTATTTGGACCTATGGTTTTGGACCTTGGTATTGCGTCCGAAGTATTGAACCCAGGTTTTGGGTCCCTAGTATTGGTTCTCTATGTTTTTGGACCATGGTTTGAGTAAGGCCTAAGACTATAAAAAGGAGGAGATCATTTGGCAAAGAGATTGACTGAAGCATTGAATATCTTATGAAGAGAAAGATCTGAAATGGTGATTAGTTTATGGTGCATAGCTGAATCTGAATCAAGGAGGAACCTGAGCGCAAGAAGATGGATAAGTTCTATTGATGGGTCAAAACTCAAGACTTGAATAGTAGTATCTTTGTGTGCTTTGATCTGTTATATTTGGCGCATGACTTGATCTATAAATCTAATAATGTGGGTATAACTGATGTCTGAATATTTGAAAGAGTGAACTATCTTTTATAGATCTATACATAGGATCGGTACATCAGAGGCGCGTATACACGCTGGTTCAGTAAGTAAAAACAACGTATATGCTGGTTGGCCTTAATTCAAAAGTGTATGCACACAGGTTGTACACATTGAAGTAGCGTACGTCTCTTGAAATATGTTTTAACTACTTCTGTTTATTGCTGTAAGGTTCTGGGTTCAGAATTGGTGTTTGGTTACTATTACTGCTTTCTGGGTACAACATTCAGAGAAGTGATTATTTGATTCAGTTTGTTTGGTGCAAAATGTAGAAATTTTGAATAATATGACACTTATTCACAGAGATTATCCCGATTATACACTATTGCGGAATACATGCATAATACATAACCTCCTCTATGTTGATCATCAATTTAGCAGCATTAAAAACAATGAAACATCAATCGCATGTGCACATTAACACAGTATGTAACTCGGGGAAAGCATACAGCTAAAAACCCCACACTATCTGTATATTATATTGATTGAGAACATGTAACAATACATAGTACAATACTCCTCACAAGTACTCAGTACTATCTCCACCTGTTACACACAAACTAGCTCAAATCTGATGCCTCAAATCTCCTCCACTGTTTGCCTGTCTCCACTACGCAATCCTGCAAGAGAATAATGATGAATGGTTGAAGCAAACTCATATTTCCTTGGCTGAACCACGCAATCCTCATTGGCATTACTCAATCCCATTGATTGTGCAAGATCTCATGCACAACTATAGTCACAACTGATAGAAATCTCAACCTCTAACACCTATCTCCACTGAACTGTCCATGCACTGAGTTAACTGATGTATTCTTTAGTTGCTTTATGAGTTAATAATTAGTGAATTAATTAACAATTAATTCACATCACTCATCACTAGTGTATTCTGCAATTAGACTAAATACAACTAGTTTAACCAAGTCAAACTGAACACAACTCCATCAACCTCTCAATCAACTCCACCAAAACTCAACCACATGAGTTTTAACTGAAGTCCACCATGCAATAGCTCAACTGACCCACAAGGAAAGTGTATTTCCTTCTGACAGCTGCATGTGACATATCTGTAGCTCAAACTGAAGTGCTCCAAGAGGATAAGATAATGTTTATAGTCCAAATATTATTATGAGCTAATAATATTTGACTATTCTATTTTTAGCCTAGCAGTCTAAAAATAGAAACTGCCCATATGTCTAAAAATAGAAGTCCATCTATTTTTACCAACATGATCAATCATCCACAAATAGCATCCTGCAACTCATAGACCATGATCCATATGTCTAAAAATAGACATAGTCTAAAAATAGACTTTGCGCCAAAAATAGCCTGCGGGCCCACTTAGTGAAGGCGACTTCTTTCCACTAAACTCCATCATCTTGTTGCATTCTCAACACTCCCTCTCAACAAGATATGGATTATCAACAACCCCTATCCTGCCTCGGTGGTATTCGAGTTTGCTCCTGGTGAGCACCTTCGTCAAGATATCAGCATCCTGATCCTCCGTTGGAATGTATGAAAGTAACATGATTCTCCGCTACACACAATCTCTGATATGATGGTACCTGATGTCAATGTGCTTAGATCTATCATGAAATACTGGATTAGCCGAGAGTTTAGTGCAACTCTGGTTATCACAATAAATCACTGTAGGCTCCAAGCATGAACCGAACAATCCGACCAGGATCTTCCTCATCCATATAGCCTCGCATGCAGCCAAACTTGCTGCCATATACTTGGCCTCTGCTGAACTGAGTGCCACGGATCTCTGCTTCTTGCTGTACCAAGAAACTGCTGTCGACCCGATACTGAAGACCCCTCTAGATGTGCTCTTTTTGTCCGTTGGGCTCCCTGCCCAATCTGCATCCGTGAAGCCACATAGCTTCACCTCATCCTCATGTCTGTACCACAATCCATATCCCGATGTGCCTCTGAGATAACACAATACATGCTTTCCTACCTTCCAGAAGAGCTTGGTTGGCTTAACCATAGCTTGTAAAAACTGGTTAATAGCATAACATATATCGGTTCGTGTATTGACCAGATACATAAGTGACCCCACCAACTGTCGATAAATAGTGGCATCCACTACTTCTGCTGAAGTAGCATCCTCCTTCCTCCAACATCCAGGAAGAGGAGTATCAACAGGCTTGCAGCCATGCATGTTGAACTTCTCCAGTATCTCCCGAGCATACTTACCCTGAGAAACAAATAGTCCATCACTGCGCTACCAGATTTCCAATCCCAGGAAATTATGAAGGAGGCCCAAGTCCTTCATCTCGAACTCCTTAGCAAGGTCATCCTTGCATGAAAGTATCAACAACTCATCACCTGTTAGAATCAAATCATCTACATAAAGTACAATGATAAGCAACTTACCCTCCACCACAATCTGGTATATGTTAGGATCTGCCTCACTCTTGGAGAATCCAAGTCCAGTGAAATAACTGTCTATCCGTGTGTACCAAGCACGTGGTGCTTGTTTCAACCCATACAATGCTCTCTTGAGCCTACACACATGCGACTCGCTGCTGAAGATCTTGAAACCTTCGGGCTACTCTATGTACACCTCCTCCTTAATGACTCCGTTGAGGAACACAGTCTTCACATCCATTTGATGAATGTGCCACCCCATCTGTGCTGAGAGAGCAAGAATCGTCTGTATGGAAGAATACCTTGCGACAGGTGCAAAGGTCTCCTCATAATCGATCCCCTCTATCTGTGAAAAGCCTCGGGCAACAAATATTGCCTTGTACTTCTCCACACTCCCGTCAGCTACCTACTTAACTTTGTAGATCCATCTCGAACCCACCATTGATTTCCTTTCCGGTCTTGGGACAATCTCCCATGCATTGTTTCTGACAATCGAATCATACTTTTCCACCATGGCATCTACCCATGCGGGATCCTCCACAGTTTCCTCGAAAGAGGATGGCTCAGTCACGACACATTTGCTCACAAGAGCCATGTATCCAGCGTACCGATCAGGTGACTGTCTCTGTCTACGTTGAGCTGTAGGTGGTCCTACAACCTTCTCTACATCTTGAGCCAATCGCTCAGCTTCTGTCAAGTGCTTTTGCCCTCTAATGGTTGGCGCTGCATGAGTGGTATCTTCCACTCCATGAACTTCATCCTGTGGCTGATCCACGTCCTGAAGCTCATCCTTAGGAACTAATAGCTCCTCATCTGCATGCAAGTGTGGCTCCCTCTCAAGCGAACACTTCATGGCTTTCTCCTCCTGAAATTTTATATCCCGTCACACAACAGTCTTGCCATTGTTTGGAAAATACACACGATAGTTGTGGGGCGTATCAGTGTACCCCACAAATATCCCAACCTCTGCGGTCGGCTCCAGCTTCTTCCTGGCATCCTTCGTCACATGCATGTAAATGTTAGAACCAAAAATCCTCAAATGAGAAATATCAAGCCTCTTACCAGAATAAGCCTCGTCGGGTGTACTCATGCCAAGTATCCTGTGAGGACAATGGTTCTGCACATATACTTCTGTATTGCATGCTTCCGCCCACAAGTGAAGGGGTAGGCTCTGATCATGCAACATCGCCCGTGCATCACCCACGATCATTCTGTTCTTCTGCTCAGCAACCCCGTTCTACTGTGGGTTATGGGGAGCTATGAGCTCTCTTCGAATCCCTTCTGTGCTGCAGAAATCCTTGAACTTGCCAGAGATGTATTCACCACCATTGTCACTCCTAAGAGCCTTCACCTTCTTCCCCGACTCCTTCTCGGCCAGTGCTTTGAACTCACAGAACTTTGAGTATGTCTCGCTCTTCTTCTGCATGAAGAAGATCCAGCACTTTTGAGAGAAATCATCAACAAAGATCACATAATACCTGTGCTTTTCTGTCGAAGCTATTGAGAAAGGTCCACACATGTCTGTGTGAATTCTCTCAAGGATCGTCGTGGCGTGACTATCCTTCTCGTGAAAGGTGGCTTTCACAAATTTTCCCAAATTACAGCCCTTGCACTGATCTGACTGCGCAAGAGTGCCTTTAGGAAGCCCAATAGTGATCTGTTGCAGTATCTTCAAGGCTCCATGGTGAAGGTGACCCAATCTCCTGTGCCATAGCTTGCCATCATCCCAGCTCACCAATCCTTCTACTTTTCATGCCATTGTTGCGCAGCCATCTACATGCAACTGATAAAGGTTCCTGACTCGAACCCCTATCTTCTGGGTTTCTCCAGTTGTCTTACTATGTAGGAAAGCCTTTCCCTCACTAAAAACAACATCATATCCCTTGTCTTCTAACATCGCCACAGAGATAAGATTCTTCTTCAATCCTGGAACATGCATCACTTCCTTCAATACAAAGGGTTTACCAGACTCCCTCTTAAAGGAAATGGTACCGATATCGGTCGCACTGTATCTACCATCATCGCCCATCTTGATGTGCACTCCAAGATCTTTCTCCTCCAGATCAGAAAACAAATCTTGATCTCCTGTCATGTGAAAAGACGCACCACTGTCCAAGAACCATATTGATCCCATCACACTTGATACCAAGAATGCGATCAATGAAAAATCAAGCTCAAACTGCGAGGCTAAGGCCTCTCCCACTGCAGATCCAGCAGCTTTCTTATTTTTCTTCTTCTGCAGACAATTTGTGGCATAGTGTCCGTGCTGGTGATAGTGAAAGCACTTCACCTTAGACATGTCCTACTTCTTGCCTTTCGCACTGGAATGAGAAGCTTTCTTGTTCTTCCCCTTCTTTGCTTTGGCAGCCAAAGCGCAATTTTCTTCATCAGGTGCCTTTGATGAAGATCCATCCCTCGTATTCCGCCTAATCTCCTCTTGCACAAGATCTGACCAAAGTCTCTCCCATCCTGGCAATTTCTCGCAACCATTGACAGAGTCCTGATAGGAATGCCAACTCTTCGGAAGACCAAGGAGAGCCAAGCTCACCAAGTCCTCATCATCGATAGTCACCCCCACACTTCCCAGCTCATCCCGCATTGAGTGAACTTCGTGAGATACTTGGGCATACTGCCTCCCTTCTTGCACTTAATGTTTATAAGTTTATCCTTGAGCACCAGCTTCCTCTGATCGCTCTTGCTTTGGAATAGATCTGTCAACGCTTTCCACATCAAGTATGGAGAAGCCTTTCCATGCAGGCTGGACACAATGTGATCCTTCACACCCTCCAACAAAATCCTTCGACACTTTGTTGTCTTCTTTTGCCAAGCCTCAACTTGCGCAATATCAGTAGGCTTTGGGACCTCAGCCTCTATGAACTCCTTCAGCCCATTATCATCTAACACCACCTCCATCCTGTCTTTCCATGCAATATAATTCGAGCTGCCCTCAAGAGCATACTCCAATCGCAATCCGTTGAAAGACATTTCAAATTTGACACCAAGAAAACACTGCTGCAAATTCGAATTCCACCAGCTCAAAACTCAACCGCCTCTGATCTAAAATTCGTGAGAACAAAGTATTTCTTGTATAGAGATTAATTGTATGGGCTTTTACTGGATATCTCACCTTCCAAAGGAAGGATGAATCTAGAGGCTACCTAGCCCAATTACAGACTCTGCCTGAAGAAATAAAATGTAAGCACTTTCTGAATAATAGATCTGATGATCAACAGCTCTGATACCATGTAGAAATTTTGAATAATATGACACTTATTCACAGAGATTATCCTGATTATACACTATTGCGGAATATGTGCATAATACATAACCTCCTCTACGTTGATCATCAATTTAGCAGCATTAAAAACAATGAAACATCAATTGCATGTGCACATTAACACAGTATGTAACCCGGGGAAAGCATACAGCTGAAAACCCCACACTATATGTATATTATATTGATTGAGAACATGTAACAATACATAGTACAATACTCCTCACAAGTACTCAGTACTATCTCCACCTGTTACACACAAACTAGCTCAGATCTGATGCCTCAAATCTCCTCCACTGTTTGCCTGCCTCCACTGCGCAATCCTGCAAGAGAATAATGATGAATGGCTGAAGCAAACTCGTATTTCCTTGGCTGAACCACGCAATCCTCATTGGCATTACTCAATCCCATTGATTGTGCAAGATATCATGCACAACTATAGTCACAACTGATAGCAATCTCAACCTCTAACACCTGTCTCCACTGAACTGTCCATGCACTGAGTTAACTGATGTATTCTTTAGTTGCTTTATGAGTTAATAATTAGTGAATTAATTAACAATTAATTCACATCATTCATCACTAGTGTATTCTGCAGTTATACTAAATACAACTAGTTTAACCAAGTCAAACTGAACACAACTCCATCAACTCCTCAGTCAACTCCACCAAAACTCAACCACATGAGTTCTAACTGAAGTCCACCATGCAATAGCTCAACTGACCCACAAGGAAAGCGTATTTCCTTTTGACACCTGCATGTGCCACATTTGTAGCTCAAACTGAAGTGCTCCAAGAGGATAAGATAATGTTTATAGTCCAAATATTATTATGAGCTAATAATATTCAACTGTTCTATTTTTAGCCTGGCAGTCTAAAAATAGAAACTACCCATATGTCTAAAAATAGAAGGCCGTCTATTTTTACCAACATGACCAATCATCCACAAATAGAATCCTACAACTCATAGACCATGATCCATATGTCTAAAAATAGACTTTGCGCCAAAAATAGCCTACGGGCCCACTTAGTGAAGGTGACTTCTTTCCACTAAGCTCCATCATCTTGTTGCATTCTCAACACAAAAGATATTGGTTGATGCAAATATACTTGATGTGTGATTGATGTTATTCATGGATCCAGTCTGAAAATTTATGAAACGTGGTCCCTGGAAGAAAAGAGAAGGTTTTAGCCTTCTGTAAGTTAGGACCTACGTACTAGTCCCTCAGCTAGTACAAGAGCTAAGGGGGGTTGTAGCTCCCTTCCAAGAGAAGCTGAAGAACGAGAGAAGGTTGTAGCCTTTTGCGGGTAGCAGCCTACGTACTGGTATAAGACTGCACCAGTACAGAATCATTGTAAAAAGAAGTTTCTAATTAAAAGAAGATAGAGACGAATTGTAGCAGGTGGTTTTCACCCACATTGGGTTTCCACCTTACATCCTGGTGTTCATGTGTGTTGTGATTTGTTCTGCTTTACTGCTCCTGTTTACTGTTCATATGGTTAATAATGTTCTGATGCACTCATTAAGAAGCAACTAACTGAATTATAAGTTTACTAGATATACGCTTGTTGCATTTCACACAGTTGCATATACACGCGATTTTCCTTAACTGAAGTAGCGTATATGAAACTGAATTTGGAAATGAAAAAGTTATATTGATTAGATAATACTGATTCACCCCCCCCCCCTCTCAGTATTATTTCCAACACCAACATGACAAAGGCAAGTACTTCTAAGGAAGTATAAACAATAATCTACTTAATCAAGAACCCTAGCCATGCAATAATCTAAAGAGACAAATCTGTTTTTGGGGTTGTGAGAGTGGGGCCCTCAAACCATGATCCCATGAGGAAGATGAGGAAGATGCCTCTATCACAAGCTTTTCTAAAGTATTCACTTTCACTATTGTACCATTGAACTACCTTTTCAACTAATATAAGCAAAACTAAACAATCATTCAAGTACTTGTAAATGAAATAAAGCAGAAATAACTTCAGCAGCTAACTATGAATTTAATCTAAGCATGCATGTACAAAAAGGGGAACCTCTACTACTAGGGTTGGGCCCTAACCCAAGAGATTCAAATCAGTGCTGGATTAGGGAAATGCTTCTCACTCTCATAAAAATGTCAAAAATCATAAGAGTAATCAGTCACAATGTCTTAGCTCTAAAATGCCTCTTGGCTACCATCAAAAGTCCAATTGTAATGAGGCCCTAGGTCTTCTTATTTATATAACTGAATCTACCAATAAATTCCTTAAAATTAGGGAGGCTTGGCTCCCAAACTCGAGATTAACTTGTCCTCAACTATCATTGGCTTGGTTGCTAATGAACTTGGTGGGATTGGCTTCTTGTAACTCCAAGCTAATGAGATATGGTGGAGGAATGTTTGAGTGATTGAGGAGTTAAGGAGGGAGATCCAATCTCCTAAAATCCCTCTTGCTTGTCTACTTCAAATTCCTACACTTAAATTAGCCAAAAACTGCTCTAAATCCTGCAATTAATGCACATTAGGCCACATGACATAACATCTCACCTTTACCCTTCTCACTAAGCAAAATATAATAAAATATGTAAAGGAATGTGAGAAAATTGATTTTAATAAGTTGGAGAGTGACATTAAGGCCCATAGAATTTACCTATGGATGAGCCTCATCACTTGCCTTAGAAAACAGAACGTTAGGAAGACTTGAACTCTAGCAATTGTTTTGTCTTCGATTAATTTTTCAACTAAATAATGATGGTGGATCATCAATATGGACATGTGATAGTATGCATAAACAGTGCACAAAGGGTGTAGCAAGAAATGGCACTCTTCTCCTACAATTCCTGTGGCAACAATACAAAGAATTGACCTCTTATCAATCACCTAACGCAAATTTCTTTGACGATGTCTCTTCCACACTGAGGTGGTTCCAATCAAGCAACATATCAATTGGCTCTCTCTCCCACAAACTTGTCGTTTCTCTCCTTATCACCATCATCTTAATGGCCAGATGCCTCAACATAAATGATTTGCAATAATTAACACACTACTACAAAACATAACAAATACCTATACTCTCCATTTCCCTCGGCCTTGAACGAGCCAAGGCCTAGGCCCATAAGAGCTCTGATACCAACAAAGAAATCAAAATGCACACCAAAAAAAAAATACATATTCGATCACAAAGATGATACATATATATAGTTGGAGGTAGATACAAGTAATTCCAAATATGAATATGGGGGTTAATATATTCTCTCAACCAAATCCTAAACCGACTCTAAACTTATCTTGTAATCATTATCTCCAAGTTCATTTACTTCACATAGTATACATTGATGGGCCTTATTTACTAGTACATATTGATTGGGCTCTTGTTTACCTCTTATTTGCAACACATTCGAAAATAAGTATTTTGTTTTACAAACTAACCACATAAAAATAGGTACTTTTAACATGCATGTAAATTTCTTCTCTTTGACCATCAATGTTATCCTATACTTACATTTAAAATAGTACTTAGAGTCTCACTTTAGGAGTATAAATCCTTCTAGTGGGGTTTTGATCATATCGGCTCTTCCTCTACAATTTTAATTCTCATGTGACTTGACTTCAGAATTGAAAAATAATTACCCCACTCATATGCATCTTTATCCCGAAGACTAGGTAGACCAATTGACCCCTATCCTTGGATATAGATAGTAGTTAGTTTGGGAGGTGCTACTTTATTCAGAAACATTAGGCCTTTTTCATTAAGAACATTAATGATTATTTTTAAAAGTTTAAAACCTTTCCTGTCACCTAATCAAAGGTCCATTCCTAATATCAATCCCATTCAACTGGTATCCTTTATACAATCTACTACCCTATCAAAGGAAACAATAGAACCATCACCTCCCAAATCTCAAAAGCATTTCATCATTTTTTTTATTAAATAAATAATCCAATCCTCCACTAAGTCCAACTTTGCATATTTTTTTATCATTAATTTACACCATATACCTTTACGCAATATTAATCTCCAAACACATTTAACTCCCAGCATTTGCTAGAAACATGAACATTTTTTAAATATTTACCACAGGGGTTGCAATGTGATTCAATTTTACCAAGAAATCCCTTTTTCCTCCTTTCTCCTAGACCAAATGAAACTAAAAATGCTTATATCCTTCTCAATACTCCATTTTCGATGTAGTTGTGAGCATCTAATATACATGAATAGCTTATAAGGATGAATCTAACTAATATGATATTTCCTCCCGAAGACAACCAATGATTGCACCATGTCTTTTCCTTGTATATCACCTCAAACTATAATCTAATTCTAGTCCCTTTTTCCATAGTCATCTAGGTTAAGATAGAAGCCAAATTATTTTAAACCATCTTATAAGTTGATCTTATGAAATAAAAACAACTAGGAAATAAACACATGAACTTCCTCACTTAACCTTGAATAGGAGAATAATTTTACGCATTTACTAACATGCCTATATTTGAGGCTTAGAGCATCTCCCCTAGAGCCATCTTGGAAAACTAAGATATCATCTACAAATAGAGCATCTCCCCTTGAAGGATGTTTGTCTTTCTAATTCCCTTGGCATAAATAAGAAATATCAAAGAGGAAATAGGATAACCCTACCTTACTACTCTACCAATATTTAAAAATGTTGAAGTAAATCCTTTAATTAAGACAACTAGTAATGTAGAAGAGACACATCGCACTTCCCAATTGATAATGTGCACATTAGACATAAATGACCCATCATTATTTGCAAGTACATATAGTTTTCCCTTTCAAATGTTTTACATAATCCAACATGACATCATGTAAAAAATATTCATATTTTTTATAGACTATATTCCTTTTTGGGCTACTAAAATTTCATCATGAATCTATCTTCTTAACAAAAGACCAAATAATCATTTAAGATTGAAAACCTCTAAATTCTCACTACGATAACCTTTGCAATATTCTTATAAATGAAATTGCAAAATGAAATGGGCATGTATTCATTAAGGATATAATATTGTTTATCTTTGGAATGATGATAATGAATGTAGACTTGAAGGAAATAACAACTAGCTAAGAGGATATAGACTCATTTATAAACCACTAAAGTGATTTACTCCCAATTAAACAATATACTCAATTTATGAGCAAAATAACCATCACATTCTAAAATTTGCAAAATGGTCTTAACATTTTATATGATTTTCATATTTGTTAATGTTTTATATATTGTCATCACCTTTAGTGAACCATAATTCCCTAATTTTGACCCTCCATCTAGCCTCTTCATCATCTACGATTTTCCTTCTCCTCCATTCTAATGACTTAATCTCTTTTTTAAAATAATCATTAGAAAAACTTACTTTCTCCCTATTATATAGGTCCTTCAGCTGAGATTCTAGGTTAAGAAGGACCTACTAATCCTTTATCATTTTCTGATGGGCCCATTTCTAGCTAAAACTTGTTCCATTCCTTTTAGATTCCTCTCAAAATGTTTGTTGTTGATTCTAAATTCACATTGATTAGATCCCATAAATAATTCTCTTTTAATAAGATCTTCATCCTCCAACAAAGTAGAATTAGATTTAAATGCACTAGGGGGTTTCCTCCTTGCTTTAGCTATTTCCAAAGGAATAAGCATGTGATTTTATTCACCCCCCAAGCCAACCCACTAACACCGTAATTGTGTCTTGGAAATTTCACTTAATATTTGAAGTTCTCAGAGCCAATGCACTTTCATGCATGTATCGTGGATGTTGTAAGACTATTCTTTTAATGTTGGTGGTATATATTTTTGTTCATAAATACTAAAGCAAATGAACTATTTTGTTGCCTTTGGTATATATCTTGTTGAATGTGCATTGTTACTTGTCTTCATGATCATTGTTACTTTGTGAACTATTTTGTATATTAACTAACATATATTTCTATGCTCCCATGTGTCTTTAATAGAATGGTACTATTACCTTTCTCTTAAACACTCACTCTTTCTACTCCATCTATGGAAGAACCTTATATACATTGCAATTGTATGTTTCACATGGTCTACTTACTTGTTTATCTCAAAGTATATGTATGCTCTCTTATGTGTTAATTGCATCCAAGGAAAATCTCTAAGTGTAAATGGTGGTCGGGACATTTTTCCAAATGAGGCCCCTATCCCAAACAATGTGAAGTCTAGTTGGGACTTCATATAGAGGATAACCCTATATGTTGGTGGTTTCCAACATCATCAACAAGTCATTAGTGAGAATCACTCACCAAAAACCTACCTATACACTTCACATTCATATACTCTCCAATCCTAATTTTCCTCCACATAAAACTCAATTTAGTAGACATAACATCATGCATCCCAAAAATTTCCAATTTTCTCAAAGGTATTTAGATAAAGGATCCAAAATCTTTTGGGTCTATGGTAGATGATGAAGTATAGGGTTTATATAAGAATTGCAAGGTGAATTTTTAAATTTTAAATGGTTATGTAGGCCATGGTATATTCTTGTAACTAAGAATAGGGATGGCATATGATGAGATTTTTGGGCTACTTCAAGGATTCTTTAGAGGAAGTTGAGAATTTTTCCAAATGTCCACCTAGTCACTTGCTTCATGAAAAGATGATGTGAGAGATGAAGTGTGCAACTAGCATAGTGGGTAGAGATTTCCCACCGGTGAGGTGGCCTTGGATTAATGTTTAATAGCCTTATAATAGGAAAATATTGATAACTAAGGGAAAACAAGATATTTAAAGAGAATTGAATACATTTTTAATAGAGCTTAAAAGGGTACCATGAGTCATTATATTGAAATATCAATGGTAGTCCATCAATATCTCTTCTCTACAATACCTTTGTCTCCACCAATGGTTGTTACTAAACCATTAAAAAGATTCCCAACATCGTGCTAGAGTGTCTATAGGAGGTCATTTAGTCAAATATGTAAAAACTTTACCAGTAGTGAACATACTCAATGCTAAAGAGATCAAGTTCATTTTTATGGTGAAATGGCAAAAAAAATTAAAAATCATTAATATTTTACCTTAGAAAAATGTTAGTTACATCTTGAACTCTATATGTGAGACCATTAAACTAGAAATGTATCAAAACAATTTTTGCACAAATGGGTAAATTTTACTAAACCCTAGATTCAATGATTGTGGATATTTTGATCAAGTGGGCCTTAGCTAAACACACTTGTCGGATCTTATGGAACTCATTTACATAACTTTATTTGGGTTTTATGCTGCCAGATGAAATTCACAATATGTCCTCGAATCCAATTTAGGAAGCAAGTTACAACTTGTCATAAAATTCTAATGGGTACTCAAATGGGTGTATTGATGATTGTTTTGGACTCATAACATTTGGTAATGGCTAGGAAACTCCTTTTTTATGATTCATTGGCTAGAAATTGATTTATTTGATGATCTTAGGAGATAGGGTTTTTCTTAGTAAGTATTAATGTAAGTTTTCCATAAGGGGTTTAATTTTGAAAAATCCTAGATTGAATAATTATGGGTAGCATGCATGTGGGCCTTTTCTAAACATACTTTCTATAGATTAAAAAACTCATTTATACTACCTGGTTCAGTTTTAATTCCCCTATCCAAATTCACAATGTCCTTGAATGGCTTTAGGAAGCTAGTTACAACTCACCTTAAAACTCAAAATGGGACTCAAATGAGTGAACTATCAATTTCATTGGACTCTTGAAACTATGATATAGTAAGGGGAATTACTCTCATATGATTCCACTAGATGAAAATGTTGAAAATGTAGCAAAAAAATCTAAATTTGACTTTCCTTGGTCAAACTAGAGAGAAAATTTGAATTTCCATTTCAACAGACAACTTGGATGAGTTGACTTGAGTGACATGGGTTGTCACCCAGTTAGCTTAGATAATTCAAGTTCAAAGACTTGAGTTCATTTCAATATGAGTGATTTCTAATTTCTAGCAATCTAATTCAATTAAATTGAGTTATTTTCAATTAAAATAGTTCCAACTATTAGAGGAACTAGTGGAAGGTTTGTAGTAGGGTGTGACTTCAGTCACAACTCAATGATCAACCAGTTAACTGATCAATCAACCCAAAATAATTTTTGCATGTGAAGAATTAAAGTTATCCAGTTGACATGGATATTCCAAGGTAGTGTACTATCAGTTATAGACTATTATGAGGTTTACAAGTGGTGCATGCAGTCAGGGGACGAGCCTAGATGAATTGCACAATTCTTTGGAGGAATATTCCTATGAAGTAGGGGCATGATTCCTCAATGAACAATGTAAGGAAATATGAGCTTGGAGGATAGGAAAATTAGTTAACTGTTGGCTAGAGTTAGTCAGTCAGGTAGAGAGATAGATTATACACTTGTAGAGGTTGCTCAAGCTTCAGAAAGCATTGTATTTCATCTTTATTCTTTGATTAATGCAATAAAAATAGGAAGGAGTTTTGAGCAATTTCTTCCCTAGATAAATATCTATGTATGTGTGTTTAATATTGATGCATGTTTATGATTTGTGCTCACGATCATGAATTGAATTCCGAAGATGAGTAGAGTAGATTTGAGTCTTGTGTTTTAGTAAATTACATGAGTAGTTTCATATCTACACATTAAATTTCTACATGGTATCAGAGCAAGATTCACAGTAGAGCAAAGAATTCGAAGTTGTTATTGCAGGAGGATTAAATTTGCAAGATCAATTCTTTAGAGCTAGTAGGATGACATTCTATGGTCTAAGGCTTGATTATTCCCTTGAGGGAAACTCAAAATTTATTGCTTGGAAGGACCGCATGGAGGTAGTACTGGAGGACAATGGGTTGAAGGAATTTGTCAAGATTGACATTCCAAAACCAGGATCATATGACGTCAAGGATCTAGCAGAATGGAGGAAGTGTGTAGCCAAGGCAAGGAGAATCATATTGGAGGGTGTAAAGGACCACATTGTCTCCAATATCCATGGGAAAGAAACCCCGTATGCAATGTGGCAAGCACTAAAATATTTTTTCCAAAACAACAACGACCACAAGAAACTAGTGCTCAAAGATAAGCTTTGAAATATCAAGATGCAGAAGAATGATTCTATTCAGCAATACCTGAGTAGGTTCACACAATGTTGTGATGAACTTGGAGGAGTTGGGGTTACTGTTGTAGAGGATGATCTCATGAGCCTATCCCTTCTAGGCCTTCCCAAGAGTTAGCACAACTACCAAGATTCGGTGAATGGGAGGGAGAAACTACCAAACTAGGAATTCTTATGGTCTGATTTGGTACAGGAGGAGATAAGGTGAAACACCAGAGATGGGACCTCATCCAAGTGTGAGGATGAGAAGAACTATGCCTTTGATGGAAAGGAAAAGAAAGGGAAAATAAACAAATCCCAAACCAAACCAGAGTCCGGTCAAGGGGGAAATAAGAAGGACTTGTCCAAAATCAAATGCTTCAATGGTCATGAATTTGAGCATTATGCCATGAAGTTTCCACACAAGAAGATAAGCAAGAACAGATCAGGAGGATAAGAAAGTGAAGCCTTGACTTCATCATTCAAGCTTGATTTCACCCTCATTGCATGCATGGTGAGTATAGTGACGAGTAGTGAATGGCACTTGAATAGTGGTGCCTTGTTCCACATGACGAGAAACTGAGAATTTTTTAGTGACTTGGAGGAGAAAGACCTCCAAATGCACATTGAGATGGGAGATGATGGAAGGTATAGCGCAACCGATATTGGTATAATTACTTTTCAGAGGGAGTCTGACTCCCCTCTCAAACTCAAGGATGTCATGTATGTTCCGAGCCTAAAGAAAAATCTCATTTCAGTTGCTATGTTAGAAGACCATGGTTATGATGTGATCTTCAACAAAGGGAAAGCATTCCTATGACACATATCCATGAGATAAGTGAATCAGATTTAGGTTTTTGTGAAGAAATTGTATAATTAGATGTGGAAGACTCTGCTACATTAAGCATGAAGGCAGAGAAGGTGCATGGTCAGAATGTTGGTGAGCTATGACATAGAAGACTAGGCCATTTGCATCATGGCACCCTGAATATTATGTAGCAGATAACCACATGACTCCCCAAAGAATCACTTGATAAACAAGACACATGCAAAGGGTGTACCTTAAGGAAGTACACAAAAGCATCATTCCATGATTGGGACAACAAAACACATGTAGTCCTTGAAAGGATCCACTCTGATGTTTGTGGACCTTTCTCGACAACCTCCACTGCCAGATACAAATATTATGTTATCTTCGTAGACGACTTCTCACAGAAGTGCTAGATCTTCTTCATGCAGAAGAAGGATGAGACATTCTCCAAGTTCGTAGAATTCAAAGCACTGGTAGAAAAGGAAATTGACAAGAAGGTGAAGGCTATCAAGAGTGCTAATGGAAGTGAGTATGTGTCGAATGAATTTAAAAAAAATTGTGCAAAAGAAGGAATTCGACGGGAGTTAACAACACCCCACAATCCAGTGTAGAATGGGGTGGTTGACAGAAAGAACTGTAGTTTTGTGGGAGTAGTGAGGGTGATGTTGCATGACCAAGCCCTACCACTGCATTTGTTGGCAGAGGCATGCAACTAGTTGTATACTTGTAGAACTGAAGTCTTCATCGAATTATAAAAATGATTACACTGGAGGAGGCTTTCTCGGGGAGAAATTCATATGTGTCTCACTTCAGGATCTTTGGAGCATCTGTTTACTTCCATGTCTCCAAAGACTCTAGGAAGAAGCTTGAGCCAACAGCTGAGTTGGGGGTATTTGTGGGTTACACAAAAACTCCTCACAACTACCGTGTGTACCTTCCATCCCTCAAGATGACAGTTGTTCGAAGAGATGTGAAGTTTGATGAGGATAAGGAAATGATATGTTCTCTTGAGAGGGAGCTTCAGTTGCAACCAGATCAGGAGCTTTTGGCTCCAAAGGAGGAACCTCAGGAATTTTTGGAGTAGCCACAAGTTAAGTAATAGAGATTAGAGACATTTACTCAAGAAGAAACATCTAGAGAAGGAAGAAAACAAACCAGAGAAGTTGAGAGGTTGATGCATGATGCTAGAGAGACTATGGGAGCACCCACTTCTCAGCACAGGTAGAGAAGGTCACCAGATCGATACACTGGCTACATGGCTCTAATGATAGAGTTGGTTGAGATCGAGCCATCCTCTTTTAAGGAAGAAGTAGAGAAAACTGTGTAGGTTGATGCAATGGTATAGGGGTATGATTCCATGAATAGTGTTTGGGAAATAGTCCCAAGACCAGCAGACAAATTAGTGGTGGGTTCGAGATGGATTTACAAGGTAAAGCATGCAGCAAACAGAAGCATAGAGAAGTATAAGGCCATATTTGTGGCCAAGGGATTCACTTAAGTTGAGGTAATAAACTATGAGGAAACATGTGCACTAGTTGCAAGGTATTAACCATTAGATTTATACTTTTTTTGTTAGGCCAGATGGGGTGGAAGATCCACCAAATGGATTTGAAGACAAAATTCCTCAATGGATCTATTGAGAAAGAGGTGTACAATGAGAAGAAATAAGGTTTTGGGACCTTTGAATGGGGTCACATGTGTGCAGACTCAAGTGACCATTATATGGCCTCAAGCAAGCATCTCATGCTTGGTACACCAGGATCGAAAGCTATCTCACCAGGTTGGGATTCACCAAAAGTGAATAAGATGAAAACCTTTATCATAGTATGGTTGAAGGTAAATTATTGATTATTGTGTTGTATTTCGATGATTTTATTCTAATCGGTGATGAGAAATTGATCAAAACTTGAAAGGAGGATCTTGCAAGAGAACTTGAAATGAAGGACATGGGACTCATGCACTACTTCATCGGATTGGATGTATGGAAAGGAGATGGGGAACTATTTGTCTCTCAAGGAAAGTATGCTAATGAGATACTAAAGAAGTTTCACATGGAGAGTAGCAAACCCATGGAGACACCTATAACCACCAGTTGGAGAAAAGAGGATGCTACTTCAAGGGAAGTAGTGGATGCTACCATCTAACGAAAACTTGTGTGTTCACTAATGTATTTCGTGAACACACAAAATATATGTTCTATGCATTCAACCAACTTAGTCAAGCTAAGGTTAGGCCAACCAAACTATTTTTGAGGGCAGCTAAGCATGTTCTAAGGTACCTTAGAGGTACCACCTAGTTTGGACTATAGTACAAATGGACAGAGGGAGTGAAGTTGTGTGGCTTCATAGATAAATATTGGGCAGGGATTCCATGACACAGGAGGTTGACGAACAATGAGGTGGTGGTATTTTATTAGACTAATGGTTAACTTTATAACCAATTAGCTGCGCACAAACAGGTTCTTTACGTGTGTTTGCCTTCTAAGGTTTCTGCTTTATCTAACCAATCACTGTCAGTCCCATCTTGACTTTTCCTTTTGGTTGAGCGCTTCAATCTGCACCGTTGATCTCAACTTTCCATATCCAACGGATATAACATCATCTACAAATCAACTTGCCCAGACGATCTCCGTTGTCGACATTACCCGTCCAATCAAACAGTCATCGCGCAATCTTGCACAGTCAATTTCAAATCGAGAGCGTGTGAGAAAAGTGGTTTTCCTTGGCCACATGTTAGCCGCTAAGGTTAATCATGCAGACTTGGAATAATACCACTTACCTCATTTCGGGTGTGCGAGATACCACTTCCTGCTTATCAAATACAACCCACGTGCTTTAAACAATACTTTAAAGAAAAGCGCTTAAGGGAAGGTTTTAGTACTTAACCACAATATTAACCCTTAACACTGCTTGACCGCGATTTATAAATAAAGTGTTAAAACAAAGGAAAATATTTGATTAATTCTTTAATGCTGATACACAGATATGAATGAAATTCTGCACTAGGATTACCATGCAACACCACACTTAATATTTTATTCAATAAAATGTAAATTACATAGTCTTGGCCCTCTCGGCCCGATTACAATGATTTCCTGACGTCTGTTCAATCTCAAACCCTATATATATCACTCAAAACTCTTTCTTACACACTCTATTCTCAATCATCTAATCTCTATCATTACATTCTTTTTCTCTTTTATGAATTGAATCCTATCCTAACTGCATTAACAACTCGATCCCTATTTTAATCAATCTAACAATTAAATCTCTATTCTCAAGCTCTGTTACACACCTATACTAACAACTTATCTCTTAGTCTAAAAATAATACAATATTCTAATTATTACAATAATGAAGTAAAGATCATTTTCGAGAGGTCCAACCCTCTCTACTAAAATTGACTTTGACCACTCAGGTCAATGAAATTCATCTCATTTTAGCCACAACATGTGAACATACAATCACATTGTTGGCTAAGTTCAGATGGTCATGCTCAGACTCCTGGGGAAGAAAATAATCATCCCTCAGACTTTTAGGGTTTACTCCATACTTCTACAACTCTGTTGTTGTTAACCAACTAACATCCTCCACTGGCTGTCCCTTCCATTTGACTAAGTACTGAAAATAAACTTGTCCTCTGGTTCTTTTGGATACTCTTTTCTCCAAAATAACTTCCACCTCTTTCTTGATCTTCTTTGGCATTTGTTCTTCCTAGTTTAAAGTTTGAACTTCATCTCCTACAGGTTCCTTCTGTAGCTCTGACTCTGTCTCCTTGTATGGATATAAATCTGCAACATTGAAGATAGGTGATATTCCAATCCCTCTGGCAACTCAATTTCATAAGCATTAGTTGAAAACTTCCTCAAAATTCTGTATGGTCCTATCTTTTTCATCTTTAGTTTATTATAAGTTCCAATAGGAAATCTTTCTTTTCTCAGGTATACCATTACTAGATCCCCCACTTGGAATTCCTTTTCTCTCCTCTTCATATCATCTCTCTGTCTGTATTTGCCACTGCTTTCCTGTAATCTATCTTTGACATTTTCTTGTAGTCTCTACATCTGCTCTGCAAACTCTTCAGCTTTTGCACCTCATGTCTCTTGTTTACCCAAATTTCTGAGTTCATACACACCTCTTGGATTCATTCCAAAAATAATCTGAAATGGACTCATTCTAGTACTTCGGTTTGGAGTGTCATTATAAGCAAACTCAGCTTGAGCAAGTGCTAAATCCCACTTCTTAGGATTTTGATACACTAAACTTCTCAATATGTTGCCCAATCTTCTGTTTACTACTTCAGTTTGCCCATCTGTTTGAGGATGGTATGCTGAACTGAAAATCTTCTCCAATCTTCTGTTTACTACTTCGGTTTGCCCATCTGTTTGAGGATGGTATGTTGAACTGAAAATGTTCCCCAATCTTCTGTTTACTACTTCGGTTTTCCCATCTGTTTGAGGATGGTATGCTGAACTGAAACTAAGGTTAGCACCTAGTTTCTTCCAAAGAGTTCTCCAGAAATGCCCAACAAACTTTGTATCCCTATCAGACACAATACTTACAGGAAATCCATGTAACCTTACAACTTCTGAAAAAACAGATTAGCAATATGTGTTGCATCACTAGTCTTTTTACATGCAATGAAATGTGCCATTTTGGAAAACCTATCTACCACAACATAAATGGAATCATTCCCTCTTTGAGTTCTAGGTAACCCCAAAACAAAATCCATACTAACTGCATCCCATGGTCAGTTTGGTATTGGCAATGGCTGGTACAATCTTGTATTTTGGCTTCTCCCTTTAGCATGCTGACATATCTTGCACTTCTCAACAAATCTCTTAACATTAGTTTGCATCTTTGGCCAATAGTAAAAGGCATTTACCTGAGCAAAGGTTTTTCCTTATCCATAGTGACCAGATAATCCTCCACTGTGTTTCTCCTTGATTATGTTTTTCCTCATAGAACATTTGGGAATGCACAATTTGTTACCTTTAAATAGTAAACCTCCTTGGATAAGATAATCTAACCACTGGCTTCTATTATGAACTATTGGATTTTGAACAACTGCATAAATATCTTTGAATTTTGCATCATATTTATACATATCAACCATTTCTTCAAATCCTACAACACCAACTTTTAGTTCTTGTACAATGAAACTTACCCTGCTTAAAGCATCAACAACTTTGTTCAACTTACCACTTGTGTGTTTTATCACAAAAGTAAAACTATGTAAAAACTCTACCCACTTGGCATGTTTCTGGTTCAATTTTGGTTGGTTGTTTATAAACTGTAATGCATGATTGTCAGAATACAATACAAACTCCTTTGGTAGCAAATAATGTCTCCATTTTTTTAAAGCTTGCACAATAGCATAAAATTCTTTGTCATAAGAAGAATACTTCTTCTTAGCTTCATTTATTTTCTCACTAAAGTAAGCTATTGGTCTTTGTTCCTAACTCAAAACTGCTCTAATTGCAACTCCACTAGCATTAGTTTCAACTTGGAAAACTTTCCCAAAATCAGGTAAAGCTAAAATTGGTTTCTCTGTGATTTTATTCTTCAGCAACTTAAAATTTCGATCTGCTGCTTTTGTCCACTTCAATGGTTGTGTAGTCTCTTTGATTGTTTCAATAATTGGTGCACAAATCTGACTAAAACCTCTGATAAATTTTCTATAAAAACTTGCAAGACCATGAAAGCTTCTTACCTCAAATATGTTTCCTAGAGTAGGCCAGTTCCAAATTTCTTGGACTTTCTCTAGATCCATTTTCAAAACTTCTTTAGAAACTACAAATCCCAAATAGATTAGTTATTCTTTCATGAAACTACATTTCTTCATATTTATCAGCAGTTTCTCTTTCTGCGGAGTTCTTAAAACCAACTTAAGATGCTCCAGATGTTCTTCTTTGCTTCTACTGAACACTAGAATATCATCAAGGTAAACAATGACAAATTTTCTTGCATATTCCTTCAAGACTTCATTCATTGATCTCATGAATGTGCTAGGTGCATTAGTGAGTCCAAAAGGCATCACTAACCACTCATACAACCCACTATTTGTTTTAAATTTAGTCTTCCATTCATCTCCCTCTCTAATCCTTATTTGATGATATCCACTCTTCATATCTGTCTTAATAAAATACTTTGACCCACTTAAACAATCCATCAAATCATCCATGTGTGGTAAAGGAAATCTATACCTATAGTGATCTTATTTATGGCTCTGGAATCTATACACATACACCATTCACCACCTTTCTTTGGACTGAGTATTGTTGGTACAACACATGGACTAAGACTCTCTCGGATTAATCCCTTATCCATCAATTCTTGCACTTCTATTCCAACTTCTGCAATTCTCTTGAGGAGTTAATTTGTATGCTGCTTTGTTTGGCAAACTTGCTCCAGGTATTAGATCAATATGATGACTAATACTCCTAATTGGTGGTAATGCATTTGGTAACTCATCCACAATAATATCAGCACAATCATTCAACAAAGTTTTGATTTCTTCAGGTAAATCATCTAAGTTTGTGGAAGTTAAAATTACCTTAGGTCTCCCTATCACAACAAAATGCATCTGTTCATCCTTCTTGACTTCTTGCAGCAATTCTTTCCCACTCATCAGCATAACACTGTTTCTAGGTGCTTCTTTGTCTGCTTCATCCTTCAATGGCAGCAGTATGTGTTTATTTCCATCCTTCTAAAGGGTGTAATTATTTCTTCTCCAATCATGAATATCTTTCTGATCAAACGACCAAGGTCTTCCCAGCAACATGTGGCATACATCCATTAGCATTACTCACACAATACCACATCCTTATAAGTACCAATCTGGATCTCTACCTTGCATTGTTATGTCACAATAAGTTGATTTCCTTTCTGTAACCATGATATTTTGTAAGAATTAGGATGTATTGTTTTCACTAATCATAGCTTTTCCACTATTTCTATAGAAACAAGGTTATCAGTACTTCCACTATCAATTATCACTTTGCAACATTTTCCTTTGGACTTGCATGTAGTTCTGAATAAACTCTTTCTCTGAGCTGGTTCTCCTATCTCTTTCTCTGCCTTAAGCAATACTCTTTTCAACAACAAGGATTCTCCTACTTCAGGTGATTCTTCCTTGTCTGCAATTTGAGGTTTCTCTTCCCTTGCCTCAGCCACATTCACATTTCTCTGATTTGTTGCTTTATTATGAGGACAGTCCCATGATCCATGTCCCCATTCTCCACATGTATAACACTGAATTTCTCTTCCTCGGCCTCTTCCTCTGGGTGCAAATCTTCCTCTATTAAAGTCTCCTCTCTGTGGTGGTCTACTACTTGAACTTCCTGCTTCACTTTGATGGTGCTGAAATCTTGGTCTAGTAGTTCCTCTACCTCTTGCTGAACTCTTCCCTCTATTCCTTTGATTTTGCTTCCTCAACATCTTCTCTTCTGCCTTCAAAGCTACTTGATAGGCATCTTCAATTGTCTTTGGACTCAGCAAGCTGATTTCATCCTGTATATCATACCTTAAGCCATTGATATACCTAGCTACCTTCTCTTCATCATCCTCTACATGTCTTGCTCTAATGTTCAGCTTGTAAAACTCTTCTGTATATTCTTTGACAGTCATCCCTTTTTGTCTCAAGTTTTGCAATTGTCTAAAAATATTTAACTGATAATCTTTTGGCATAAATTTGGCTTTCAATTTACTTACCATTTTATCCCATTGTTTGATCTTGGACTTCCCTTTTCTTGCTCTGGATGTTTGTAATTCATCCCACCAGATAGCTGCATGACCCTTCAATCTGGTAACTGCAAATTTCACCTTCCTTTTATCATCAACCTCCTCCAATCCATCAATTCTTCTACATTGAGATTCCCATCATACAAAGGTATTTCCATCTTTGGTCTTCCACTTGCTTTGGCCAACACCTTGAGAACTTTGGCAGCTTCACTTTCAACCTCTTCTTCTTCCTCAGAAGATTCTTCTGTCGCATTGGCATCTCCTTCATCAGTTGCTCTCCTCTGAGCAGTCTCCATTGTCTCCATCCTTGTACGCAGACTCCGGATCTCATCCAGCAGAACTGCATTTGCTACAAGTCTTCCCCGACCTATGCCAGCTCCTCTCCTCAGTGGCATGTTTACGGTAGCAAACTTAATCTCTGTGCTTTGATACCAAATGACACAGGAGGTTGACAAACAATGAGGTGGTAGTCTTTTATTAGACTAATGGTTAACTTTATAACCAATCAGTTGTGCGCAAACAAGTTCTTTACGTGTGTTTGCCTTCTAAGGTTTCCACTTTATCTGACCAATCACCACCGGTCCCACCTTGACTTTTCCTTTTGGTTGAGCGCTTCAATCCGCACCGTTGATCTCAACTCTCCAGATCCAATGGATATCACGTCGTCTGCCTATCAACTTGCCCGGACGATCTCCACCATTGATATTACCCGTCCAATCGAACAGCCATCGTGCAATCTCGCATGGATTCTTGCACGGTCGATATCAAATCAAGAGTGCACGAGAAAAGTGGTTTTCCTCGGCCACGTGTTGGCCGCTAAGGTTAATCGCACAGACTTGGAATAATACCACTTACCTCCTTTCAGGCACGCGAGATACCACTACCCACTTATCAAATACAACCCACGTGCTTTAAACAATACTTTAAAGAAAAGCGCTTAAGGGAAGGTTTTAGTACTTAACCATAATATTAACCCTTAACACTACTTGACCACGATTTATAAATAAAGTGTTAAAACAAAGAAAAATACCCGATTAAGTCTTGAATGTCAATACATAGATATGAATGAATTTCTGCACCAAGATTACCACGCAACACCACACTTAATCTTTTATTCAATAAAATGTAAATTACAGAGTCTTGGCCCTCTCAGCCTGATTACAGCAGTTTCCTGACCTCTGTTCAATCTCAAACCCTATCTCTGTCACTCAAAACTCTTTCTTACACACTCTACTCTCAATCATCTAATCTCTATCATTAAATTATTTTTTTGTTTTATGAATCGAATCATATCCTAACTGCATTAACAACTCGATCCCTATTTTAATCAATCTAACAATTAAATATCTATTCTCAAGCTTTGTTACACACCTACACTAACAACTTATCTCTTAGTCTAAAAATAATACAATATTCTAATTATTACAATAATGAAGTAAAGATCATTTTCGAGAGGTCCAACCCTCTCTACTAAAATTGACTTTGACCACTCAGGTCAATGAAATTAATCTCATTTTAGCCACAACATGTGAACACACAATCACATTGCTGGCTAAGTCTAGATGCTACTGCATCAGTCCATCAGGCAGGAAGAGTACACTAGGAGGAGTTTTCAATGTTGGGTCCACAATGGTTTCCTGGTACAACATGAAGCAAAGATCAGTGGCACTCAACTCAGTAAAATCATAATACATGGTTGCAAGTCAAGCAACATGTGAGGCAATCTGGATGAGAAATATTCTTGTGGGAATTTTTGGTCAGATGATGGATCCTACTATGATATACTATGACAATCAGAGTTGCATTAATCTCTCTGAAAATCCAGTCTTTCATGATCAATCCAAGCATATAGATATCCAATATCACCATCTACGAGATTTTGTGCAGAGGAGGATCATGTTGCTTGATTACATTCCAACAAAGGAACAAGATGCATATATTTTTACAAAGGCTTTGTCAAAGGGTAAATTTGAATTCCATAGAGGCAGGATTGGGGCATCTAATAATCCATTTCTTGCTGAGAGGGAGTGTTAAAAATGTTGCAAGAAAATCTAAGTTTGACTTGCCTTAGTCAAACTAAAGAGAATATTTGAATTTCCATTTCAGCATACAACTTGGATGAGTTAACTTGAGTGACATGGGTTGTGTCACCCAGTTAGCTTAGATAATTCAAGTTGGAAGACTTGAGTTCAGTTCAATATGAGTGATTGCTAATTTCTAACAATCTAATTCAGTTAAATTGATTTATTTAATACGAATGTGGAATAACTCGTTTAATTTTTGAACCCATTCTTTAAATAGGTTATTCCACACTCATTTTAAATAAACTCCACCTATATGGACTCATTATTCAAAAATTGAGTTATTGTCAATTAAACTAGTTCCAATTGCTAAAGGAACTAGTGGAAGGTCTGGTAATGGGATGTGACTTTAGTCACAACTCAGTGATCAACCAGTTACTGATCAATCAACCCAGAATAATTGTTGCACGCAAAGAATTCAAGTTACCCAGTTGATATGGAGATTCCAAGGAAGTGTACTATCAGTTGTAGACTATTTCTAGGTGTACAGGTGATGCATGTTGTCAAAGGAGCCTAGATGAACTGTGCATTTACTTGGAGGAAAATTCCTATGAAATAAGGGCCTAATTCCTCAATAAAAAACACAAGGAAATAGGATCTTGGAGAACAGGAAAATTGGCTAAGTATTTTCTAGAGTCAGTCATTCAGGCAAAGAGATAGACTGTACACTTGTAGAGGTTTCTCAAGCTTGATAAATCATTGTATTTCATCTTTATTCTTTGATTAATGCAATACATGTAGGAAGGGGTTTTGAGAAGTTTATTTCCCCTAGATAAATCTGTGTGTATGTGTGTTTAATATTGATGCATGTTTATGATTTGTGGTCACTATCGTGAATTGAATTCCGCAGATGAGTAGAGTATATTTGAGTCTTTTGTTTTAGAAAATTACATGAGCAGTTGGATATCTACACATTAAATTTCTACAACAACAAAAAAAACAACAAAAACAAACTTTTTCAATGATCTCTAAATCTAGGGCTTTTCTTACAAATGACCAATGCATTTTTTTCATAAAGTGGTTGATTCTACAAAACCTTGAATCGGGTGATTGTGGGTAGTGTGCTAATATGGACCTTGGCCAAATACATTTATTGGAGCTTAAAAAAATAATTTATGCTCCTTGGTTTGGTTTTTATACCCCTAAACCAGATTCACATTATGTCCTTCCATGGATTTAGGAAGTAAGTTACAACTCACCATAACACTCCAATCATGACTTGGATGGATAAATAATTTACTTTGTTGGACTCTTAACACTAGGCTACAACTAGAGACACCTCTATATTATGATTCCATTAGCTTAAAACTAATCTAATCAATAATATTCAAAGCTAGGCTTTTTCTTAATGAGGACCAAAGCAATTTTTCACAAAGGATTTTATTTGAAAAACCATAGTTTGGGAGATTTTTAGTACGATGATGTTGGGAAGGGGTCCTTGGGGTCATTTTGGGTCAAACTTTTGGTAAATTTTGTAATATATTTTTGTAGTGAATGTAAAGTCTCCGCGAAATGTCAAAGCAAAGCGCGAAGCTAGTAGAAGTCAAAGGGGCTTTAGTCCCTTAGGTGGGTAGGCGATAGAGAATTTTGGAGACCCGCCCATGGTTCGTTGACCATGGTATTGTAAAGAAAATGCTATATATAGATTATTCATAGTGAGTCTTAAGAGGTAACGTTTTTTGAAGAATCATTGTAAGGGTAAGGTGCTAAGGCAGGAAAGGTTTGTTTCCTATACTTAGGCGAAAGGGGAAGGCTCCTGTAGCTAAGTGCGTGGAGACCTTGGTAATTCCATAGGCTGAGTGAATGGGCCCCTGCAGCTGAGTGCGTAGGGAAAAGAAGTCTGTAATTGAATGGTTATAATTAATAAAGATTGTTTTGAGCTGAATCTGATGCATCTATGTCTTATTATTTACTTCTGAAAATTTTATGTATCTTCACTTTGTGTTATTATTTACATGAATTAATGTTTGTTCACTGCACAAAAGTATTAAATTTGTAATATTTATGCATGATAAGTATAATTAAGGACCTTCACGAAGATCTAGAAATTGTTTAGATATATTTTCAGTAGTTATCTATTTGGAAGGGTTAAAGGTGCTCGAAGATAGATCTAAGCCATAAGAACTGCAAGAACACATCACAGAGGCCTCTGGATGTAGAAGCCTGGTTCTAGCATCCTCCAATACTGCTTCGGGTGAGACTGCAACCTGCCATTAGGGGGTTTTTGAGGTCTAAAATGGGCCTCCTAAGAAAAATGTACAACCAAAACAAACTTTATAAAAATCAATAGGATTCAACATGATGATGTCAACCATGGGGGATGAATCACCATTTTTGGTGTAAAAAAGTAAATAGATTATAAAATAATAAAATAATAAAACTACTTTTTCAACTCGTATTTTCAACTTATCTCCCTAAGGTTTTACTCAAATTTCAAGTGGGAGTACTCGTTCATAGTGAAATTTAATTCTTCATCCAAAGAGTACCCATGTTGCATACTTTCGATGGACCCTACTACACGAAAAATGAGAAATACATGAAAAACATGATTACAATCATGTTTTTCATGTTTTTCTCATTTTTCGTGTAGCAAGGTCCATCGAAAGTATGCGACATGGGTACTCCTTGGATGAATTATGCATCCAACAAGTGTTTCCGCTCGAAATTTGAGTAAACCCATAGGGAGATAAGTTGAAAATACGAGTTGAAAAATAGTTTTTTTCTTTTTTCCCTCTAAAATTTGATGATGTAATCTGATCTTATTTTATTATTTCCACTATTATTTTATAATTTCCTTAGGAGGCCCATTTTAGACCTCAAAACCCCTCTAATGGTTACGCGGGTTGTTCCTGAAAGGGCCAACAATTAGGGTTTTGTTGGTTGGTGCAGATAAAGTTGAACCTATGCTAGGCCCCATAAAGCCAACAAATGGTTACATTTTTAGGACCGGGATCTATCTAAGGAATGTGTGATGTCGGATAAGTAGTTCCCTACTAAGAAATAAATTGAAAAGTGGATCGATCGGAAGTTGCACACATTTGTAGCTCAGGAGAACAGAAACCTATGATTATCTAAGGGACAATGGTTGAATAGATACCTATACATAGACGAAACTGAAGCCCTTTTGTTTCTTCCCTTGCGAATTACATGAGTGGCTATCTAGATTAGCGAAAAATCAGGGTACATGAAGGCTTGACAGACCTATTGTGTGGACTCCATAGTTGGTGAAGTGCCTAGAAGCCTCAAAAAATAACATTGCGCAGGCTGTCAATGACTGGATTTATCATATCTTAGGATGATTTGTCACTAAGCTTGCGATCGATACAACTATGAGTTACAGTGAAGCAGAGCACAGATTCTTCAAGGGACTGCAAGGTAAGTACTTAAAATCCATGAAGACTTGGATTAATATGTTGTTGTGTGAAAAACGGGTTATGCCATTACCTTGATGTTTGGGACTATGCGAAGCAGAAAACCCTTCAGAAGAAATGAAGAATCGGGCTCTGAATACAGTCCGTTGTTAGGATGTTCTTCTAGTGACGATGAAGGAACTATTCTAAGTACACTGCGAAGTGTGTTGCAGATAGTAAGTCAGGGTATCCCGAGCATACCTCATCCATCCACTCCACCTCCACCTCCACCTCTACCACACACACCTACACCTTCACCTCCACCTCCACCTCTGCATAAACCATTCAACATGGTGAGCACAATGATGATGTTGATCTTTACAGGGGTAGGGAGCGAAAACCCCAAACAATTCTGGTTCATTGCAGATATGAAGAAAGCGCAGCTAGTCACGACGTTGCAGGATAGGGCGTTGACTTGGTATATCAAGTTCTGTCAAGATAGACAAGGTGCGACGATGGCAGAGACTCGGCAAGCATTGAACAGTGAGTTTAAGAAGCCTAAATCTCAGGTGCAGTCTATAACCGAGTTTAAAAAATTACAACAGTGGGTAAATGAGTCCTCATGGGACTTTGATCAGAGGCTAAGATGCCTGATCCAGCAGGCCAATATGAATATCGTAGATGATCAACAAAAGAAGGGTACATTGCTTCGTTGTTGCCTAATATGAGATTACGGTTATCACAGTAGAAGATAAGAATGCAAGCAGAGGTTGTGGAGATCGCGATAAGGTTAGAAGCATCACCAATGCAGGATACGAACATTGGAATACAATAGATTCAATTGCAGCTGACAAGTATACACATGGAGTTGCAGAGATTGAAGACCAGGAAGGATGCTCAGACTGTGGTGTGTGCTGAATTTTGGTGCATAAAATGTAAATATAAGGGACCAGATAAGGATCATTGCCTTGTTTATCAGAATTATTTGATCGAAGGAGGTCCTGTGCCTTTGAAGCCTGAAAACATTGTGGGACCAAGTGCGGGACTACCATTATGGTGCGATATCTGCCAGATAATTAGGAAGCAAGCCACTGATAACTGTCACCTTTTGAAAAAATTTGTACAGACTCCGTAACAATTGTTTTGTACATTCTGTAAATCAGTTGGACATGATGAGTGAAACTACTAAAGCTATGAATTAATGATGGAGCAAACACCTACGTATCGAATGCAAGTGGAAAATTGGCCTCAGGATCAGGGCATGACTGCAACAAGTGGAGGATTTCAAGGCCATGGAAGAGGAATAGGAGGGGATGGCATAGGTTGTGGACAAATAATTTGTTATAATTGTGGCAAAGCAGGACATTTTGCACGCGACTGTGAGAACCCAACACATCCATCCTATCAGTATTGCAGACAATTTTATCATCTGATAGAAGATTGCCCGGTGCTGATAGACAAAATGCAAGAGAAAAAGATGCAACAACCTATGCAAAACATACAGATGATGAGGGTGGAGCCTCACGAAGAGGACCATAACATTAATATCGTGACACGAAGTGGTATGGCCACAGGAGAAGATAAAGGAAAATAACTAGAAACCAAAGGATGGGTGCGCAAGGCTGTTGAAAAAGAAGTTGGATTTGATCTCGACAAGGCTAAAGAAACTTTCATGGAAGCCAAGAAGAACTTTGTTGAGGCTTCTATGTTGGGGAGTCAGGAAAAACCAGTTGGAAACAATGAAGCACAAGACGTGGATCCCTCGTTATTGGCTACTTTTCTGAAAACTTATATGAAGCTGTTATGGGATAGGAAGGCAGTAGAAGGGCTCAAGGAGTTAACTGATAACTGTACAGGTAAAATCAAGACTCCTCCTAAACAACTCACTGTGAGGAAACTAGGAAAGCATAAGAAGTGGACAGGCCGAGAAATGAGGTTGATCGTGCAGATTGGAGAATATGAAATGGATCAACTCATATTGGATCTCGGATCTAATGCGAATGTACTACCTAAGCATACACGGGAAAGAATGGGGAGACCTGTGCTAAAATGGTCTCCTATACAGCTACGCATGGCCAACTAGCAGAAAATCATTCCAATGGGTGCTTGTATGGGGTAACAGTCGATATTGAGGGAGCGAGTGCTCTCGCCAATTTTGAAGTAATTGAAATAGTGGATGACAACAATCCTTACCCTCCGCTACTAGGAATTGATTGGGCCTTTGACATGGATGCCATAATTAACTTAAGGAATAGAAGGATGACATTTGAGAGGAAGGCACTGCGAGTAATTATACCACTGGATCCTGCGGAGGGAGCGTGCTACACTGAACCAGTCCGCGACTATGTGAGGGACAATGACTTGGATCAAATATACAATATTACTATGTGTGACGAATATTGGATTAATCCTACTGCAAATGAGTAGATTGCATGGGATAGAGATAGCTCTTGTACCTTAGATTTAGATGAAAGACTCAAGCACTGGTAGAATAGGCTGCACGAAGTTTGTATGCTACGTTGCAATATGATGACAAAATCATTGCCATGCATATCTATGGAGGTAAGGAATCTCCTGCATTATGATGGCTTAAATGATGTTAATTTATTTTTGGATGAGTTTGAAAGAGAGGTGCCAGAAGAACATCAATTCCAGGCACTTACTCTGGCGCTGCGCCTGTTCGTTGGTGGGGTAAGCATAAGGATAAATTCACTGATTGGAAGGAATACAGGTGGATGATGAATTTGAGGTTTGGATACGCTAACACCTGTATCACTGCCAAATACAATGGAAAGGATGGTTCGTGTGAGCATTTGGCATGATGGATTAAAGCTTGGGGAGAATAGCCACAACTGGAATGGGTGCATATCTTCTATCACACCTTAGATACTATTCCAATGAATTGGTACTTGGAAACGGAGCTTCGCCATGGGACGCTCGAATGGGATATCTTGAGGTAAATTTTCTTGTTATATTTCAGCTTTGAGGATGGATTTGCATGCATTGATGAAGCGCTCAAGAAATTAAGGTTGCTATATTTAGAACGCCTGAAGATTTGGTAGAATGGGTTCAATCAGACTAGAATACCCAGCTGCGCCATGCACTGGAATGTTACAAATTGACTATAGAAGAAGAAGAAGAGGATCCATGGAAGATCAACATTCTAGAGACCGAGGGGTAGTGCGAGGTTGAAGGACCCAAAGCAACGAACCCTGATATAACAGAATAGTTGAATACTATGTAAGTAAACATTGGGTCCAACGCGCAACCTAAGTTTTCAAAGATAGGTGATTATTGGGATGAAGATACAGTTGATAAACTGGCAGAATTGTTGCGCGAATACTAGGACTTGTTTCCTACCAAGTTCTCAAGCCTAAAAGGAATAGTAGGGGATCTGGGAGTGATGAATATCACCTTAAGACCCGATACGAAGCCCGTGAAACATAGACCTTACAGTCTAAATCCTAAGTATAAGGAGAAGGTGCGCAAAGAGCTACACAAAATTCTGGATGCTGGAATCATTGAGCCAGTAGAAGAGTTTGATTAGGTAAGTCCTATGGTTTTCTAGGAAAAGAAGCGGCAAGGTGAAATCAGGATATGCATAGATCTGAGAAATCTTAATTATGCGTGCATTCATGACCCATTTCCAACCTCGTTTACGGATGAAGTTTTGGAGAATGTTGGAGGGAAGGAAGCTTATTCGTTCACTGATGGGTTCTCAAGGTACCATCAAATTAAGATCACGCCGGAGGATTGCAGCAAGATGACCTTCGCGACAGAGTGGGGATGCTTCCAGTACATAGTAATGCCATTCAGGTTGAAGAATGTGCCTGCGATCTTCTCAAGGGTTGTAATTGCAGCATTTAAAGAGTTCATCCATAAATTCTTAGAAGTGTATTTTGATGACTGGACTATGTTTGGATTGGTAAAGCACCACGTTGCAAGTTTGTGCCTTATGTTGGATACTTTTCGCAGATACCAGATTGCCCTGAATCTAAAGAAATGTATCTTTTGTGTGCCTTATGGGATATTTCTATGCCATGTAGTCTGCAAGAAAGGATTAATGGTATACCCTACAAAGATAGTTGTGATTGTCAATTTAGAAGCTCTAAAGAATGTAAGTAGTTGCACGCAACGCTAGGGCACACTGGCTACTATAGAAAGTTTATCAAAGCTTATGCACAAATAAATGCGTTGATGGAGAAATTACTGAAGAAGGACACGACTTTCTACTGGGATGAGGAGTGTCAACGCAGTCTAGATGTGTTAAAGGAAAAGATGGTGATTGTTCCCATTTTTTTTCCAGACTGGAAGAAAGAGTTTCATGTACATGTAGATTCCTCATGTATTGCGTTGGGTGCGGTATTGACCCAGCCAGGCGAAGGCAAAATTGATCATCCTATAGCCTTCACAAGTAGAAAATGTTCAAAGGCTGAGAAGAATTATTCAGTTACAAAGTGTGAAGGAATGGCCATGGTCTACACGCTGTAGAACTTCTAACGTTACCTGTTAGCTGCGCATTTCAAAATGTACACAGATCACCTCGCTCTCAAGTACCTGGTCAACAAGCAGGTGTTAGGGGGGAAGATCTGTAGGTGATTGTTACTTTTTCAGGAATATGATTTTGAGGTAATTGTGAAACTTGGACGATTAAACGCAGGACCAGATCATCTATCCAGGATTGAGACCGGTGAAGAACCAATTAGTTTGGAAGAAGGATTTCCGGATGCGCATCTCTTTGTTGTACATGTCACAAATGATCATTTTGCTGATATAATCCAGTTTTTAACTACCGACACAGCCCCTGAAGGATATTCTACTCAGCGAAAAAAGGAATTGGTGGTCCGCATAGCTGATTTTTCTGTGATTGCGGGACACTTGTATAAGATGGGAACTGATGAAATACTATGTCGATATGTTCCAGAGTTTGAACGAACTAGCATCCTCGCCGAAGCACATGGAGGAGTAGCGGGAGGACATTATGTAGGCAAAGCAACCCCGCAGAAGATTCTGCATGCAGGAATATGGTGGCCAACCATGCATAAGGATTCTAAGGCATATTGTAGGGCATGTGATGCATGTCAACAAACGGGAAAGCCATCACGGAGGGACGAATTGCCCTTAAATCCTCATATTTCATTACAAGTCCTTGATAAATGGGTGATTGACTTTGTGGTTCTGATACAACCACCTGGAAAAAAGACAGGCGCGCGGTATATTATTACTGTGACTGAATACTTAACAAAATGGGCCAAAGCACAGCAGATGAAATAATGTAGCACTGCTGCAACTATGAAGTTCCTATTTGAATATGTCTTGACAAGGTTGGGTGTCCTAAAATACTAATGAGAGATAGGGGTACGTATTTTTTAAATGAAACTATTACTGCGATGCTCGAAGAATTCTAGGTCTATCACCAAAAGAGTATGCCCTATTATCCTTTAGAAAATAGTATGGTTGAAGCATTCAATAAAAT
The DNA here is from genome assembly GCA_031772625.1 of Pinus tabuliformis. Taxonomy (NCBI): domain Eukaryota; kingdom Viridiplantae; phylum Streptophyta; class Pinopsida; order Pinales; family Pinaceae; genus Pinus; species Pinus tabuliformis. Next base: position 475,374,734 of record CM062809.1, on the reverse strand, counting down.
CCTAGAGAATGCATTGACCAAGGTCTCCAACGTGCAGAGGAACAATTGGGATGTATGCATATCCACGGTCCTATGGGCATATTGGACGACTTGTAAAAATTTGACATGCCAAACTCCGTTCATATTGGTCTATGGGATAGAGGTTGTGATGCCCATGGAGTATATTGTGCCAAGTCTGCGAATTATAGCATTGACTGATATGGCGGAACGCGAGACTATGGAGGAACGCCTTGCATAGTTGCTAGAACTCAAAGAAGACTGGTTTTTAGTAGGATTTCACCAACAGGTGAAAAAGGAGCACAAGAAGGCCTGTCATGATCGACATATTAAGTTGCACACATTCAAGGTGAATGATTTGGTCTTACTTTATGATAGCACATTTACAAAGTTCCCTAGGAATTTTCAAATGCATTGGTTAGGACCCTATGCAGTCAAGGAAATTACGGATGGTGGCGTAGTTAAGCTCACGAAGCTGAATCAGGAATTATTTCTGGGATGAGTCAATGGAAGTCGATTGAAGTTGTATCAAGGGGATCCTGCCCCTGTGCAATGACTACATGATGGTAGGATAGTCTTAGTACTCCAGGCAGTTGCAAGGAAGTATAGGACTATAAACTACATTGCCCAAAGAAAGGGAATGCAAAGTAATGGGGCTGCGTGATGGAAACAGGAAGTGCACCAGGAGGAGCTGCACCATGGAGGATGGTGCCACGCAGCAAGGTCGAAAAATAGTCGTTAGGTGAGCTGTAGCTGATTAGATAGTGAAAATATCGTTAGGAGTGGGTAGGTTGCATTTATGGTGCAAATCTTTGGCAATCTGCCACCAAAGGTGCATTTATGATAGAAATTTGGAGGGAACAGTCGAATTTGAATTTGAAATCACCTATAAATCTGGCATGGTACCCTACATTAGAACACTTTGCATTCTAAAAATTTCTTGTGAGTTCTATTGTCTTAAGTCTATGAACCGAGAAGATTAGGAAGATATTTTTAAGCATATAGGGCTAGTTAATGTGTCTGAAACCTTCTTAAAGGCCTTTGTGGATAGCATGATGGCCACTAACCTTGCAGAAGCCACAAGTTCTGAAGCCGCCACCTCTGAAGTTACAACCCCTGAAATTGCGTCGAATGATGGAAGCCACATCGTCTGTGCCTATGGCGCTGAGGTTGCCTAGGCCTAAATCATCTGTTGCTAAAAAAAATAGAGGAAACCATAGTCTGTTTCGGTGAGGTAGTCACCGAGGAAGAACCCTACTAAGATTCGGCAGAAAGGGAAGATGGATAAGTCGAAACAACCACATGAACCCCTAGATCTTGATGAAGAAGAGCTTCACAAAGGTGTTGAAGAGTTGGACACTGAGGAGGGAGAGCCTATCACTAGGCTCCCGAAGTATATCCCTTTGTGGAAAGGCAAAGCGAAGGTACCAAAAGATCTAGATACCAACAAGTTTCTGGTTTCTACACCACTACTACCAGAGAAGGTGGTATTTGGTGCCTTAAGGCACATTCCTGCACTCAAAATGGATGACTGGGATCTGGATGACCATGAAAAATTCCTGAAGTTGGCAACGAACAAGTATTTGGCCAAGATACATTATGAGGAGATGGGAATCAAGCAACTGGAACCTATGAAGTGGGTCGTGGGGGTTGAGAAGGTTGGATTGCTAAATATTCTATGGGTACGGCATTTTAGCAGAACGACTATCAATACAGACTATGTGTGACAATTGATCACGTTGGTTCATGATGGGTGTCTCTGGTTGGGAGAACCCATCCCCATTATAGATATGGTAATCCACGTATCACAAATTTTTCCTATCAAGGGGTGGATCTAGCAGAGGAATTTGGGGGTAAGACCAAGGAAAAGAAATTCACACACAAAATGAAGAGTGGATTTGACTTAGTAAAGAAGTCATGCGGATACTCCATTCACTCAATCACAGATAAGGCGATATAGTTTGTCGCGCATATTTTGGCCTGCAAGGTCATGAGAAAGTGTTGCGCGGACGAGGTTCTAGCGCTAGTAATTTCAATTGCTACCCAATGCGCAAAGCGGGTGCAGTACCTCTACAAAGAGTTTTTGATCAATTGTCGCGAAGCACAGGACAGCAAGGCATTCCATAATGCCTGGCTGTTGTTGTTGATTTCCCTAGTTACGTGGAGGCTACTAGAGGATAGTCAATTCCCTCCATAAGATGACAACTTATTAGAAGCCGCGAAGTTCACTTCGCTATGGGCAACCAAGGATCTGAAGCGGGTCATGGAGATGAAGATGTTCTGGGTGCTGGTAGATATAGAGCTCTGCATGGTGATCAGCTAGAGGTCAAGTCTATCACCAACCCTATTTGAGCAGTTGGAGGCATACCCGGAGTTCAAGGCATATTTTCATAATGTGTCTATCCACTTGTGACGAGGATCTAAGAAGGTATGGTACAAATTGCCATACCTAGTCATCTATGCATATGTATAGGAAATTGTGGGGAAATGGCATAGGGAGTGGCTACAACCCATAGATATTGGTGCGGGAACAAGAAAGTGCAGAGAGAGTTACTCCATGTAGATGACAGTAGTGCAAAAGTAGAAGGAAGTTGAATAGGTTGCAGCCCGAGAGAAAGCCGCACAAAAAAAGAAGGAAGTTGTTGCCAAGGCAATTGCTACTAAGACAGTTGTTGAAAAGGAGTGCATCACGAAGGAAACCATGATGGAGGTTGAGGAGTCGCTTGTCATCACTCTAAGGACAAAGTAGAGACTGATGTTGAAAGAGGCGAGGGTGAGGAGAAGAGAACCCCTTTTAAACTGCAAAAGCAGACCAAGGAGATCACTTTCGGACCCATAAAGAAACAAAAATTTGATAAGCATGCACATGTGGATCTGATGGTCCTCACTGAGGGGGCCTTGGATGAGATCAGAGATAAGGTCCACAATACAATGACCGAACTATGGCAAAAGTTCGAACAACAGTACCTGCAGATGTTGGGGAATATGCAGAAGGATCTGTGTGAGTTTCATATTCAAACAGGATAGCTACAAGCGAGCATCGGACAGGCGAGCAGGATTCAAGCGAGCCTGTAGCAAGCGAGTGCCACTATGCTAGAGACAAATAGGACTTTGGACTTAAAACTTATACCATTACTAGAGGGATCACTGCACACACAGGCAAAAGAGGCAAACACCTGACTCGCCCAAGTCAAGGATGTCGATGTCAACCTAGCCACACTACCTATTCAGACCCTCCACGAACTACATCAGGGGGTATCAGATGAGCTCAGGGTCAAGGAGAGGCATGCACTGTTAGTCATCAATGAAGTAAAGATGAACAAGCAGCAAATATTTACGAGAACGCACAGGCGTTGAAGGAAAAGGAAGAACTGGCCATGCATAGCCAAAACTTGGAGGCAACCATTACCCAAGCTTGTAATGCACTACCAAAACTTAATATTCCTAAAGATGTAGCATCAGAAGTGAAGATTCGCAAATTAGTTGTTGCAATTAGAGAATAAAAGGAGGAATTCTACCGAGTTTGATTTACGTTACAGATGCAAATCTCAGAGCTGCAGTTGAAGTTACAGCCAACCATTACACCAGAAGTTCGGGAGCAGCACGGAGCAGCCACCACAAAGGGAATGGCCACGTTAGATGCAGTGGTCAAGGGCTACACAGAGCTCTTCGAGCAAGCAATGGAATTATGGACAACTCTGTAGGAGGACCCCACTCTGCAGAAAATTGGAACAGATATCCGGGAGAAGCAACAACAATTTGATGAACTTAGGGTGACTGCGTGCACTTTGGCGCCAATCCAGCACTTTGCTCAATTGAGAGAGGGAAAACAGCTACAAACATAGATTGAGGAGCTACAAAGAAAAGAGGCCATATTGAAGGCCAGGACACAGCCGTGGACAAAGGAAGCAAGCCATCTTACTCTATCAGTACAAGAGAAGTTGAAGACAATCCAGCAAACACAACAGACAATGGGCCTCGCAGTGGAAGGCCCTACAATAGAGAAGCTGGTTGAGTAACTGCAACAGTTTGCACCGCAGGGTACTGTTGACTTGCAAGTGTTAAAGGTGGAGTTCAACGAACTCTAGGTGAATATTGTTGCACCACCTGAGTGACTCGAGGACGAGTCACCCAATTTGTGTTGGGGGCCTATTGGGAAGGGGTCCTTGGGGTCATTTTGGGTCAAAGTTTTGGTAAGTTTTGTAATATATTTTTGTAGCGAGTGTAAATTCTCCACGAAATGTCGAAGCAGAGTGCGAAGCTAGTAGAAGTCAAAGGGGCTTTAGTCCCTTAGGTGGGTAGGTGATAGAGAGTTTTGGAGACCACCATGGCCTGCAAACCATGGTATTGTAAAGCAAATGATATATATAGATGAGTCATAGTGAGTCTTAAGAGGTCAATTTTGGTGAAGAATCATTGTAAGGGTAAGGTGCTAAGACAGGAAAGGTATGTTCCCTGTACTTAAGCGAAAGGGGAAGGCTCCTACAGCTGAGTGCGTGGAGACCTTGGAAAGTATGCAGGTTGAGTGTGCGAGGCCTTATAGTTGAGTGCGCAGGGAAAAGAATTTTGTAATTGAATGGTTATACTAATACAGACTATTTGGAACTGAATCTGGCGCATCTGTGTCATATTATTTACTTCTGCAAAGTTTATGTATCTTTGCTCTGTGTTATGATTTACATGAATTAATGCCTATTCACTGTGTGAAAGTAGTAAATCTGTAATCTTTATCCATGATAAGTATAATTAGGGACCTTCGTGAAGATCTGGAAACTGTTTAGATAGATATGCAGTAGTTATCTATTCGGAAGGGTTAAAGGTGTGTGAAGATAGATCTAGGCCATAAGTACTGTAGGAACACATCACACAGGCCTCTGGATGTAGAAGCCTGGTTCTAACATCCCCCAATATTGCTTTGGGTGAGACTGTAACCTGCGCTACACGGGTTGTTGTCGAAAGCGTCAGTAGTTAGGGTTTTGTTGGTTGGTGTAGATAAAGTTGAATCTAGGTCAGGCCCCATCAAGCCAACAAATGATCACATGGGACTTGGTTAATAACACTTTCTAGAACTTGAAAAACACATTCATACAGACACAAAATTTTCATAAAGAGCTCAATTTTAGAAAACCTTGGCTTGGGAAATTATGGGTAGTGTGCTCATGTGGTCCTTAACCAAACACACATTGCAGAGTCAATGGAACTCATTTATGTTTCTAATATTGGTTTTGAAACCCTTAAACAAAATTCATAATGTCTCCCTAAATGGCTTGTTAGAGTCCTACCCTAACCCCCTTATTTATGTATTAGGGTTGAGTCATAGTCATAGTTAAAGAGTCAATAAAGCCCATATTAATAATTGTAAGTGGTATTAGATAGATGGTATTAAGAGAACCATGGTATTGACCCATGGTATTGCATGTATGAATCCTATATAAAGGATAGAAACTCCCCATTGAGAAGCGTCATGTCTTGTTTTGTAATCGAGCTCTGCTCTATTGGGGGTTGCCCCCTCGAAGAGGCAAGTGAACATTGCTTTCATCTCTAAATAATAAAATATTTGTTGTTATTTCTCATTTTTTTCTGTGTTTTAGGTTGTATTTATTTTCATATTTGGTATTTTGGCATCTTCTCGTAGGTCAAGAGCATAAGAAGTGGTATCAGAGCACTTTCTAGGGCTGGTGGTATCTCCATTTTTAGCAAAAAAAAATTGGCTAGAGACGTGTTTCGACGTCTTTAAACCATGTGATCTGTCATTGAGGGCATAAACCTATGGATTTGAGGAGGCATGCACGCAGGAAATACAAGAGGTGGTCATGCTTGTTGGACTCCCTTGTAACCCCTGTGGGTACCCGTTCGAGTAGTAGTGCATTAGATAGAACTGCACACAGACTGTCTTCCACGTACCCTCTGGGTATATCAGAAGCCCTCTAGGCTCACCTGAAACCTCGTCATAGATAAACCGTTGGTTGTCTTGCTGCTACAGTACACCGATAACAACACTTGGGGAGATTACTCACATGTACGATAGGGTAGTCGAGTAGTACGGCTAAGGGTACAGTTGATCCTCCTTATTTAGTGCCCTAAAAGATTGGGCCGAGTATTACTGTTGGACCCTTATGTATATTGCAATATGTAGCACTTGACACTCCTTGAGAGCATAGTTCCCTCGTCTCTCTGAAGATCACCCATTATATTCTTTTCCATATTAGATCTAGCAGTTGGGGTTCTGTCACTGCCGCAACAATCATATCCACCAGTTCAGGGTCTACTGCCACAGTACCATTCAGATCTAGTAGCTGGGGTTTTGTCGTCATCGCAATCCAACTCACATTCAGCAGTTGAGGGTTTCGTAGACAGATCTGACCATTTGTGCAGGGAGGCTTGTGGCTCCTATACCCTGGGGCAATTCTCACAGTACATTGGGTAGGATTAACTTTTCTGGAAACTGGCCACTATAGTATTGATAAGTGGGGAGTAAAACTCCTTTCGGAGTAAAAAAAAATAAAAATAAAAAATAAAAAAATAAACCAGGACGCTTATAAGAGACTTATCCCATAAGAATTAGGACAACGAGCTGAGCGAGGTGGTACCATTCACTTGTCATCTTCAATTTTTGAGTGGTCCCAATTTTTTTCAAAGTGATGACAAGTGACCCGGATCTGTGTATGGTAGAAACTAGAGCTCAAGCCATGGCCAATGAGAAGATCGATACCATTAAAAAATAGTTGGCTACTTTAACGAACCAGATGCAGACATTAATGGCCACATTCACAAGGGTCAAGTCAGCGTTGCAATCGGAGGCATATGGTTTTAATGAATACCTTGAAGGAGAATCTAGCCATCATCTTCACTTCCATGGAAATCACCAACATTCCCACCCTCGATCACCCAAGCTGGACATGTACAAATTTGATGGCTCTAATCTAGAAGTATGGGTAGCACAAATGGACCAATATTTCACTCTGAATAACATCATAGATGATGAAACTAAACTACGTGTGGGAGACCTTTACTTGGACCAAGAAAGATGGTAATGGTGGCAGTGGCATTAGAAATTCTATCCAGGGAAAATTACTTGGCAGGCGTTCGCAAAATCCATTTGTGACCGCTTTGACCGCGAATATAATTTTCTGGGTTGTCTTACAAAGCTCAAATAGATAGGCACAATAAACTACTATATTACAGCCTTTGAGACATTGGCCTTATGCACAACAGGTCTGGGAGATGAATTCTACTTGGAATGTTTTATAAGTGGTCTCAAAGAAGCCATCCAAGCCCACGTCTCGATGCACCACCCATCCGCATGGATGGAAGCTTGCACAAAGGATATCAAAGTGGAATGTCCTTTAGCTGCCCAGTCTCCTCGTCCAAATTTCATAGCCAAGAGATGCCCCACCCAGGCTTAGGGCACTACCCAAACACTTAAGGTTAAAAAGGCATCTCCCGCAGAAATGGTTGAAAGAAGAAAGCAGGGATTGTGTTACTACTGTGATGAAAAATACTCCCCAGGGCATAAATGCAAGGAACCCAAATTCTTTCAAATTGATGTTACTGATCACAGTTCATTTGAGGAATCCCCACCCTTTGAGGGACCAAAGGAGGAAGATGAGGAACACCAATATGACGATGAGCTGCCAGCTATGTTAGAAGAACTAGTTACTCACTCCATGCATTAGCAGGCATTTCTGCTCCCCAAACTCTCAAAATCAGAGGTTTTATTAAACATTGCCCTGTAGTAGTATTGATTGGTAGTTGCAGCACTCATAAATTTATGCATTAGAGAGTCGTCGAAGCTGTTCATTGTTTTGTCAGAGAAGTCTCTAATTTCCAAGTCCAGATTGTTGATGGGGGGACAATGAAATGTGAAGGCCACTGTGAAAATATCAAACTTCAGATGGGAGATTACCACCTAAAGACCCACATGTTTTCCATCAACATGGGTGGTTGTGACATTGTCTTGGGTGTTGAATGGCTCCGCACACTAGGCCCAATCACAATGGATTTCCAGGAGTTATATATGAGCTTTAAGCAGAATGACCACATGCATACCCTCCACGGACTCCAGGCAGGTGCTCCTTCTATCATCAACTCGCATCGAATGGAAAAGTTGTTGAAAAAGAGCCATCATGGAGTTATCGCCCAATTTAATGCCATCCAGGCCATCGAGTCCACTACTCTTCATATTCATCCTAAGATGGAATAGTTCTTAAACTGCCACCCGCAAGTCTTTGAAAAACCAAACAAGCTTCCACCCTCTAGAGGGGAACATGATCATAGCATCACTTTGGTCCTAGGGGCACAACCACCGAATGTGCGCCCATATAGATATCCTTTCACCCAAAAGAATGAAATTGAAAAAATCATCAAGTAACTCCTAGAAGCTAGTGTCATTCGTCCTAACATCAATCCTTATTCATCACCTGTGGTCATGGTGCTCAAGAAAGATGGGGAATGGCGCATGTGTCTAGACTTCAGGGCCCTCAACAAGCTCATGGTCAAAGATAAATTCCCTATCTCGGTTGTTGATGATTTGCTGGATGAACTAAATGGTGCTTAATTCTTTACTAAGCTAGATCTTCGCTCAGGCTATCACCGACTATGCATGAAAGAAGTAGACATTCCCAAGACTGCTTTCCAAACTCATGAAGGCCATTATGAATTCCTGGTCATGCCATTTGGTCTCTGTAATACCCCATCCACTTTTCAGAGCCTCATGAATCACCTAATCAAGCCATATCTTAGAAAAGTTGTCCTCATTTTCTTTGATGACATTCTCATCTACAGCCTCACCTGGGAAAAACATCTTCAACATGTAGACTTGCTCTTGCAACTGCTCCGGAAGCATAAATTATTTGTCAAATTGTCCAATTTCTCTTTTGGCATGGAAGAAGTTGAGTATTTGGGCCACATTGTGGGGTGTGAAGGTGTCAGGGTGGATCCCAAAAAGATCCAGGCAATGCAGGATTGGCCCCAACCAAAGACCTTGAAGAGTTTGAGAGGATTCTTGGGTCTCACCGGCTACTATCACAAATTTGTCTGCAATTATGGTCGCATTGCTAGACCCCTCACTCACCTTCTCAAGAAAAATTCATTCCTCTAGATTGATGAAGCACAACAGGCGTTTATGGCTCTCAAACAGGCCATGTGTTCCACTCCCATATTGGCACTACCTGACTTCACCAAATCTTTTGTGATTGAATGTGATGCTTCAGGTACGGGTATTGGGGTTGTCTTAATGCAGGAAGGTCGACCCTTGGCTTTCACCAGCCAACAACTAGGTGGGAAACATCTCGGACAATCTACCTGTGAGAAGGAAATGATGGCCATCTTACATGCAGTAGATACATGGTGACCATACTTATTGGGGCTACATTTCCAAATCCGCACAGACCATCAAAGCCTCAAATATTTTTTGGAGCAACGCCTATCCTCGCCACAAAAAAATAAATGGTTGGCCAAAATGTTGGGATATGATTATGAGATAATTTACAAGAAAGGGCGCAAAAATGTAGTAGCAGATGCTTTATCACGCCAATTTGAGGATGACAATACCCTGCTAGCAATATCTCTTCCCATTCCAGATTGGATTGAAGAAGCCCACAAGGAATGGTTTTCACATCCTTCTCTCTCCCAACTCATTAATAGCTTGCGAGCAGATTCTAATTCCACAGTGGGATACTCTTGGAAGGATGAGATTCTTCGCTACAAGGATAGAGTAGTGATATCACCAACATCCACCCTCAAAACGCGCATTTTGGCATAGTTGCACTCATCTCCCACTACAGGCCATGCATGCTTTTAGAAGACTTATGCTCACACTCATCGTTCCTTCTTTTGGACAGGCATGAAAACAAACATTCTTACTTTTTTAGCTAAATGTGATGTGTGTCAATTCCACAAAGGAGAAACAGTAAAGTCCCCAAGCACCTTACAACCATTGCCCATCCCTACCTCAATCTGGATGGATGTTTCTATGGATTTCATTATTGGTCTTCCGAAGTCAGGAAACAAGTCATTCATCATGGTGGTTGTGGACAGACTTTCTAAGTATGCTCATTTTTGCACCCTACCCCACCCATTCACCCCCACTTTGGTGGCTTCATCTTTCATGGACCAGATCTTCAAACTGCATGGCATGCCCACTTCCATTGTGTTTGATCATGACCAGATCTTCACCAGTAACTTTTGGCAAGAAAAATTCAAGCTACAAGGCACCTAAATCCAACTAAGTACTTCCTATCATCCCCAAACTGATGGTCAAACTGAAGCAGTCAATAAATGTTTGGAGACCTACCTCAGGTGCTTCACTTCAAAAAAGAAACATCAATGGGTACAGTGGTTACCTGTAGCTCAATGGTGTTATAATACTAACTATCATGCCACCACCAAGATGACTCCATATGAAGCAGTGTATGGTCAACTCCCCCCTTCACCTACTTCTTATATCCCTGGATGCTCTAAGGTGCAAGTAGTGGATCAACTCCTACAGAACTGTGCAACCATGCTAGCCTGTCTCAAAGATAATCTCCATCAAGCTCAGAATCACATGAAGCAACAGGCAGACCAACATTGTTCAGAGCGCACATTTCAAGAAGGGGATCAGGTATTCTTGAGGTTGCAACCATACAAGCAAACATCACTCAAAGACAAGGGCCATCAGAAATTATCTCCAAAATTCTACGGACCTTATCAAATACTTCAGCACATTGGAGAACTAGCCTACAATCTAGCCTTGCCACCAATTGCAAAAATCCATCTTGTCTTCCATGTATCATGCCTCAAGAAAGTGGTGGGGAACAATTGTAGAATTCAAACTAGTCTACTTGAATTGGATGAAGAAGGTTCACTCTAGCTCCAACCTGAACAGGTCCTCGACACGCGAGAACGACATCTGTGTGGCCGCATGATCAAGGAAGGAAAGACACCTCTCTAGAAGATGCGACCTGGGAACCAACCACTATTCTTCAGTAGTTTCCGCAGCTTCATCCTTGAGGATAAGGTTGTTTTTATGGGGGAGGGCATGTTAGGGCCCTACCCTAACCCCTTATTTATGTAATAGGGTCGAGTCATAATTATAGTTAGTTAAAGAGTTAATAAAGCCCATATTAATAATTATAAGTGGTTGACCCACATTTAAAGAAAGGGACCACAATTAGTTGCAAATGATCCATGGTATTAGATAGATGGTATTAAGAGAACCATGGTATTGCATGTATGAATCCTATATAAAGGATAGAGACTCCCCATTGAGGAGCATTGTGTCTTATTTTGTAATCAAGCTCTGCTCTATTGGAGGTTGCCCCCTCGAAGAGGCAAGTGAACATTGCTTTCATCTCTGAATAATAAGATACTTGTTGTTATTTCTCATTTTGTTCTTTGTTCTAGGTTGTATTTCTTCATATATTTGGTATTCTAGCATCTTCTCGCAGGTCAAGAGCATAACATGGCTCCACAAGTTGAAACTCTCCATAACATCCTAACTATGACTCGAATCGATGAAACATCAATTGGTTTGGACTCATAACATTGGGTTATAGCTAAGGGAACCCCTCTCCTATTATTCCATTTATTTAAAATTGATTTATTCAATTATCTTAATTGCTAGGGTTTTTCCTAGTAATGATTAATGCAATTTTGCATTTGCAAGTTTTTCAAAACCTTGACTTGGGAAATTGTGGGTAGCATGATCACATGCACCTTAGAAAAACACAGTGGATAGATCATACAAAACTCATTTTTCTACTTGATTTTGTTTTTATGTCCACATAAAAAATTCATAATCTGTACCTGAATGGATTTAGGAAGCAAGTTAATAATCACCATAAAAATCTAACTGAGATTCTGATGGGTGAATCGTTAATTCTATTGGACTTCTAACACTAGACTACAACTAGGAGAAATCCTAAACTTTGATTACATTATCCATAATTTTATTTATTTGATAATCTCCATAGATAGGGTTTTTCTCAGTAAGGACCAATGCAATTTTTGCACAAAGGGGTCAATTTTACAAAACAATAACTTAGGTGATTTTAGTAGTGAGCTTGCATGTGCCTTAGCCAAAAACACTTCTCAAAGCTTACCAAACTCATTTATGCTGCTCGGTTTGGTTTTATACCCTAAAAAAAATTCACAATGTGCCCCTAAACGACTTCAAGAAGCAAGCTCCAACTCACCATAACACTCTAATGGTTACTAGAATGGGAAAATTGTAAATTTTGTTGGATTCCTAACATCGGGTTATTGATAGGGACATCCTCTCCTAAGTATGTTCACAAATATTATGGCCATAAAAGTGGAAATGGGGCCATCAGCAAAGCATGCCTACAAGAATGCCTATGTGTTCCCAAGAATGTGCATGCACCCTTAGGAATCTAGGCATGGAAAGCCCTAAGATTCTAACTAATATGCCAACTAGGTCTCCAACTTGGCATGGTTGAATAATCCACACATATTATTAGGAACATGTATGCATTCTTACAAATGCTCACAAAGTTCAGGAATGCATGCACATTCGTGGAGAGATTTTATTTTTCATGCACCCATGGCCCCATTTTTTTACCATATTGGAACTGCGCAACATGTCTTTAGGAGATATTTTACAAAATTATTGATTCTTGGTATACATTGAGTACTAAATCAACACCATACTCCGTCAATGGATTCCAGGTAAGCATTTTAACATTTTTTTTTTTTTTTTTTTAATTTGGTATAAAATTGAAAAAACACCTAAATACTACCCTAAAAACAATAACTATATTTAATTATGGGGATATTAATTAATATGAAACATAATCAAAACCTAAATCCCCCATCACCAATCTAAAATTTAAAACAACCAAACCTAAACCAAGATGATGAAATTGATGCATCTTTAGCTACTCTAAGGTCATTGAAAAAGATCTCCAAAACACTAGATAGTCATCACGATTGTCTCTTGCAAGTTCATTAAACTTAATTTTATTATCCATCTCCAATGCCCAAATATAATTAACTAGTATTTCTTATTATAGGGCTAGAATGTATGAAAACGATAGAATTTATCTAAATAAAGACCAAATTAAAGACCTCAACATTACTAGACAAGATGTGTTATCTTTGTTAATTGAACAAAGAACCAACCAACCTTTACTAGTCAACAAAAATCACGTTTGTATGGACTATTGCACCTACCAACCATTTTAATACCATTGGATGGATAGTTCATTTATGGTAATTCATAAACCTCCCTATAATAATAAGGAAGTGTCTCTATATTTGATAAGGAATATATGAGTGGAGTTTCATCTAGGACTCCATGTCAACTAATTTGACATGGGATAATTTTGTGGGGTGTCTCATGGGTCTACATAAGATAAAAAAAAACAATAAGCACAACCCAAAACTAAGTCCTCATCTACCTAGACAAAGGCCTAACCCCTACCCAACATCCTTCAGTAATGGATAACATTATAAAAACCAGGATGGTAATAGCCACATTGACTCACACTAGTGCAATATAGCATCTTAGTAGAATCTTTGTGCCACAAGCCACCAAAAGTTGATGTTGTGGTGTTGGGTAATTTAATTGTTATTTAAATTACTTCATTAAATTATTGACTAGGGTTTGTGAACTTGTGAAGTGTATGTACATTGTATATGCTAGGAGTCTATTTTCAATCAAAGAGAATGAATACAAAATGTAAATTCAATTTCAATATATCTATGACTAATCCTCATTAAGTCTATGCACATGTTCTGTCTACAAGGCAAAGCAACTATGCTAATGTTCAGGAATTCAAAACTAGTTTAATGAACAAGAATTGAAAGTTATTCTACTTGAGCATAAATGAAAGTCTATTCTATTGAGCAAGAATTAAAGTCTACTCTATTAAACAAAAATCAAAGATTATTCTATTGAGCAGAAATTGAAGTCTAGTCTATTGAGAAAGAATTTAAATCAAGTCTATTGAATGATTGAAATAAGTCTATTCTATTTAATTGAAAATAAAATAGGTCTATTATAATTTTATTCTAAAGACTTTGAGTGAAAGTGAGTCTAACTATGAAAGCATGACTAAAGTGGGAACTAATTAAAGAGTAGTGATTAAATCATGAACTGAATGAAACTCGAAATGAAACAGCATGTTAGAAATTAAATAAATGAGGAATGGAACACATGAAATATTGTAGAAAACTAAACACATAAATGCATATAAAAATAGAGACACAGATATATGTGGTTCACTGAATTTGGGCTACGTCCACGGAGAAACAACTAGATATTCCTTTTATATTATCCAACAAAATGAAGAGATATAACCTACATCAAATCCATTGTAATTTCCTCTTCGCTCTCACATAGTCTCCTCTCTCTTTCTCACACAAAATAATAATCCACAGGCACAATACAATTCCCTCATATAGACCGAGGGTTTCCTTCTAGGGCAAAAAACCCTAAATTAACATAACTTCTATTTTTAGATCTTTCGCCTAATGAACAGCCCAAATTGACTACGAAGAAAATGTTTCAGCCCTGACGCCAATCCTATGGGTAGCGTTGCTACCCCATTAGGAACTGGGGTCCAACGCAGCTAAAACGAGACCTCTGAATCAATAATATAATCAGGCTCCACACCCAATACAACCTTTATGCATTACTAGTTTGTGCATCCTTAACTCAAACTATTCTGAGCATCCAAAATAAATCTAAGAGTAAGCATGAAATTTAGATAATAAATCTATGAAAGAAATGTTTTTGGTGTTTTTGGTTTATTATCGAGTGCTCAACCTGTGACAAACAAAAGACAAATGAGAAAACTATGCTTTTAAAATAGAGTATTAAACATCTAACTACTAAAGACTAAAATTAAATCAATGCTGAAAGAAATGAAATTAAAAGAAAACCATGCTATCTCACAACTCCATAGGGGGCCTCAAAAATCACATTCAAAATTATGACATAAATAGAATAATTGCATTAACTATAAACATAGTCTTTCTTCATAGAGTAATAAAAATTACAGACTTAATAATTGATGCCTCACTTTCAGATTGAAGAAATTTATAATTGTTCAAGATATAAAAACTTAAAGAGATAAATGTCAAGAAGTAAGTCCTTCATTCGACAACTAAGTTCTAAAATCAAAATAGGAAGTTTTCTCTCATGATTCACTACTAGAAGAGTGAATCATGAGAGTGATTTTGATTGACACATATCAAATAGAATTTCTGAATTATAGATCTTGCTTAATGATAAGATTGACTCCTTGAAATTCTACATGAAAACAAACTTCTACAGCTAGGTTTGACTTTTATTTGAGTTGCGAGATTCTCATATCTTGTAGATTTCCAAGTGAGACCAATAGGTGAATACCCATGTGGCTAACATCTGGAATTTATCCATATGTCTTGCTTGTCTTCAAACTCTCAGGAACCTGTTCAACCTTTGATTTAACTACAAAAAAACTAGTTAGTTGTAGAATGTGCGTCTTTTAATAGCTATAGTAATGTTTTAACCAATTTCACAAAGAAATCATAGACTACGAGATGTGAGTGAATGATACCTTTTATTGTAGTTATGCATGACCTGGATGACCTTATAATTCATGGATGAAACAAAAATGTACACAAAATGGATGAAAGAAAGGGAAAAGGGTTTGTCAAAATGAGGACAATTCAGAGGTTCAACATTCCCCCACGTTGAAGATGTTGCATGTCCTCATGCACAAAGCTCCAAAATTGAAGAGATGCATTTTTAATGAACTACCTCTGATGTTTGTATCAAGACATCCAATTTTTTTGATGCTCCTTTTCTCTGTACATTTAGTGACCATCTAGGTTTTCTCATCAAAATATTTCCTTGTAACCCCTTGACTTTCTGTCTAAGACCCTTATTATTTGCCTTAAGTTTTTTATTCTTCTTGTACTAGTAGCACATTCTCAACAACATAGTATCATTCTGGGCCTTTACTACTTCATTTTCTTCCTTTATATGCCTATTTAATACCTCAAGTTCATATATTTCTTACTTTAAAGAATTAACAATATCATGCTCCTTAGAGAAAGTAGCATTGGTTTTTGGTTCTTGCTTAGATAGAGGAGCATTATTTTGCAAAAAATATTTGTAAAATTTAAATTCCAAAGGAGAATTTACCTTTTGTTGCACCCTTTGTTATAAGGTTTCCAGATAATCATATACTTTCTTCTAAGAAAGATCAATCTCGCGGGTATTTCTTGCAGTATTTTGATAACATGTAGATTATGTTACTATTTCAGTCTCAGCATTGTTGCCTTCATTGAGATCTATAGTCTATGGTGGTTCCTCATTTATATGCTTTCCTGAATTCTTAATAATTCTTTCTCTTCTCCTCAGTTTTTTTTTCTAGATTCCACTGTCTTCTGAATGTTTTTCCTTTTATTGCCTTGTTTTTTTTATTTTCCTCTATTCTCCTTTGATGTCTCTAGTTGTTTTTCAACTTCACTCACTTTCTTTCTTTTAACATTTTCTCTATCATTTTTCTTTGTAACTTCCCTCAAATATTGAATAAGGGGAACATTCTCTTATATCTCATTGTGTTAGTCTCCATTTCCATTGGTTCATTTGCTAAAAAACCCTCAACTTTGTTTGTTGTAGACTCAAGGTTAGGTTTTTGAAAAACTCTATGTCAACTTCTTTTAGTCTTTTTTACTTCCTCTTCTTCAAGTGGCTCCATGAAATGAATTCTAATAATAAAACTCTGCCAATTTTCTCCGGTAGTTTTTAGGTGCACCTCTACAAGAATATTCACTAGCCCATGATGATACAGTGCCCTATCTGTAACAGCCTTGGGTGAAAAGTTCATGTAATAAATGATAATAAAGGAAAAATAAGAGAAAAATAGGAGAAAAGGGAGATGAAGGGTCACAAATTTTCATGAGAGGAAAATTGAAGGAAAATGAAGAAAATAGAGGCCTTAATGATAAAAAGGATTCCTAGGATTAGCGTAGATTTTGACAGTTTAGTTTTGGAGCGCTCTTATATTCTCTCATACTCTTACACACATAGAGCATTCTTGGAGCACTCTATAATTGGAGAAAGGAAGGTAAAGGAACGACAAGGAAGGAAAAGGACAAGCAAGGAAGGTTGGATCAAGTTGTTAGGGTCCAACCCTAACCCATTTATTTAGGTAATAAGACCAAGGGGCCTAGTTAGATTCATAGTTAATTATTTGAGTCAATAAAGCTCATAAGCAGTTATCCGCATTAATAATAATTGTAAGTGGTTGACCCACACTATAGAAAAGGGACCACGATTAGTTATAAATGGGCCATAGTTAATTATAAGTGGTTCACCCATGTTATGAAAGGGGCCACTATTAGTTAGGGTTTTGGATGTCATAAAGCTATAAATAATCATAGATAGCAAGGTAATAATCATTGAGCCTTATTACAATTGAGCTCTGTTATGATAGAGGTTGCCCCATGAAGAGACAAGTGACCATTGTAATCTACTTCTGAATAATAAAATATCTTTGCAGCTTTTCTCAATTCATGTGATATTTTTATGTTTTTGGCAATATTGTTTCATATTTCTAGCATTTTGTTATTCTCGCAGGTCAAGTGCATCACAAGTTCTATAAGAGCACTTTCTAGGGCCAATTGTACCTCCAATTTTTCCATAATTTTTTTTAGACTAGAGACGTGTTCTGACGTCTTGAAAACAAAAGATATTTCGTTGACCACATAAAATTTCATATTTTTGTAGGCATGCACATAGGAACTACAAGAGGTGGTCACACTTGTTGGACTCCCTTCTAACCCCTGTGGGTACCCCTTCAAGTAGTAGTGCATTAGATAGAACCACATATGGAATCCACTTCCATGTACCCTTAGGTATGTTGAAAGCCCCCTAGGGTAACCTAAAACCTAACCTTAGATAATTTGTCGACCGTCTTGCTACTACAATACATTGAGAACAACACTCGGGGAGATTACTGACACATACAATAGGGTAGTTAGGTAGTACGGCTAAGGGTACGGTCTATCCTCCTTAGTTAGCATTCTGAAAGATTGGTCAAGTACTATTGTTGGACCCCTATGTATATCACGATCTGTAGCACCTGACACTCCTTTGTGACCATAGTTCCCTTAGCTATATGAATATCGCCCCCGACCTTTTCGTCCAAGCTAAATCCAGCATTTGGGTTTCAACTACTGCTATACAAATCATATCTAGTAGTTTGGGTTATGTCATCGTAGTACAAATCTGTTAGGCCCCTATACTACTAGTGTAACCCCTTATTGTTATTAGTACAACCCCCTTATTATTTTGATGTACCCATGTAGTGCCCATATTGTTACTATTGTGCCCCATAGAAGCCCCTATTGTTATTATTGTGCCCTTACATTATTATTGTTATGTCGGCTCTGATTATATTATGAACCCTTAGACTCCTATATATAGAAAGGAGGTCTTGTCATTTGTATCATCCAAGAATTGTTCATTTGTGTAATGTAAAGGAGGTTTCCCCCTCGAAGAGGCTGAATTATAAGGTGTTGATCTATCTTTTCTATCTTTTTGTGAGCTCGTTTCATAACATTTGGTATCAGAGCTTTGGATTCTAGGGTTTCGCTGCTCCAAATAGGTCATCGTGGTATTTTCACTATAACTTTTTTTCTGTGATGTTTCAAAAGCAAAAAAAAACCCATTTGAGACGAAATTGCACTGAACCGCGAGTCCAAATTTCAAAGCTTTTCACGCTATATTTACAGAGATATGATCTGAGGAAGTTGGTGTTTTTGCAGACTCTTGAATTACATTCCAAATAGGTGACCTGGGGAAAATCGTCATAAATTTCTCTCTGAGCATCGGATTGAAATTTTGTAAGAAGGTACAGAAAGAGGACAGACTGTAGTTTCTTGTACATATTTTTCAGAGCCAAAGGTCGAAACAGTGACACGTGGCATGTCGTACAAGTTCACTCTACTGAACTATTCTATAATCAGGTCACTGTGGGATATTTGGCATAACTCTTCCTTGGAGAATCCAATTTGGATCAGACTGGTGGCATTGGAAATAGGATGCAGAGGGCTACTGTGGGTCACAATTTCGGAACTTAAAAGATCTGAAAGTACAGAGTTACAGTCGTTTCAATATCGAGCTCCTAAAATAAAGAAAAAACAAGATGAGGAAGTTTGATGGCAAGGATCCCGTAAATTGGATACTTCAGATGGAGCAATATTTTGATCTACATGGTGTACCACTGTTACAAAAGGTATGTATTGCATCTTCATATTTAGAACCGCATCAATTTTTATGGTATAAAGGGCTTTGTTCTTGTAAACAACTTGTTATGTGGTCAATTTTCACGGAGGAAATGATAGCACATTATGAGGATACAAAAAGCAACACCTTCTTTAGAGCAACACCACAACAATTGGAAAGAGTAAAAAGGCTTTGTTACATAGAGGAAAGTAAAATTATGGAAACAAGGAAGTCTACCCCTCACAACTATAAAGATGGAAGTGTTGTTTCTCCTAGCCTTCCACAACCTACAAGGGTTACACCACAACAATTGGAAGAAAAAAGAGAAAAAGGGATTTGTTACAATTGTGATAGCAAACGCACTAAAGGTCATAAGTGTCCTGAGAAGAAATTATTTTACATAGAGTATGAAGAGGAGGAAGAAAAGGATCAAGAAACATCAAAAGAAGAGGATATACGCTAGGACCCAACCCCAGAGAAAGAAGAAATGAATCAGACCATATTTTGTAAAGCATTGGCAAGAATTACCACTCCTCAAACTCTCAAGATAGAAGGACATATCAAGAAGAAAAAGGTGCAAGAAGTGAAAGACCACATTGAGAAAGAAGAAATGAATCCAACCATATCTTGCAATTCATTGGTCAAAATTACCACTCCTCAAACTATCAAGGTAGAAGGGCATATCAAGAAGAAAAATGTTCAAGAAGTGAAAGATCACATCGAGCATCAAGAAATGAATCCGACCATATCTTGTAAAGGATTGGAAGAAATTACCAGTCCTCAAACTCTAAAGATAGAAGGACATATCAAGAAGAAAAAGGTTCAAGCAGTGAAAGATCACATCGAGCATCAACAAAAAGTTCTCCAACTTTTAAAGGATAACGCCACTTTGGTGCAAAATTGAATGAAACAATAGGTAGATCAACATCGTATTGAAAAATGTTTTGATGTAGGTGATTGGGTATTTTTACTACTACATCTCAAGAAAGCTATTTATGAGAAGGAAATGTTGGCAATACTATATGCACTTAAGAAATGGCGACCTTATTGAATGGGAAGACACTTCAAGGTAAAAATGGATCATGATAGTCTTAAATACTTTTTAGAACAACTATTATCTTTAGAATAACAAAAAAATGGGTCACAAATATGTTGGGTTATGACTTTGACATCATCTATAGAAAAGGGAAGCAAAATTTTGTTGCAGATGCACTCTCAAGAAAGGATGAGGATGTTGAAGCATTGTTTTGTGCTATTTCTATTATCCAACCATATTGGATAAACGAAGCAAGGGATGAATGGAAGAAGGATGAAGAAGTATAGCCACTTATTCAAAAGTTGCAAAAGATCCCAATTCAGACAATACTGCCAGAAATTGAAGATGAAGGAAAAATCATATTGGAACCCGGAGCAGTCACAGAAAGAAGAACCTGACAGCTACGAAATTGATAAATTTCAGAGTATCTCATCAAGTGGAAGAACTTACCCGCTGAAGATTCCACATGGGAGGACAAGAATTTTATACAGAAGCATCAAGAACTACTCAAGCATTGAGGACAACACTTTTTGAAGGAGAGGGGCATGTTAGGCCCCTATACTACTAGTGTAACCCCTTATTGTTATTAGTACAACCCCCTTATTATATTGATGTACCCATGTAGTGCCCATATTGTTACTATTGTGCCCCATAGAAGCCCCTATTGTCATTATTGTGCCCTTACATTATTATTGTTATGTCGGCTCTGATTATATTATGAACCCTTAGACTCCTATATATAGAAAGGAGGTCTTGTCATTTGTATCATCCAAGAATTGCTCATTTGTGTAATGTAAAGGAGGTTGCCCCCTCGAAGAGGCTGAATTCTAAGGCGTTGATCTATCTTTTCTATCTTTTTGTGAGCTGGTTTCATAACAAAATCAGATTCAACTATTGGGGTTTTCACAACATAGATCAAACTCTTTGTGCAATAAGGGTTTTGGCCACCATAGTACAAATCATATTTTCGCAGCACATTTTTCAATGCCAAAACTTCAAGGTTTTCATTACTACAGTCTAGGGCTGATTTTCACGGGATATTTAGCAGTATCAAGCATTCTGGATTTAGACCACCGCAATATTGATCAGGGAGGAGTAAAACTCCTTTCAGATAAAAAAAAGTATGGGGCCATCTCGATATACTTGCAAGAGACCTAACCCATAAGATTCAGGACGACGAGTTGATCACCATGGTACCATTCACCTATAAGCCCCCAATTTTCATGTAGTCCCAAATTTTTCCCGATGTGGCTTCAAATGACCCGCATCACTAGACTCTTGAGCTTGCCCTCTTTTAAACCATATTGCTCTTAAGTAAGCTCAAAATTTGACCAGGGCTAGTGTATGGATGGTACTAGGTCTTAAGTTATGGCTGCGAAGAAGGCTGTGGGTAGAGTCGAAGCTCTTGAGAGAAAATTTGATAACTTCCAAGGATCCATTGACAAAATCATAGAAACATTGACAACCCTGTAGATGTCTCATGAACAAATAAGGGAAGAACATAGTTTTGGTGCCCAGGTAGAAGGAGAATCCAACCATCACATTCATTTCCATGGAGGTCACCAATATTCGAGCCACTATACACCCAAGTTGGAAATGTACAAATTTGATCGCTCTAACCCAGCGGTATGGGTGGCATAAATGGAACAATATTTCCACCTTAACAATGTTTTGGAAGATGAAACTAAACTACATGTGGGAGATCTTTACTTGGACCAAGAGCGATGGAAGTGGTGGTAGTGGCATAAAAAATGTTATCCAAGGAGACCAACTTGGAACATGTTCTCAAAATCCATTTGTGGCTACTTTATTTGGGAATCTCAATTTCTGGGTCATCTCACTAAGCTAAGGAAAACAGCTATTGTACGAGACTGCATTGCAGCCTTTGAAAAATTGGTCATCCGGATTGAAGGACTAGGCAATGGCTTTTACTTGTAATGTTTCATTAGTGGCTTAAAGGAATCCATCCAAGCCCATGTCAGAATGCATCACCTAGCTACTTGGTTGGAATCATGCAACAAGGCCTTAGAGGTAGAAGTCTCTTTAAATTCCCAATCCAATCATCTAAATTTCATCACACAAGCACGTCCCACCCCAGGTACATGCCCCACCCAAACACTTAAGGTTCAAAAAGTGTCACCGGAAAAAATGGTCGAAAGAAGGAAACAAGGACTCTACTACTATTATGATGACAAATACTCCCTAGGACATAATTGCAAGGAACCAAAATTATTTCAAATTGACGCTACTGAAAACAGCTCCAATGATGAAGTTGCATCCACTGAAGTGACTGTGGATGAAGAGGTGAACCCCTAACATACATGGATACTGATACTCCATCTACTCTAGATGATCAGATTATCTCACTCCATGCCCTGGACAACATTTCTTCTCCCCAAACTCTCAAAGTCTGAGATTTTATTGAACATCGACCAGTAGTGGTGCTAATTGATAGTGGAAGCACACAAAACTTTATCCATAAGAGAGTAGTAGAAGAATTTCATTTTTTTGTCAAGGCGACCTAATTTCCAAGTCCTTATCGCTGATGGGGGGACCATGAAATGTGAATGCTTATGTGAAAATATTAAGCTTCAAATGGGGTATTATCACCTCAAAACCCATATGCTTTGCATTGAAATGGTTGGTTGTGACATTATCCTTGGTGTTGAATGGCTCCGCACACTGGGCCCTATCACAATGGAATTCTAGGAGTTATATATGATCTTTAAGTAGAACATCCGCACTCATACATTGTGGGGACTCCAAGTAGGTGCTCCTACTATCATTTTCTCATATCAAATGGAGAATATTTTCAAAAAGGGCCATCATGGGATAATAGCACAATTTAATGCCATTCATGCCACTAAATCCACTCCTCCTGCCATTTATCCCTATATGAAACAAGTATTAGATCACCACCAGTGGATCTTTGACAAACCTAAGGAGCTCACAGCCTCTAGGGAAGAACATGATCATAGAATCCCTTTTCTCCCGAGTACCCAACTGCCAAATGTCCACCCTTATTGATATCCTTTTGCCCAAAAGAATGAAATTGAAAAAATCATCAAGGAACTCCTCGAAGGCGGTGTTATTTGTCTCAGCACCAACCCTTATTCATCTCCATTAGTCATGGTTCTAAATAAATATGGTGAATGGCGCATGTGTCCAGAATTTAGGGCCCTTAACAAGCTCACCATCAAGGACAAATTTCCTATCCTAGTAGTTGATGATTTGCTTGATGAACTGCATGGTGCTAATTTTTTTACCAAGTTGGACCTTTGCTCAGGCTATCACCAAATAAGTATGAAGGAAGTTGACATTGCCAAGACAACCTTCAAACTCATGAAGGTCATTATGAATTCCTGGTCATTCCATTCGGTCTCCATAATGCCCCATACACTTTTTTTGCCTCATGAACCACCTTCTAAAACTATATCTCATAAAATTTGTCCTAGTATTTTTTGATGACATTCTCATCTATAACATAAGATGGGACACCCACCTTAAACATGTTGAACAAGTATTGCAACTGCTCCAAGATCATAACATATTTGTCAAATTATCCAAGTGTTCCTTTTGCATGGAAGAAGTAGAGTATTTGGGACACATTGTGGGTCATGAAGGAGTGAGGGTTGATCCAAAAACGATTTAGGCAATGCAAGACTGGCCTCAACCAAAAACGTTGAAGAGTTTGACGCATTGCCCGACCTAGATAAAATTTAAGACATCTAGCTTCTTTTAGTAGACCTTAGATCTGACACAACCAACAATTACATTATGGAGGGGATTATTGTAAATAGATTTTAAACACCAAAATTATAGAAGTCGGAGTTGGTGATGAGACTTACTTTCCTATTACTGGTATCCTCCTACACTACAACAATCAGTTTACAATGTAAAATAAGAAAAGAAATTGGTTATTTGAAAGGCAAAAATACAACTTTTGTTCTTTTCTTTGCTCTTTCACTCCTGATTTTCTCTAAAAGAGGTCAAAAAAATGGATGAGATATTCCTTTCTCAAAAAGGAAATAAAATATAGAAAAACACCGTAACAATATAACCATATTAATTTAATTCCATTATCCATACGCTAATTAGCTTACAAGTAGGAAAGGAAAACAAACTAGAAAAGAACCTTTGATAACCTTGCATTAAAGAAAACATAGAGCATGAACCAAAAAAACAATTTGCACACATACTTCAACGTTGCATTTCACTCCATGAGTTTAAATTGTTGGATGTGTTTGCTTTGTATGTGTATAAATATGTTAATGTGGATTTCATTTTATTTAGGAAAATTTTTCATTATTAGTTGTTATCAGAAGTATGGATTACATCATCATTATAGATTAGTATTTAAAGAAAATGATAATATTTGAGGTAAATATGTACCTTTTCAAGATATGTTGAAGTTTTGGGCCATTAATATGTTTCCTTTTGTTCAAGGATAATGAACTCTTTGCCAAGTCAAAGTAATTTTAAGTTATACCGGAGAAACAAGATGTAGAGTTATTTTTGTTAATTATTTTGAATATATAATTTTTGGGCAGCCATCTAAGTTACTAACACTTTGCTTCTACATTTGGCTCTATATTTCCTTTGAATAAAATTGGTGGTACAACATTTTTCTTCTTTGACAACAAATTATTATGAGTAAATGGCATTAATATACTTAATTAAACATGTAGGAGTGCTTATTTTGAAATAGAATTTCAGGGATTTTAATTTAATTATCAATAATTATTAGGTGGCCTATATAGATTTAACTTTCACAAAATATTCTAGAATATTCTTAAAAGTAGACACATATCAAAATTGAGATTTATCTCAAAGTAAATCTTGACAATGTAACATGTATCATAAGGCAAGTGTTTTGATGACTATGGAACATTTTACTATCCATTAATTATATGGCTAGTTTACCAAGTAAATGTGAGCCTAATTATTGAAATTTTATATAAAAATAAATGTTTCAATTTTTTGAAAAATTACAAATAAATAACTAAAATACTTTTTTATATTATTTCTATAATTAAAATAAATTTATAATCATTTTTTTATAATTCTATAAAATATAAAAGTAGTTAGTATAATTTAATTATATATATGTAAAAATAGTAGGTATAATTATGTCAATAAGCATGTCTATTTTAAAAAAGGTTTTTCAGAATATTAATTTAATTAATTGGAATTGTTAGGTGGATGGTAGAGATTTAATCTCCATGCAATATGTTGGAATATTCATTGCAGTGTTTAGAAATCAAGAATTAAGATCTATCTCCAAGTTAGTTATGTTTTTTTAATTAATTCATCTCAAATTAAATAATTAATATCATATCAACACATGTTATATTGGACATGTGGTATTGATAATCCATATTATTGGCCCATGGTATTCTAACAAATGTTATTTAGAAGTTAGGAAATTCCATACAGTCGTTCCAAGTGAAGGGAGAGGACGATGGAGGTAGAGCACAGGCTTAGGGTTTTCTCTCTCTACAAATTTTTGAAAGGCAGTGTCAATAGTCATGATCTTGTGTCTCTCCACAAAGGTGAGCTTTGGTTAGATGGGGATCCTTTGCTTTTCTTCATCACAGGTTATTAGAGATCTAAGGATTATTCCAATGGTTTTTCGATAACCAATTGTAGAAGCTTGCAAAGAATCATTGGGGTGGAGTTTTGGCTTGCTTCTTAAAACTTGGGGATAGACAATGAACCAGCAAATAAATCACTATTCTTGGCCTCATGCTCTATAAAATATGGCATTGGCTGCAGTCATTTATCTTGGGCATTTATACAAGTGGGAAACACACCAGACTTGGGGTCTACAACTAAAAAAGTGATCTTGTATCGCCTTTCCCTTATAGATATGAAGTAAGTTGTTTCGATGTTCTCTATGTGTAATATCACGCTTGGTGTGCAAGTCGGTGGTTTGCATAGAAAGATTTCTTTTGGGGATCATTTATTTTGTTTATCCCCCCTTTCAAAGGATGCTCATTAGCCAAAGCCCCCATATCAAAGTTGATCTAAATAAATACTCATATCAAAAGGAGTCCCTATGCCTCTCACATGTAGATCCAGTCAAAAGAGAGGAATAATTAGAGAAATTCCATACATTTGTCAAAATTATTTGCGGGAATTCCTTCATCATCTCGATACAGGATTCAGATCAAGTGGAAAATATGAAGCAAAGCATTGAGAAATATCTCGATATACCTACAATTTTCCAAACTTTGCTATATGATGGGAAATTGCTACAGGATTCCTTTAAGCTAAAAGAATATGTTATTGCAATGAACTCCACCATTGTATTAAACTTGAGGCTAAGGGGTGGATTAAATATTAGAAACCTCAATGGACCAGCCTCATTCTAGGATGCAATTAAAGGGAAGTTTGCAACTATTGTTCACGAGATCCAAAATTTGCTAAGACCTTACATATTCAAACAAGTGGAAAAAATTACAGCAATGGATGTCAAACCCTAAGAGGTTAAATAGATTTTTGTCGATCTACAGTACATGACATTAATATGCATATTTAATGGCTTATAGTTGAGAACTGAAGACTTACATCAATGGGTATATTCTTCTTGGACACCCAAATGTGAACTTTATTTATGTTCCAAATGGTCCTTCATAGTTCAATTTGACAAGAAAGAAGATAGGGAGCAAGTATTAAATGATGGGCCATGGTTTTGTGGTAGATTTGGGATTTTTATTACCCCATGGTTCACAGAATTTGACACTACAAGCATGGAGGTCACTACAATTCCGATATGGGTGAGATTACCAAATCTCCATCTCCCTTTTTGGCATTATTAAGTCTTGGAAGATATTGGGAATACTCTTGGAAAATTCAAAAAATGGACACTAATAGAACAGAAAAAGGTCTCTTTACATTTGCCAGAATTTGTGTGGAGATAGACCTTAGTAAAGGTCTACCTAATCATATCCACCTAAAACATGAAAACTTTCAATGGACCTAGGTTTTAGATTATGAGAATATGGCATTTAGATGTTGAATCTTCTTTCAAATAGGACACCTACAGAACCAATGCCCATAGGAAAAAATGATCCCAAAACAAAAAAAATGAGTCAGGCTCGTAGGCCAAAGGGATAGCAGGTGTTTGACAGCTCTGAGGATAAAGAAGAAGAGACCATGGAAAATACTCCAAATATGGATGCTTAGGAACAACACGGAAACCAAGAAAATGAAGGAGCGAGGGACCAACCAGGAATCATAACTCATATCTAGAAGGACATGAACTCAGCAAAAAACAAAGCACCAAAGAAACAGAAAGAGGAAACACTAATTGAAAATGGATAAGGGGGTATAAAGAGAACCCATGTATATACAAATGCTAATTTAACACATAATTAGTCAATGCATCAGTTAATGTGTTTAAAATTCTCAGAATATGTTGATTCTCAATATAATCAAATTTTCTTTCCAAGAGACGAACCTGCAAAACATCCTTAACATTGAAGCACTTCTAATTGAATAGACACCATTCAAATGTAATATATGAGTTGTGAATCTAACATAATGATCAATCGACGAATGCAAAATGAAATGGTGTCAGATAATAGCTCAATCAATGTGCTATACTCTACAATATTATTCATTGTCCAACCAAGGCATATCCCATGAATAAAAAACTCGTCTGTGGGAAAATAAATGACTCGGGCTGCGGAAGATGAATTCCAAGTACTATGACTTGTATGAAGTTACAGGGTAAGTTCTTCAAATACACTGCTCACAAATAGATAATAGATCAATACACTAGTATTCTTGATGTGGTTAAAACCCTCAAAGAGGGAAATAGTCCACGGTTTGAGCCAACGCGGCCACTTCAGGAAATTTATTAATAAAAGAAAGAAAATTTACATAAGCTTCTCTCATGAATGGTTACCCTAAAAATGACCCTCCATGCTCTTTAAAGAGAGATCATGGACCAATTGGGTGTTAAGCCACGGATCAAGTGGCGGTAATACCAAGTTGAGAATGAATCGTCGGATCACTTAATGTCTAGAACATATCGTGACCGTCAGATTGTAAGTTACAAAAGTACATAGTAAAGAAACACACTTTAATAACTCTACACTAGACCACGTTATACTTAACTATTTCCTATGTGTCAGAATTTCTTAACATCCCCCCTTAAGAACAACTTGGGATAGGATTGAAGGATGTACAAATATGACACAATAGGAGAAGGAAGGGGGCATTAGAACCTATCCCCCCTTAGTGACAACTTCCTGAACTCCAACCATAAATCAAATTTTAGTAAACTTTGCCTCTATGAGAGCCTTTGTAAAGATGTCTACAACTTGATCATCAGTTGAACAATATTGCACTTCAAGAACATGGTCATGAATGAGCTTTTAGATGAAATGCATGTGTAGTTCAATGTGTTTGTTGCGCTGATGTTGGACTGGATCTTTGCATAGTTGAATGGCACTTTGATTATCACACCAAAGTGTAGTCGGACGCTGCTGCTGAAAGCCAAACTCTGACACACTATGATGAAGCCATAGGGCTTCCTTACTAGCTTCTACAGCACCACAATACTTTGCTTCTGCTGAAGAAAGAGAAATGGCACTTTGTTTGTTACAATCCCATGTAATAGGGCCAAAACCAAGAGTGAACACATAACCTGCAGTAGACTTCCGATCATCAGAGTCACCAGCCCAATCGGAATCAGTGAAACCAACTAATAGAGGAGATTCTTCTACACTGTAATGAATCCCAAACTAAATTGTACCTTGAACATAACGAAGTATTCTTTTAGCTTCTTTACAATGACTTTCATGGGGGTTTTGCATAAATCGAGCAATAAGGCCAACAACAAAGGAAAGGTCAAGATGAGTATGGGTCAGATACAAAATTTTTCCTACAAGTTGATGGTATAAGGTAGCATCAACTTTAGGGGAAGTACAAGTGACTGAAAGTTTAACTCCAGACTGAAAAGGAGAAGGGGCTGGCTTACAGTCTTCCATGTGAAAGTGGCATAGAAGATCACAGGCATACTTGGACTGGGAATGGTAATACCTTCCTTGGATTGCAAGGCTTGAAGACCAAGAAAATAATGCAAGTGTCCCAAGTCTTTCATTTCAAACTGATTTTTAAGGTTGGATTTCACATGGTTTATAAGGTTGGGATCACTACCAGTAAGGATAAGATCATCAACATAAAGAACAAGAATGATAAGAGATTTACCCACTTTCTTGGTGTAGGTAGTATTGTCAGAATGACACCTAGAAAAGCAAGTATCTAAAAGAAATCTATCCATTTTGGCATACCAAGCCTGAGGGGCTTGTTGGATACCACAAAGGGATTTCTTAAGCTGACATACAAGGCTGGAGTCTATTTGTATAAAGCCAGGAGTTTGTTCCATATAGATTTCTTCATGCAAATCCCCATGCAAGAAAGCAGATTTAACATCCATCTGATGGACTTCCCATTTGAAAGAGGCAGCAAGGGAAAGAACAATGCGGATAGAGTTCAATTTGGCAACGAGGGAGAAGGTTTCAGTATAGTCAATGCCTTCAACTTGTGAAAAACCCTTAGCAACAAGACGAGCTTTATGTTTATCAACTTTTCCATCTGGTGCAAACTTGGTTCTGTAAACCCATTTGCATCTAACAAGTTTTTGTCCCTTTGGAAGAGGAACAAGATCCCATGTATCATTTGCCAATAATGAACAATATTCTTCATTCATAGCTACGTCCCAATATGGATGGTCTGAAGCTTATGCAAAGGTGTTAGGATCATGATTCACTGAAGCTTGATCTAGTAAAGAAGAGGCTCTATCGAACTGAGAACGTGTACAGCGCTGATCTGTAGGATCACCTGCAAGATCACCTGCTGCATCCCGAGTAGCACGAACCCATTTTGGAAGCTGAGGAGCTAAAGGAGGATTCTGAGAAGATGGGGGAGGATTATCATCCTCATTATCATCATCTGAAGAAGAAATGTTTTCAGAAGTAGAAGGGATAGAGAGAGGTGGCACATCCGCCGAACTAGGCTCGTCGGCTGATATATTTTTAGCAAACTTTACATCTCTTCTAATGATAACATTTTGGACTTAAGTGGAATAAGTTTATATCCTTTGACATCTTCAGAATATCCAACAAAAATAAATTTTTCACTCTTAGGTTCTAAAGCTTTATGTTTCTCAACTCGAATATGGGCCCATGCTTCACTTCCAAAAACATGAAAGTGACTTACATCAGGTTTAATTGAGCTCCATGCTTCTTCTGGAGTGATATTATTTAAAACCTTAGTAAGTGTGCGATTTTCTATGTAATTTGCACAGTTAATTGCTTCTGCCAAAAAATTAAGACTAAGTCCTTTAGATTGAAGCATACAATTAGCCATTTCCTTTAAGGTGCGATTCTTCCTTTCAGCTACACCATTTTTTTGTGGAGTATATGGAATAGTATATGTTGCATTTGAATTCCATGCTCAGTGCAAAAGTTGATGAATTTTTTGTTAACATATTCTCTGCCATTATCATATCTTAGCTTAAGAATTTGATTTCCAGATTGTTTCTCAATAAAGGCCTTAAAGGACAAGAACATGTTAAATACTTAACTCTTGAGTTTTAAGAAGTATACCCAAGTGCGTTTGGAGAAATCATTAATGAAATTTAAGAAATAATTGTAGCCAGAGAATGAAACAACTGGAAGTGGACCACATAAATCATTATGCACAAGTTGTAAAGGGGCTGACGCGTGCCAAGAGACACGTTTTTCAAAACTATCACGATGATGTTTTTCAAGTACACATTTGGAACAAACACCATCTCTACAAGATACCATAGGAAGACCTATCACCATATTTTCTTTACATAGATTTTGAAGGGAATGATAGCTTAAGTGACCAAATTGCTCATGCCAAAGTTTGCTCACTTCATCACTATGAGCAACAAACATTGAGGGAAGAGTTGATGACCCAGAGTTGTTAAACTTATACAACCTTGTATAATCATCAGCAATGTCAGTAGCTAAAATCTATCTAGGATCTCTTAGGTCCTTAATTACAACATCATGAGGTGAAAATTCAACAGTTTTACCTTCACCTGAATGAGTTATCTGATATACAGATAGAAGGTTGCAAGATAAGGTTGGAACACATAATACATCATTAAATTTACCATTGTCTAGATGAACAATTCCAGTCCCTACAACACTAAAAGATCTATCATCACCAACATATATATTTTTAGTGTTACAATCATTTAAAGAAGAAAACATGGCTTTGTTTTTTTCCATGTGATAAGAAGCTCCAGAATCAATGAACCACTCATGAGAATGAGAAGAAGAAGATACATTTAGTGCTTAACCAAACTGAGATGCTTGACAACCACATGCAGAAAGTGCTATTCCTGAAGATGAAATTGAATTTGAAGAGTGCTCCAAATGGATGTTATGCTTCTTCATTGCTACTTCTAAGGTTTCCATCTTCTTAAAGCATTTGGATTCGAATTTGCCATCTCGATTACAAAAGTTGCAATGTCTATTGGCCTTCTTCCCTTTGCTTTTATTTGCCTTATCATTTTGTTGAATTGATTTTTCATTTTGAGAATGAAATTGCTTAGGACCCTTGTTTGGTTTAGGACCATCCTTTTTAGGATATTGCTTCTTAGGATTCTTTGAATTTGATTGTTGTTGGGTAGCTAAGGCTTTCTTAGAAGAGTTTCCAAGATTAAGAAGACCAAGATGTAAGAGTTTTTCTTGTTCTCTTATTAAATAATCACAAAAGGCATCAAAAGAGGGGGACTTGTAGTCTTGTCCTTGAGAAATAAAGGCATCTCAAGTAGAATGAAAGGTGGAAACAAACATAGAGTAGGCTGGTCCCAACTTAGTAAGAATGGAATAGATAAGGCTACCATCTCCTTTCTTAACCTTAACACCTTCCAAGAGAAGTCTAAGGGTCTTGAACTTAGACCAAAAATATTAAATGGAAGAAACATTATTGGGGTCCAACGTAAGCAACTCATTTTCAAGTTGATGGGCTCTAATTTCATTTTTAATTCCAAAAACTTTAGTGAGTTGTTTCATTGCTTCATTAGGGGTATCAAGTTCTGTGATATGAAATCTAAGGTCTAGAGAAATAGACATCCCTATCAACCCACATGCTTGATCTTGCCTATTTTCCCATTTGTCTACCTTATCTTCATCTTTAGGTTTAGTTTATTGGCCTGAGGCTATTCTATAGAGACTTTTACTTCTAAGTAAATCCACAATGTAGGACCACCATTGGAAGTAGTTGGTCCTGTCAAGAATAACTTGGCATGGAATTTCCATTTTAATAGAAACTGAAGCTATATATGCTGAAACTAAGTGTTCCAATTGAAATATCTCGAAAAATTAGGCCGATTAAAAAAAAACAACTCTGAAAACGGCTTCCGGATGAAGAAGTTATGGCTTTTTGAAGAAAAGTTGTTGAAGATGCCGACAAAGTGTGTGAATGTGCGAAAGTGGATGATAATGTTATATTTTAAAAAAAATCTCCCTCCTTTCCAAACTTAATCTAATTAGCTCACTTTAAAAAAAATTATGTGACCCACTTTTATAAATAAGTGAAAGTCACTTTTACAATGTTACTTTATGAGCTACCCACTAAATTGTACCTTAAATAAAAGATAAAGAGGCTTTAGAATTATAAGTGACTCACTTTTTATAATGGGTGAGAACTCTTTTACATAAAGTAACTATAAAACATAAGTTACATGTGTTTTTTGAAAAAGTAACTTGACAAAAAGAAAGACTTGAACTCAAGACCTCTATTCTCATAAAGTAACTTTGGACCAAGTGCGCTAGTTAAAAAGGTTAGTAATTTTTGGAAAAGAGGAAGAGTTTGTTTTTTTTTAGTCACTGAAGCTTTGGGGTGTGTGCTTACTTGAAAAAGCTCTTTTTGCCTACAAAACAAAAAACCACACAACCCAACACAGACATACAAAAAAAACCAAACCTTATGGCTTGAAGTTAGCTTTTCTCAGAAACTAAATATTCCTCAATGTTTCTGATTTCCCGAGATCACACTAAGGCGCAGCGGAAAAGAGCATACGCATGAGAAAAAACCTTCCTTTCTGTTTCTGATTTTCCGATATCGCACAGAGTCACAGGGCAAAGAGCATACGCATAAATGAAAGGTATAGATCTTGTAATAAAGACAGAGAGGTAAATAAACCAAAATAAACAGAGAGATGAATAACTAAAACTGCAAATAAACATTGTATACCTCTAGATCTTAAAAATGGCGTAGTTAGGGCTACCAAAAACCTTTTCGCGTGAAACAAAATGGGTTCCTCACTAGAACAGATGCTCCTAACACAATAGAATAGTCCTCTAGTCTGAAAGCAATCAGAAACAGTAGATCTAAGAAACGACATTCGAATGCAGTTGTACCAGCTTTGGATTTGGATCACTAACAGATGTTGTCCTCAAATAGCTCTGATACCATGTAGGAATTTACAGGGTAAGTTCCTTAGATAGAACACGAAAGGACACCATTCATAAATAGATCATGGATCAATACACCAATATTATTAACATGGTTAAAACCCTCAAAGAAGGAAACAGTCCACATCTTGAGACAACACAGCCACTTTAGTCAATTTATTAATAAAACAAAGAAAATTTACATAAGCTTCTCTCATGAACGGTTACCTTACAAATGACCCTCCATGCTCTTTAAATAGAGATCATGGACCAATCGGGTGCTAAGCCATAGATCAAGTGTCGGTAATACCGAGGAGAGAATGAACTGTCGAATCACTTAATGTCTAGAACATATCATGACTGTTGGATTGTAAGTTACAAAAGTAAATGGTAAAGAAATACACTTTACCTAACTCTACACTAGACCAACTTATACTTAACTATTTCCTATGTGTCGGAATATCCTAACATGACTAGCACCATCAACAAATCCAATGTAAGTTTGAGGGAGCGACGACATCTACAAATCATGTAACACAAGATAAGAAGGAGAAGTAGCAGAAAAAATTGTAAACAATTGCTAAAAATTGCCATACATAAAATATGGTACAACAATATACAAATTCTTCACTAAGAAAACTAAGCATAATATTTTTTTAGGTAAAGACAATTTCTGGGCTTTCCTAAAGGAATTTTGTCATAATCAACTAGCTCATAGGCCCATTTTACCAATGCATGTTTTACAATATAAGGGTCATGCCAAATGGGCTCAAATTTGCCAATGCCTATCTTGTCGTGCTCTTGATCATAGACCAAGACTAAATCCCCTTCTGAATATGAATGACGTTTTACATTTTGATCATATTGTGCTTTAACTCATTTCTTTTGGGCCTCGCTAGATAATGCAGCATCATGATGAGTCTCATTGAGTTGTGTTAAGTACAGGAAATGTTCTTCCTCGACAGAAGTTGCTAGTAATAATTTCCAATTTCAAAGACGGTATTTCACATTCAATAGGTAAAATTGCTTCCACACCGTAAACGAGCTAGAAAGGAGTAAAACCAATCGAAGTTGATATTGTGGTACAATATTCCCACAATGATAGAAAAAGCATTAGATGCCAATCTTGTTTATGAATCCCGATCATCAGTTTATGGTGGTTAAAACCTTGTTAATGGATTCTACTTAGCCATTCTACTGTGGGTAATATGGAGTATAATTGTCATGATGCAGGCCTAGCTTCGTAGTAAGATCAATCATCATAAAGTTTTGAAAATGGCTACCATGGTCCGTGATGATGGCTTGTGGAACTTTAAACCTAGCAATCACATGTCTGAATACGAAAATGGATGTTGTTTTTCCATCACCCTTATATGTAGGCATTGCCTCAGCCCATTTTGTAAAATAATCTACCGCAAGGATAATGTACCCATGTCGCTCGACTGAGTGCGGGTTAGATGTAAGGAAATTGATGCCCCATTTAGTGAAAGGACTGACAACAATGATTGGGTGAATAGGAGTTTGGCATGCACACATTTTTTTATCGTAGATCTAACAATTGTGGAATTTTCGGACTGCAATTATACAAGCTTTGAACATAGAAGGGAAGAAATACCCCACGCGCAGGGTATTTTGAGCAGTGGAAAACCCTGAAATATGACCCACCACAAGCTCTAGAATGGTAGTCATTCAATGCCTTTTCGACTTCATCGTGAGTTAAACACTGTTTGAATATGGAATCGACACCACGATGATAAAGTGTATCACCAACAATATTTCATTGTTGGGATTGGTACCAGATATGACAGCGATCAGTTCGACTGAGTTCTAACCAAAATTTTTGGGTCTGAATATAAATAATGATATCTACATACCATGGGTCTAAAGTACTGATAAGAAAGAGAGATTCGTCTGGAAGAGAATGCTCCGCCATGGTTTCCGTCTCAGTATGGGGAAAGTCACATAATAATTCAACCAACACTAGTGATTTGTTATATTTAGATTTTATAAATTCCAAATCAAATTCCTGCAAGATAACTATCCAATTGGAATACTTTCCCCCTAGAAATTATCTCGTAAGAATGTAAATCATGGGGTTACAATTGGAAATCACAGTAGTTTTGTGCAATAGAATGTAGTGATGAAAATGTTGGACAACTTGAACGGCTGCCAAGGCCAATTTCTCTACATGTGCATTTTTGCTTCAATTTTGGTCAAATTTATGCTTAAGTAATATATCATGTGCTCTTTGTTCATTTCGTCTTCCTAAACTAAAACCATGCCAATAGTGACATCAGATGTATCTAAGTATAAAAATTAGTCTTGATGATAATCAGTAGGATGCAACAACTGTGTATGGGTAAACGCATGTTAAGTGCATCAAAGGCCATTTGAGCCACTTTATCCTAGGTAAATGAGATGCCCTTTTTCAACAATTAAGTAAAACGTTTAGTTAACTCAGCATAGTTCTATATGAATCGACGTAGAATTTTTTCTTTCCCTTGCAAACTTTGGAGTTGGTGGAGATTGGAAGGAGGAGGCAAATTCAAAATAGCCTCAACCTTGAGTGGATCAACATGTATGCCTTCCTTTGAAACGAAAAATCCTAGCAATTGATCAGATTGCACAAAAAAACACACTTGTGGGGATTCAATTGTATATTGTAGTGATGGCATTTGATAAATATATCTCTCAAATGCATTGGATTGTCTTTTAGTCTCAGTGAATGAACTGGAAAGTCATCCAAATAAGGTTGCACAATATGCTTGATATTGTGAAATGTGTAAGACATAGTCCATTGGAAAGTTGCACCATCATTCTTCAAACCAAATGGTATTTTTAGATAGCCAAAAGTCCCCCATGGAAAGATAAATTTTGTTTTATGTTGATCAGTTGGGAATATGTTGATTTGGTTGCAGCTAGAAAATTCATCCATAAATGAAAACATTTCATTTTTGGTACAATTGTCAATGATTTGATTGATATAGGGGGTAGGATAGTTGTCCTTCAAACAAGCCTTATTGATATCCCTATAACCGACACATACTCTAATGGTTCCTTGCTTCTTGTTAACAGGTACAATATTACACACCCAGTCAGTCAAGGGAAACGGGTAGATGAAACTTGCTTTGAGAAGTTTCTCGACCTCGGCTTTAATTGTAGCAGCCTTTCATGGATGCACTGGATGTAATCATTCTCTAATAGGTTTTGCATCCAGGTAAGTCTTGATCTCATGCACAACAATTCTTGGGTCAATTCCTAGAATTTCCTCATAGGACCAGGCAAAAATGTCGCAGAATTCTTGAAATACAGATTTATATGTTCGAATCTCTTCGAATGAGCACAAAGCACCTATGATAATATTTTAAATAATTCTTATTTTGACTGAGATGTCAATGTAAATCATTGTAGATATGTTTCCCAAATTCCTTTCTGATTTAGCTTGAATAACTAGCATGGGCCATTCCAGACTATCTACAATCTCAGGCGAAAACATAGTTGAAAAATCATTCTCTATTTTATCAGGGTTAGGGAGAAAAGATGAACGATGATGATAATCATTCCATAACATTTCATCTGAAGTTATGACCTCCATAATGCTTTCATTAGTAGAAAAGGTATTGTCAAAATGATCAGGAAGTGAAATTGGTTCTAACCAAGGTAAAGAAGAATAATCATCATTGATCACATTCACTCAATCAATCTTAGAAGATGATGGGTCGGAAAATGATTGAACTACCTGGTAAGCTAATTAAAGTGGGCTCATAGGCATCTCATTTCCATAGGAGGTCATTACAGACTCTGAAGGCACTATCCATAGAACATAAGATTCCATAGTGCTTGATGTAATCATGTTAACCTCGACAAAATTAGAAGGAAAATTAGGTGGAGGGAGTGCAAAGGTCCCCATTAGTGATGAGTCTTTAAGAAAACCAACGCCAATATCCTCATAAATAGTATTCGTTTTTTTTAAAAAATGTATGCTAACCGTAGGGTTAGGGTCAAAAGTATAGTAAGACAACTGGTCTAATTTGATAATTTTCCCTTTCTGAGGAAATTGTATCATTCTAAAAAGTGATGATACCACTACTGACATAGCGTAGGTCCAACTTCAACCAAGAAAAATCTTGTACTCGAGTTGAGCATCAACAAATTCAACTTCGATCGTGACTATCTTACCCTCAAACTCTATGGGCAGATCGTTTAGGATTCCATAAGGGTGAAAAATTCTCCCTCAAAGGCTTTCAAGGTGGTAGGTGAGTGATTGATAGTTGGAGATCCTAAATATTTCCAACAAGCAACAGACATAGTACATGTAGAAGCTCCTTTGTCAACAAATGTGTGAAACACTCATCTGGTTTTGACAAAAACAGGAATCTGGAACGCCAATTGATGTGGGAGTCTAGGTATATGACTCTCAAAATTAAAAATAACTAAATTAGAATCCCACATATCAATAGCTCCAATGAATTACAATAATAGCTTTCATTGTGTTGGGCATGTTTGCGGCACCTCAAGAGGAGACATAGTCGGGTCTTCAACAATGTTGTAATTCTATGTAGCTCTAGCATGTGGGTTGAAAGAAGATTTTCGAAGCACACCTTTGGGAAGTGTTCGAATCATCATGTCAAGATTCAGTTTCTTGATCTGTAATGGTTTAGAATGAGGAGGAATTAAACTGGAAGGTTGACCAAATGAATTATTCTCATTTCATTGACTATAGGACCCTTAGATCTATAATATTTTGATCTCATAGCTACCATAACTTGCTACGAAGACATCATCATGAAATCTTGCGATGCAGAAGAGGAAGATGTGTTATGAGAAACCATTTTGTTTTCTTGAGAAGCAAATGGTCCTTCAAAACAATGTGATTTGGATAACCTTTAATGAATGTGGAAACCTTTGCTTGATGTGGGCATTCCTTCATATAACGATCCTCGTTAAAAATAAGGCAAGGAGGTTTTTGTTTCTCATCAATAGGTTCGTTTTTAGTGGGTTTCTCTTTTGGAAAAGAATTTTGTTTCGATTTACCTTTCCCTTATTTTTACCTCCGAACAATTGACTCTTGCCGGTAGATGATTCTATGGCATTAATTTCAGAAATCACTTCCAAGGAAAGGCTTTCAGCGAGTGAATCTTGCATGGCCAAAGTCTGAGTACTTTTAGAATTTTTCTTTTTCCCCTTAGATTGTTGGCTAACAAAACCTATTATACCATCAGCAACATTAGATCCTTTAAGAGTTGTAACTATTTTATCAATCGAAATTTCTAGGGGCGGTAAATTCAAGATTTTCTCGTACAAGGTGTCAGATTGGGTATAGACTAAGTCTAAATATTGGGCATGAGAAATTACCTAATCTTCTGTCACGACACCTCCCTTAGCAACATCCTTGGTAATAACGAGAAGTAATGACTTCATAAACCATTCAGCTAAAATCTGATCTGGAATAAAAAATTTGACTAACCAACGTCTACGTCTCCATTCATGTATATGATTGGAAATGTGAGTTGATTTTGATTGTTTTAAGGAATTCAATAGTTCGGTACCAGTATCGTATCGAATTAGTAGCTGGAAATGGTTTAAAAACTTTATTGATAGAGAGTTAAAGTTATGGAAAGAAGTGTGAGGTAGATCAATGTACCATTTGGCTGCTAAATCAGTTAAAGTTTGTTGGAAAAGGTGAATTTAGATAGAATCATCGATTACAAAATTCAATGCACACCAAAGATGATATGTCATCACGTGATTGGATGGGTATTCTACTTATTTTCTTTCAAACTTGGGTATGTCACTCGATAACTTGGTGGTAATTTGTCAGCCAAAAAGGATAATAATAAATAGGATCGTTTATTAGCTGGGATAAATCTGGTAAATCTAGGGTTACAATGAACGCTAACCCTCAATTAGGATCTTGCTGTAAAATTTGATAACCTTGTGGGTTAATTCCAACCCTTGGAGGAGGATACCCAAGATATCCTGAAATAGCCTTTGAAGTTGGAATTGGGATTCCACCAGGGTAACTAGGGTGAACCATACCAGGTTGAGGTTGAACAAGGACTTGATAAGTATGACTAGGGTATTGTTGACTCTAGAAAGGTTGACTTTAATCCATTTGACCTAAGTAATATTTTCCTTGTATAGGTTTAGCTTGTAAAGGTTGACCTTGAACAAATTGGCTTTGAATAGGTTGAGTTTGGATAAATTGACCTTTAAAAGGTTGGTTCTGGAAAGCTTGACCTTGGAAAGGTAGAATTTGAAAAACCTATCCTTGAAAAGGTGGAACCAAATAAGCTTGACCTTGAAAAGGTGGGCTTTGGAAAGCTTGGCCTTGAAAAGTTGCTTGCATTGTTCCTATACTAGGTTGTCCGATAGGAATTTGTGGTGTAACTGGACGATATTACCAGTTTGATAAGTAGAATCTTGAGGGGTTTCCTATTTAGTTTGAGCAATAGGTATTTCAAGGGTAACTTGAATGGTCGTTTGTGGGATAGGCGTCTGAGGTGAACTTGGAACTGGATTTGAAACAGGTATCTGAACAGGTTTTTCATATGGACTATGAACAAGTTGTTCTATTAGTTTTTGAACAGGTGTTTGATGAATTCCTTGGACAGGTTGTTCGACAGTTTTTTCGAAATTCCCTAAACAGGTTTTTGAACAGGTATAACAATACTTGGAATAAGTATTTAACAAATAGATTGTCTAGTAGGCTAAACAAGTTGATAAATTGGTACTTGTGGAGTAACTGGAGCAAACTATTAAGCAAAAGTATGGTTTCAAATAGTGTTCATCCTAGTGTAAGTAGTACCAATCAAAGGTTGAGCTACAACAGTTTGACATAGACCAAGCTGAGGTATCTAACCATAATTTCCAGTAAAAGGTTGACCTCCAACTGT
Organism: Pinus tabuliformis; assembly: GCA_031772625.1. Lineage (NCBI taxonomy): Eukaryota > Viridiplantae > Streptophyta > Pinopsida > Pinales > Pinaceae > Pinus > Pinus tabuliformis. Next base: position 475,334,132 of record CM062809.1, on the reverse strand, counting down.
AGGATAAGATCCGACAATAGGTTTTCCTTCAGGTGGAGGATAAGGTGGTTGCCACCCAAGTGGGTAATAAACACCAGTTAGGGTTACTTGAGGGTTACCTAAATTACCGGATACCATGTGAACACATTGGTCTAATGTCGTAGGTGCTTCAGGCATGGATTTCATTCTCTGAATAGTATATGTAGATAAATCAGGTGACCAAGTAGAAGGTTGAGGAGAAGGAGTAGCTCCTGAAAAAGTCCCAGTAAGTGACTGGTATCTTGGAGGAAAGAACAAACTACCATACAACAATGATTCGAGGGAGCTAGTAAACATAGATGAATCAATAGGTTCGCTCCCAAGAGGAATTTCTGACATGGTTATTCTCAGTGAATAAAAAATAATGCAGTGAGGTGGAAAAACAAGACCTAAAAAGTTCAAAGGGGTAGAATACCAAGGATTAGGTTAGAAAGGATCGAAAGGAACCCTTGGAAAAGCTCTTGAATCAAAAGGTTCACTAGTGGTAACTGGAGTACAAGGTGAATCTTCCTCCTCATTCCCTATAATATCTTTAATGCTAATTAACCCAAGAGGTAATCCAATCCTAATTATCATATTCCTTCAAGGTGAAGGTGGAGTAGGAGTAGGATCTATAACAATCAATGGTGATTCAGGTTGAGAAATTTCAGACGTAGGTTCTTCTACTTCTGGTTCGGCTAGTTCAGTGTCTGAAAATTCACTAGTATCATATTTAGCTTGAACTACTTCAGTAATTTCTGCTCCAGAATGAACTAAGCCTGATTCTACTTCTTGCATTGGATTCATTTCGGTTTCTACTGTCATAGATTGTAAAACTGTAGATATTTCAAATTGTTCTGAGGTTCCAGATCCTATTGATTTTGACCTTTAATTTTTTATCTTTTCCAATTTACTAGGTGTATATTCAGGAGGTTTACCCTGCATTATATGTGACTACCTTGGTGAATCAGCCAGGATGAATTTTTTATCACAAAATCAAACAATATTTACAATCTAATCCTAAGGTATCTAAAAAGTAAAAAAAGAAAAATAACGCACGCTAAAAAATTTAAAGATTCAAACCATCCAAACAACATTTCACAGCGAAATCACTAGTTAGTGGTGAAACCCAACATTGCAGAGATCAAAGTGAAAAGTGGTTATAGATAGAGTAGGTGGAACTAGTTACATTGACAACATTCTTAATGTACATGAGCTCATGTAAGTAAACTTCATTTATGCCATCTCAAAGAATACCCTCCAAAAAGATCCAAGTGATTCTAGCCAACGTATTTTCTAGGTACAACAAAGACTTCCCCTCTGTCTTCACCTTGGTAAAATCCCTAAGATTATGGTCTCTAAGGTTACCATGCAAAACAATTTAACTTGGGAAGACAGTCGTAAATTAGACATACGTGCAAGGGTAGAGTAACAATGCTCAATCCCCTTGAAGGTTCCTCAACATGGTTAATCTAAGGTTTACTTCAAATTGACTCCCAAGTACCTTTCGGCACTTTTTTTAATACGTGTAAATCACTCTACCAATGCCAATGAAGTGGGATCTATCACCCCACTGGGTTTGATACGATCTCGTGCTTGAATCTTTCGTAAGGGGAGTTTCCTAGAAAAATTGCAATAAATGGATTTTTCTCCCTATCACAAGATGCTAATGTTTGTTTGCGGCTTTGGAAAGTTAACTCACTTCCCTATTCCAAATCCCTACAACCTGATCTAATGTAGGTGGAAAAGAGACCTAAGATCATACATACATACATATATATATATATATATATATATATATATATATATGATTTTATTGGAATTCATTTTAAGAGTTGTTATTTACTCAAAGGTAATGGATGTGAAACTGATGGAAGTATGAGTTGATGCAAATCCTAATTCAATCAAAAATGAAATTGTAATATTTTCATCTCAATGAATTTCTATCTGAAGTAAGGAAAAAGTCTTTTAATTTTTCAACGGAAATGTAAAAACTTGTAAATTCCACAATATCCCTTTTCCTAAATGCAAATTTCCAATTTCGAATTACCCAAATACTAAAATTAACTTCAAAATTTTCACTTTTCCCAATAACACAAAAAAATCAAGAATTTCCTTTCTAAAGATACAATCACTCGGAAATTTGCAAAATGCAAGAAGAGACCAATAAACACTAAAATGAATTTTCCTTAATTGAATGTTATGAATTCACTTTTAGTAAAGAGTACAGTTCATAAACACTTTCGCAGCGGAAGGACACTGACTTTTTGTTTCAAAACTAGCATAAGAATTATTTTTCACAGACAATACCCAATATTGTAAATCATTATTTTTCACTCACAAAAAAATCTTTCACAAAAGATAAAACTACACTCAAGACCTGATCTGATCGAAAGAAGAAATATAGATAGACAGCAAGGCAAGACCAACTGATCTCTCTTTTCATAGATCGACCATTCGCCATATGAGACTTTACCCTAATTTGCAAAAACAAGAAAATCACAAGCAAATCCTTTCCCTGCACTCAACTAGACTAATGGAAACTCATAGAAGGTACAAACAAGTGTAACTAAATAGGAAAAACCAAAAAATCTGGACCAGGTGAGGATAAAACTAAAATTTTCAAAAATTCCAAGCATGTATGTAGGTCATAGAGAAAACCAGTGTGCATATGCATTGTTGCAGAAACAAAAGTGTGCTTTGTGCTTAAAGCTAAAGTGTGTACAGAGAGAAATTTTGGAAAAAATAAAGAACAAGTCAAATAAAAACCAAAATCCATATTTTTAAGATTTCCAAACACTCAGAGAGGGCTTCTATAGAAGGTTCAAAAGGTCAAACAAGGAAAATAAGGGAGAGTGAAACGAATCCCCAGTGGAGTCGCCAATTTGTTAAGTGGACTTATCCCTCTTGTATATAAGAGCAATCTTGATAGACCTCAGAGAAATCTAGTAACAAACAATAAAGAGCTGTTACCTTTCCCTAGATTATGATTGATTGAAACAAACAATATGATATAAGTCACTCACCGTTTAATCGATATGTATGAGGAAGTCTCTTTCAGAGCTTTCGACCATTCACTTCTCCTTGATGCTTTAGAGATCTTTCCAGCACTTCCCACAACTTCTCCATGATTTCTTGAAAGAGATCTGCATAGACATAAACATACACAAGATCAAAGAAGCAAGTATATAGCATAAGAGATAAATGAACTAATTAACTCGGTCATATATCATAAATTGATCAATATGCAATCATAATCTATGTAGGTGATCAAGGAATCCCACAAATTGTATTCATAAAGACATGATTGAGAAAGAACAATTGTTTTTATATTAATAAAATGGAGAATAGACTTACAACCTTGAAACCCTGATGTTGCAAGTCCCTTCCCACAATCTCCAACCCTCTCCTTGAATGAATAGCCTCCCAACTTTATTTCTGCAGCATAAGCCGACTTGCAACAATCATTTTTAATACTCAAGCCTGTGTTAGCTTTATAGGCCAAAGAGTGAAAGTTTGGGATCCATTTCCACAACAAGAGGGAGTATCTCCATGATGGGAGATATCAGGGCTGAATAGGCACCCATTTGAAGCATGTTAGTTGGGAAAGATACGATTAAAAATGCTTCTAGACTTTACTTTTTATTTTTACATGTGTTAAGTCATGTGTTCATGCCACAGTGTAAGACTGAGTGCACTTATGCGCGGTTTCTAATGGACCTTTCTGCGTATGCGCAGAAATTGACTAGGAAATTGCATAAGAAGCCAAAAATAGGATTTTGAGCCATGGGATCTAGGAATTTCATTCTCTTTGGGATAGTTTGGGTTCTAACCTTGCAAGGGGATGATTTGGAACACATTTAAGGATAGCGAAGATCCAAACCTATGGTCATTTGACTAATGCAACAAAATGACATGTAACAATATGTGTGTGTGTGTGTGTAACTTAAAACATTTTAAATTTATTTATATCATTAAAATTTATAACTTTTTATTGCGGTGAGAGGCTCATTCAAAAACCTAGTACGAGGGGGATGTGTAAGTATGTTTGTCCATCCGTCCCCCTTAAAAATAAAAATTAAAATTAAAAATTATGTTCTAGATAGGAAAATAATGTTCGCTATAATAAAAAAATGAATAGAAGTAAAAAAATGTATGAGTAATATGTTTAAATTTTATACTTTTCAAAAATATTTCAACAAAATATTTAAATAAACTATTTGAAAATCTATGTTAACTAATTTATGTCAATGTCAACTTCATATATATCTATATATAGAAAAAAAATTGTTAAAATAAAACATTTTGATGTTCTATATAAAAAAATATTCAATGTAGGTTATCAATAATATATTTGGCATATACTTAAAAATATATTAATAATAAAAAAGCGTTCTAATTTGTATAATAAAATGTCTCGATGTGCATGCAATGTAAATTACGCATGTATTATATATCATTTTCAAAAAATTATGTATATATCATCAAAAAATTAAGTTTTGATGGTTAAAACATTTATTTGGTCCTATATATACTCTATTTAGAATTTAAAAATACAATCTAAACAATGAAAAACAAAACATTCTATTTTTCTCTCTAAAAAGTTTGGACGTGAAGAAATTTGATCCCTCTCGGCTCATGTTATATCCCTACTTTAGATGGATCTATGCTAGTTAATAAATATTAAACTTGAAACAATATTAACCAAAACAATTACCTAAAATATATCATAAAATTATGTCTTTAAAATACTTAAAATATTCAAATTATAAAAAAATCAACTTCAATAAATTAAGGTTAGTGGTTAATAAGTTAAGAGGTTAGGGGTTAATAGGTTAGTGTTTAAGTTAGGTTTAGTGGGTTTAGGTGCTAGGGGATTTAGAGGTTCATGGAGTTTTATGGAGTAGGGTTAGGGTTTATGATTTATGGGGTTTAGGGTTAGGGATTAAGGTGTTAAGCAACAGGTAAAGGATTAATATTTTAGGGGCTTAAATGGCCATGAATTATTGGTTGAGTGTTTGGGGTTGAATGGTTTAAGTGCTAAGGTTTAAGGGCTTAGGGGTTAGGGGTTTAAGGGATTACTTAGTTGGAACAGGTTTAAGGTATTAAGGATTAGGGGTATAGGGTATAAGGGTGTTGGGTGTGTGTTATATTCTTTCCATGACTAGTCACACACGCAGGGGGGTGGCAACCCTTCCTATTCGTTGTGTTGGGTGCAACAAGGGGGTCATAGGGAGGTGCAACCCTCCTATCAGGGGGTTTCAAGGGGGGGTATCCCCCCTGCACGATGTCTGGGGCAGTGCCTCGGGAAAAAAAATTTGGACCCTATATTAGGTGGGCAGATGTACCTATGGTTTTGTGTATGGGTTTTGGGCATGATGGTTTTATGCCCATGGTATTTTGTAGATCTAGTCAAGCGAACTATAGTTATATTCTAATCCAGGGTTAATGGATTGGGGTTTATGAATGCTTTGACGTGTATATATATGTATTATAACATTGAAAGGAATATAATGAAAAATCAATCTGGTAGTCCCGGTTTTAGGATCCAGGGGAAAATATCTATGTATTTGTTTTATGTTCTTGCCATTGTTTATTTTCTATTTTTTTAGAATTCGTATGCACATAATTTCTATACAGGGTTAAAACCTACATTTGGTATCAAAGTTGTTTAGGATTCAAGGGGACGTCTTTGCTACTGAGGCATTTTTCTTGAGCCTGTGGTAGACCCTATTCAGTGGGAGATCTGCGGGATCAATTCTTGCGGTGAAAGAAGATGATGAGTAGTGGAAAGATAGAGATCAAGAAATTTAATGGTCAGAGTTTTGAATTATGGAAGCTCAAGATGGAGGATCTGCTGGTTGATAAATATCACTGGATTGCAGTAGATCCGAGTACTAAACCAATAGAAATGTCATCAAAAGACTATGTGAATTTGGATCGGAAGGAAAATAACACAATACGGTTATGTATCTCAGATTCAGTATTGTTGAATGTATCAGGAGAAGCTACAGCAAAGGATTTGTGGGTCAAGTTAGGGACTTTGTACCAATCTAAGTCTCTCGTGAACAAATTGTTCCTATGGAAAAAACTGTATAACCTGAGGATGAAGGATGGACACTCAGTGACAGAGCATTTAAATGCCTTTGATACTATGGTAAGCCAGTTGTTATCTATTGATATAAAAATTTCAAATGAATATAGGTGCATCAGTTTCTTGTGTTCTCTACCATATTTGTGGGATAGTCTCGTTGTGTCTATAGGTAGCAATACAACTAGTTTGAAGTTTGAAGAAATAGTCTCATCCTTGTTGTCGGAGGAGATGAGATGGAAAAATATGTAGAGCTAGAATGGAGATGTCTTGTATGTATGAGGACGGTCCCAGAACATAAACAAAAATAAGTCCTCAAGTGGGAGATCTAAATCTCCAGGAAAACTTGTAAAGGTATGTTGGAAATGCGGAAAGGAAGGGCACTACAATAAGGACTGTAGATATAAATCTCCTTAGAAAGGAAAGGGATCTGATGATACTCATTTTGCAGAGGAAAAAACCACCTCAGATGAAGGTGGGGATGTGTACTTGGCTTCTTTTTCCAGTATACATGTAGATCATGAGGTGTGGTTGATTGACTCAGGTGCATCCTTTCACTTCACTCCCCATACGGAGTGGTTCTGAAAGTATGAGAAATATGATGGTGGCGATATCTTCTTAGGGGTTGGTAGGAATGATAGAATCATCGAACGTGGAAAATTCAAACTGAAGTTGCAAGGTGGAAGGATTAGAACACTTTTGGATATTCTGCATATTATTACATTGGCCAAAAATCTAATTTCGATAAGCAAGATGGATGATGAAGGTGTAAAAATAGTGTTCGAGAAAGATACCTGCAAGATGGTTTGGGGAGCAATGGTATTGATTTGGGGAGTTTGGATTGGAACTCTGTACAAGCTTCTAGGTAGTATTGTTACTAATGGGTGCAACAGTTATGTGGTTCCTCAAAGTGGAGTAGAAAATCTAGTGGTCTCTAGAGAAAAGACCATGTTGTGGCATCAAAGGCTTGCACATATTAAAGAGAAGGGCCTTTGAATACTTCATGGTAATGGTATGGTAGAAGGTATGTCTAATTTATCTATGGATTTCGATTTATGTGAATATTGTGTATATGGGAAGCAGAATCGAGTGAATTTCTCCTCTGGTGCTAAGAGGGTGAAATGGATATTAGAGCTTGTGCACAGTGATGTGTTTGGACCTATGTCGATTCCATCACTGTGTAATTATGTGTACTATGTATCATTTCTAGATGACTTCTCAAGGAATACATGGATATATTTCCTCAGGAAAAAATCTGAAGTATTTGACAGATTTAAAGAATTTAAGGCTCTGGTGGAAAACCAGACAGAGAAGAAGATAAAGGTGTTGAGGATAGATAATGGTGGAGACTTATAAAAGAAAGAATTTGAAGAGTTCTGTAAGAAGTGTGGTATAGCATGACAGAAGACTACTCCATACACACCTCCGCAAAATGGAGTTACGGAAAGAATGAATAGGACGTTGATGGAAAATGCAAGAAGCATGCTCAGTGGTGCCATGTTAGGACATGAATTTTGGGTAGAGGCAATGGAGACTGCATGTTACCTAGTGAATAGATCACCTTCATGAGTGTTGGAGGATAAGACTCCACATGAGGTATGGACTGATAATAAACCCTCTCTTTCACATCTGAGGGTATTTGGTTGTGATGAATATGTATATGTATCAAATGGGAAAAGAACCAAGTTGGATAGTAAATCTGAAAGGTGCATCTTTATTGGGTATAAGGATGGTTTAAAAGGTTACAAGCTTTGGAACCCAGAAACAAAGAGCGTTGTGTACAGCTGAGATGTGTTGTTTAGAGAGGTGAAATATGTTATTAAACATGAATTCCTACCAAAGGAACTTGAGAACGTAGAGTTTGAGCTAGAGGAAGAATCAGACTCTACAGCAGAACATGAATCAGAAGATGAAGAGCCACAAAATCCAATTGTGAGAAGGTCAATTCGAGAAAAAAGGAAACCAGAAAGATATAGTCCATTTTCTTTCTGTTCAAATTTTTCTTTATCTATTATTGATGATGATCCCAGAACTGTTAGGGAGGTAGTAGATTCAAAGGATGGAAAACTCTAGAAGGAGGCTATGGTTGATGAAATGCCATCTTTGGACAAAAATGAGGCTTAGGATTTAGTGGAGTTGTTGGCTAGAAGGAAACCCATTGGAAGTAAATGGGTGGTTAAGAACAAGATGAATGCAAAATGCAAGGTCAAGAAATACAAAGCTTGGTTGGTAGCAAAAGGTTATTCCCAGGTGCCAGGAATTGATTTTGGTGATATTTTTTCTCTTGTTGTCAAATTAGTTTCTATTAGATTACTTTTATTTGTTGTTGTTGCTTTTGATTTTGAGGTAGAACTTATGGATGTGAATAAAACATTTCTTCACTAGGATATGGAAGAAGAGATCAACATGAAGCAACCTGAAGGATTTGCGGTGAAGGGAAAGAAAAAACTGGTATGCAGGTTAAAAAAAATATTTGTACGGATTAAAATTGTCACCAAGGATGTGGTATTATAAATTTAATACAAATATATGGGGACTTGGCTTTACTAGAAGCAAAGCAAATCACTGTGTGTATTTCAAATTAATTGGTGACCATGTTATTTATCTGGTCTTGTATGTGGATGATATGTTGTTCATTGGAAATGATAAAGAAATTATCAGGATCTAAAGACCCAATTGTCATCCAAATTTGACATGAAATATCTTGGTGCTGCAAACTATATTTTGGGCATGGAAATTAAATGAGATCGGGAAAAGTTGAATCTCTTATTAAACCAGAGGAAGTATGTCGAGAAAATACTGCAGAGGTTTAATATGCAGGATAGTAAATCAGTGAAGATCCTATTCCTGTAGCTGTAAAACTATCTATTGAACAGTATCCCAAGACATAAGAAGAGGAAGAGGACATGTCTCGTGTTCCATACACAAGTGCAGTTGGTAGCCTCAAGTATGCAATGGACTATACTAGATCAGACATTGCACATGCAGTGGGAGTATTGAGTAGCTTTATGTCAAAACCAGGGAAAGAGCATTGGAAAACAATGAAGCAGGTTTTTAGGTATTTTCATGGCAAGTGTGATTATGGTTTGTGCTACCAAGGAAGACCGGGATTTGATAGAGTTTTGGAAATCCATGGCTTTGTTGATGCAGACTGGGTTGGAGATCTATATTATAGAATATCTACAAGTGGGTATGTTTTTAACCTATTTGAAGGTGCAATCAGTTAGATGAGCAAGAGATAGTCTATAGTGGCACTTTCAACTACAAAGGAATAATACATGGCAGTCACTCACGCAAGAAAGGAAGTAGTTTGGTTGTAAAGATTGTGTTCAATTATGGGGTTAGTACAGATAGCTATAAGGATAGACTGTGACAACCAAAGTGCAATTTTCTTGGAAAAGAACTATGCTTATCATTCAAAGACAAAGCACATTGATATTGAGTATCACTTTGTGAGGGATATGGTTGAGGAAAAAAAGGTGCTGCTGGTAAAGGTGGACACTTTGAAGAATGTTACAGATGCATTGACGAAGTTTGTGAGCACTGAGAATTTTTCTTGGTGTAGAGAAACAATGGGCATTGCAGGGTTAAACCAATGAATAAGCTTTCTTGTGACCCCCTGTGTGGAAAAGAAAACGAGTGGGATAATGTTGGGTATGTGTTATATTCTTTCCATGATTAGTCGCACATGCGGGGGGGGTCACAGGGGGGCTGACAACCCCCCCCCCCCTGTTCGTTGCGTCGGGCACAACAAGGGGGTCACAGGGGGGGCATAGCCTCCCCCTATTGGGGGGTTTTAGGGGTTTTAGGGGGGCAGTATCACCCTGCACAGGGTTTAGGGCACCACCACAGGAAAATATTTTTGGACCCTATATTAAATGGGTAGACCTACCTATGGTTTTGTGCATGGGTTTTGCACATGTTTTTGGGCATGATGGTTTTCTGCCCATGGTATTTTGTAGATCTGGTCAAGGAAACTACGGTTATGTTCTAATTCAGGGTTAATGGATTGGGGTTTATGAATGCTTTTATATATGTATTGTAACATTGAAAGGAATATAATGAAAAATCAATCTGATAGTCCCATTTTTGGGATCTAGGGGAAAATCTTTGTGTATTTGTTTTATGTTCTCGCCATTGTTTATTTTCTTTTTTTTAGAATTTATGTGTATTTGTTTTATGTTCTTGCCATTGTTTATTTTATTTTTCTTAGAACTCGTATGCAAATAATTTATTTATAGGGTTAAAACCTACAAAGGGGACCGATTAATGGTTTAGTGCTTGGAGGTAGGTTAACGGCTAGGGATTAGAGGGAAAGTTGGCATTGATTTAAAAGTTTGTATGGTCAACAAGTGAAATCAAGGAAGAATATGACATAATGATGAAGGCAAAATAAGAATAGGTTATTTTTGTTGGTTCTGACTATATACCTCACAAAGTGTCTCTTTTTTGACATATCAAGAAAAGTAACATTTTTCCAACAACTCAAAATTGTTTTTGTTTCTTACTCTTACATAAGTTTATTTCTCCATCTATACTATCAACTCCTAAGTACCCATAACACTTGGATGTCAATAACCTCTTAACTCCTAATTCGTTAACCCCTAGTCCCTAAATTAAACCGTGGTCTCCAATTAATTGAACCATGGCCACACAAAGTGTCTCTTTTTTGACATATCAAGAAAAGTAACATTTTTCAAACAACTCAAAATTGTTTTTGTTTCTTACTCTTACATAAGTTTATTGTTCCATCTAGACTATCAACTCCTAAGTACCCATAACACTTGGATGTCAATAACCTCTTAACTCCTAATCCGTTAACCCCTAATCCCTAAATTAAACCATGGTCTCCAATTAATTGAACCATGGAAATTTTCTATCCACACCAAACTTGTGGTCTCCAAGTGAAATCAAGAAAGAATATGACATAATGATGAAGGTGAAATAAGATTATGTTGTTTTTGTTGATTATGAGTATATATCTCACAAAGTGTCTATATTTCTACATGTAAAGAAACTAACAATTTTCCTATAAATTACACAAACTTCATCCTTGATTTGTTGTTTTTGTTTTTCACCTAAATTATCTCTCTTGTCTTTGTCTTCCTTTATTATATTTTTAAACATTTATATCACTTATATCATTTATATTATATTATAATGAAGTTATTGGATATCTTCTTCTTCCATAGGCTGAAATGAAAAAAAGCTTCCACTAAAACCTAAATGACCTACATAGCAATGATACAACACTCAATACACTAACTTAAAACTTCGACACACTCAATACACTAACTTAAAACTTCGACATTACGTTAAAAGATCCCTACAACAATTAAATAATTCATTAACCAACAATGTAAAAACTAAAATTTATTTATGTAAAAACTAAAATTTATTTAAGTAAATATTTGATGGTTGGTTTAACATTATTGGTTTACATGTGTTTTATATAACAAATATAATGATGCAAAATTTTTATACCAGTGGAATGATATAAATTATGTTAAGTACAATATCAATTCATAATAAACATCAAAACAAATTATATGAAATTTTTCTATAAATATTCACTATATTAAAATTTTATATTACATTATTTATAAATAATAAAAAGAATTAATATATAAGTTTTATATATATATATATATTTGAAAAAAAAATGGAACAAGATTCTTACTTATAGAAATTAAGCCTTATTTTATTTAGGGATTCTTAATATCTAAATAAACTTTGTTATAATATCATGGTTTATCAATGCCACATGCCCAAAAAACATAACTTTCTTGATATAACATTTTTTTAGTTAATTAATTTAATTAAAAAGGGAATAACTACTTTGGAGAGAAATCTCAATTTTAAACATAAATTAGATCTATTGTAAGTCAAATTGTAAAAAAAGAATAAGATACCTTTCTTTGTCTATAAATATTTCTTTATTAAATTATCAAAATTTTACTACCAAAAAAATTTCACTATTGATATATATTATTATAATTTTTGTTATTTATTTTTCTTTTCTGTTGACTTGATTTATAGACATTTATGTTAAGCTCCATTAAGTTTTCCCCAACTGTTGCCTACAATTACGGAAGTGAACTACAGTCATTTCCTTAATTTCTGGAAACCAACTGCAGTAATTTCCTTAAATTACGGAAATCAACTGCAGTTAATTAATTTCTTGTTGGGAGCTTCTGAAGTGGTCCATTACTCCATCTGGAGTTCTCTACCATGATCTATGGAACACCTGACACATAGCCAACAGAAGCTTGATGGAAGCTTGGCTATATATATTTATGTTTGGTCCCCAAGCTTGCAGCTCAATCCCCTTCAGTTTTACACCATCAAGTTGAGTGAGCAGAGGTTGGAAGTGCCTTCAGATTTTCTTATCTGCCTGCTTTGGTGTATTTTTCTTAGGCATGATCCTTGATGTTGTTCAATTGTGGACAGCTTGCTGATGTTTGTTTTCATGCACGCGCGCCTAAATGATTTCGAGGTCATTTCAATAACCTTCCAGTAGTATACTAAGTCAATACAAGGTTGCTCATGTGCGTGTATATATAGGCCTCTCATCGTAATTTGTCACAGAAAAAGGGTGTGTGTATCCAATGATATCTTCCCTGTCTGAATTGTAAGTCCATTATAAAGCTGCCTACATGTGTGTATATAGGGCTGTTGTTGTGAGTTCTGATAGAAAGGGCTGTGTATATATCGACTGTGAAATATATGTTATTGTATGGTGCTGCCATATTTGTGCGCGGAGGATTAAGCAAGTTCAACCAAGGCGGCTTGTGTAAATTAATAGAGGCTGCAGAGAGTGAGACTACATGAGTTACTGGCTACAGAAGCCCAGTGGAGCTGTTTAAAGACTACCGAAAAATAAATAAATAAATAAATAATAATAATAATAATAATAATAATAAATAAATAAATAATAAAAAATAAAAATAAAATAAAATTTGATCAAGCTACAGACAATCTTGTCTTTTATCTGATATCAGAGTGCAAGTAAGCATCAATGGATGGAGGTATTTTTCTTGGGCATCAAGTTTTTTACATTCTTTACGATTTCTTTAAGTTTTAATTCTGCATTAAAGAATCGTTTTGTATAACATTTGGTATCAGAGCATTATTTTATCTCTGCCTTGGTGTGTGCAAATTTACAACGGTGCTTTAATTTTATTTTATCTTGTGAGGAATTATTGTCGTCATTTACAGTAATGCTGATATTTATGGCAGTTTTTACTCATACTATGTCACTTATAGTTCTCTTATAGTTTTGGTTATATTAGTGCGGAGTCATATGGAGTTTATTTAAAATGTCATTTTGACTTATTCTTTTCACCAAACATTGTTTTTGACTCTGGTTAAAGAAATGTTTATAATTTTATAAGTAAATTTTTAAGTGTTTCGTCAGTGCGGTAATTGTTTCCGCTTTCCATATTTTTTAAATTGCTTCATATTAACCTGTGTATACACAATTTCACGTAGCTTGAAATGTGAAATACTGTGTATATTTTTGTTTATGCAATTTATAATAAATAATGTCTAGTGATCCATATAATTTTGATTGATTAGAGAATAGCCATAGCATGTCTAATTAAATAATATTATATATTATGATTGGTTAGGATCACATAAAGATTATTTAGACATTAAATTGTAATTAATTATACTAAATATAATAAATTTTATCCCACAGGAATTTTTATTATATTTATGTAATTAATTAGGATAAAATATTCATAACTTACCCACAGGAATTATGAATCAATAGTTTTATCATAAAGTTCAAAACTAAGATAGAATTTATATCAAATTATAATCGTAATATACTCTTAGAATTATGAATTAAGTGAATAATTTGATAAATTCTATCATAAAGAATAATTGAATCTACTTGAATTAGAAATTTGGCACACAGGCAAATTTTATGTCATTAGATTCAATTTTGAGCATGATTTACATTGGTAAAACATGAAATTTTATTTAAGCCTCAATTTTAACATAAGCATGTGATCTTTAATTTTGATGCAGTTGTACAACCTGCAAATTTCTCTGAAATTTGTTGTGATATCCCTGAACTTAAGGGAGATAACTATAAGGTTTGGAAGGAGAGGGTTCTCCTTCATTTGGGGTGTATGGACATATACTATGCTATTAGGAAAGATGAACCACCGACACTCACTAATACCAGCACTGCAGCGGACATCACGCTTTATGAACGATGGGAGAGATCTAATCGCCTAAGCATGATGTTCATTAAGACTAAAATTTCAACTGGTATTCGTGGTTCCGTTGATCAGCATGAAAAGGTCCGAGACTTGCTAAAGGCCATTGATGATCAATTTGTCACTTCAGACAAGGCACTAGCAAGCACCCTAATCATGAAGTTCTCATCCCTAAGGCTCACCAGTGTGAAAGGTGTGCGCGAGCACATCATGCAAATGAGGGACACTATGGCTCAATTGAAGAAACTCGAGGTTGAAATATCGGAGTCCTTCCTGGTGCACTACATCCTGAACACCCTTCCGCACCAATACGGACCTTTCAAAATCTCATACAATACACATAAGGATAAATGGTCAATTAATGAACTCATGACCATGTGTGTTCAAGAGGAAGAGAGACTGGTGATGGAACTGGGAGAAAGTGCAATGCTGGCAACGCAATGGAAAGGGAAAATCTCAAGCCAATCGGAAAGGGAAAGGTAAAGTACCTCCCGAAGCCGATATCAATAAGGATTCCAAGTGTTTCTTCTGTAAAAAGAAGGGACACACGAAGAAGGAATGCGCTAAATTTCATAAATGGCTTGCAGACAAATGTAATGCAATCTCGTTTGTCTTTTATGAATCTAATATGGTTAATGTTAATATTAACACATGGTGGATTGATTCTGGATCAACAATTCACATTTCGAATTCCTTGCAGGGTTTGCAAAACCTAAGGACGCCAGTGGGAAGTGAGCAAAGCATCTTATCAGGAAACAAGATGGGCTCGCATGTGGAAGCTATAGGAACATGTTATTTAACTTTAAGTAGTGGCTTTTTTTTAGAATTAGAAAAGACATTTTATGTTCCAAGTTTTTCTAGAAACTTGATTTCAGTTTCAAGGCTTGTACCTTTTGGATATTCCTTTAACTTTTCAGAAAAATCTCTCAATCTATTTTATAAATCTGATTATGTTGGGAATGGTATTTTGTCTAATGGTCTTTACTGCATTAATTTACAAAACAATGTCACTTATGATTCAATGCATGTTCACACTGGCACTAAAAGATGTGTTATTAATGAAGATTCCTCTAAATTATGGCACCGGAGGCTAGGTCATATCTCCATAGAAAGAATTAAAAGATTGGTAAATGAAGGGGTACTTAATACTCTGGATTTTACTGATTTTGAGACTTGTGTGGACTGCATAAAGGGAAAGCAGACCAATAAGTCAAAGAAAGGTGCCAATAGGAGTTCGGACATATTAGAGATCATACATACTGATATATGTAGTCCAGACATGGACTCACATGGTCAGAGATACTTCATCTCCTTTATAGATGATTACTCACAATATATGTATCTCTACATGCTTCATAAAAAGAGCGAAGCATTAGATGCCTTTAAGATCTTCAAGGCTGAAGTAGAGAAACAATGCGGCAAGCAAATTAAGATCGTGAGATCAGATAGAGGTAGAGAATATTATGGTAGATACACAGAAGATGGACAAGCACCTGGGCCATTCACTAAATTTCTTCAAAAGTATGCGATTGTTTCCCAATACACCATGTCTGGTTCACCCAACCAGAATGCTGTAGCAGAAAGAAGAAACCAAACATTATTGGACATGGTGCGGAGTATGCTTAGCAGCTCCAATCTTCCTAAATCCTTGTGGACTGAAGCACTTAAGACGACAGTGTATATATTAAACCGAGATCCAACCAAGTCTGTTCCTAAAACACCATTTGAATTATGGAAAGGTTGGAAACCGAGTTTGCAACATATGCGTGTTTGGGGATGCCCATCTAAAGTGAGAATATATAATCCACAAGAGAAGAAGCTGGACCCAAGGACCATTAGTGGGTATTTCATTGGATATGCTGAAAGGTCTAAAGGTTACAGATTTTATTGTCCATCTCACAGCACTAGGATTGTGGAATCAAGAAATGCAGAGTTTCTTGAAAATGACTTGATCAGTGGAAGTGATCAAACCAGGAACATAGTTTCTGAGAAGGATCATTCAGAATCTCAACCTTCCACCTCAAGTGATAGATTGGTTATTGTTCATAGCACCCCTCAAGTACAAACTGGTGTTGAACAACCAATTGTTGAAGTTACACAAGCTGCTGACGACATTACAGTAGATCAAGTAGTTCAAGAGTTTCCAAGAACTTTTGAACAATGAGTTGAACCACATACTTCTTAGGGAGATGGTGATACAACATTAAGAAGATCTATTAGACCAAAGAGATCAGCAATTCCTGATAATTATGTTGTGTATCTGCAAGAATCTGACTATAACATTGGAGCCGAAAATGATCCTGAGTCCTTTTCACAAGCCATGAGTTGCAAAGAATCAGAATTATGGTATGATGCCATGAAGGAAGAGATGAATTCTATAAAGAGTAACGAAGTCTAGAATCTTGTTGAGTTGCCTAATGGTTCAAAAGCCATTGGATGTAAATGGGTCTTTAAGACAAAGAAAGACTCATTGGGCAACATTGAGAGATACAAGGCAAGACTTGTTGCTAAGGGATTCACTCAAAAAGAAGGAATCAACTACACGGAGACTTTCTCTCCTGTATCTAAGAAAGATTCCTTGTAAGTTATTATGGCATTAGTAGCCCATTTCGACTTGGAGTTGCAACAAATGGATGTGAAAACAACATTTCTTAATGGAGATCTAGAGGAGAAGGTTTACATGAAACAACCTGAAGGATTCCCCTCTAGTGATGGTGAGCAATTGGTTTGCAAGCTCAAGAAGTCATTATACGATTTAAAACAAGCATCCCGCCAATGGTATTTGAAATTCCATAATGTAATTTCTTCTTTCGGTTTTGTAGAAAACATTATGGATCGATGTATATACCTGAAAGTTAGTGGGAGTAAAATTTGTTTTCTTTTTTTATATGTGGATGAAATTTTGCTAGCAACCAATGATAAGGGTTTGCTACATAAGGTGAAACAATTCCTCTCTAAAAATTTTGATATGAAGGATATGGGTGAGGCATCTTATGTCATTGACATTAAGATCCATAGAGACAAATTTCGAGGCATCTTGGGTCTGTCACAGGAAACCTATATTAATAAAATTTTAGAGAGATTTCGGATGAAGGATTGTTCACCAAGTGTAGCTCCCATTGTGAAGGGTGATAGATTGAATTTGAACCAATGCTTGAAGAATGACTTTGAAAGGGAACAAATGAAGAACATTCCATATGCTTCTGCTGTCGAAAGCCTAATGTATGCTCAAGTCTGCACAAGACCTGACATTGCATTTGTTGTGGGAATGTTGGGACGATACAAGAGTGATCCAGGTTTAGACCACTAGAGAGCTACAAAGAAAGTAATGAGGTACCTTCAAGGAACCAAAGACTGCATGCTTATGTATAGACGGACAGACACTTTGGAAGTAATTGGCTACTCAGATTCTGACTTTGCTAGATGTGTTGATTCACCCAAATCAACATCAGGATACATTTTTATGATGGCCGGTGGAGTTGTATCATGGAGGAGTGCCAAGCAGACCTGGATTGCCACTTCCACTATGGAAGCCGAGTTCGTCTCCTGTTTTGAGGCTAATTTACATGGTGTATGGCTTAAGAGTTTCATTTCTGGGCTTAGAATTATGGATTCTATCTCTAAGCCATTGAGAATATATTGTGATAATTCAGCTGCTATTTTTATGGCTAAAAACAACAAAAGTGGCAGTCAAAATAAACACACCGACATTAAGTATTTAGCTATAAGGGAACGTGTTAAAGAAAAGAAAGTGGTCATTGAGCACGTCAACACTGAGTTGATGATCGCTGATCCTTTGACTAAGGGCATGCCACCGTTTAAATTCAAGGATCATGTAATGAATATGGGACTTGGTTCCATTATGTAGTTTCTCATTGTATGGACAATGTTATTTTAATGAAATTCTTAATTATTGTGATGTTTTTCTCATATTTATGTGCACTTTAATTTGATTTGAGAAAACTCATTTGTGTAGGACCACGAATAAACATAAGGTTTATTCATTAAGAAATTGTTGCCACATAAATTATAATAAGAATAAATACATAGTAATACATGGAAGATAATACACATCATTAGAGGACTTATCGCCATGATTCATGTATCTATTACTTCATACAGATTATCAATGGGTTTTAAGATGAGACATTAAGATTGGAAGTATGGACCAAGTGGGAGAATGTTAAGCTCCATTAACTTTTTCCCAACTATTGCCCACAATTATGAAAGTGAACTGTAGTCATTTCCTTAATTTTTGGAAACCAACTGTAGTAATTTCCTTAAATTACAGAAATCAACTACAGTGAATTAATTTCTTGTTGGGAGCTTCTGAAGTGGTCCATTACTCCATCTGGAGTTCTCTACCACGATCTGTGGAACACCTGACACATAGCCAATAGAAGCTTGATGGAAGCTTGGCTATATATATTCTGTTTGGTTCCCAAGTTTGCAGCTTAATCCCCTTCAGTTTTACACCATCAAGTTGAGTGAGCAGAGCTTGGAAGTGCCTGCAGATAAGTTTTACACCATCAAGTTGAGTGAGCAGAGCTTGAAAGTGCCTTCAGATTTGCCTGCTCTGGCATATTTTTCTTAGGCGTGATCCTTGATGTTGTTCGATTGTGGACAGCTTGTTGATGTTTGTTTTCATGCACACGCGCTTAAATGATTTCGGGGTCATTTCAATAACCTTCCAGTAGTATACTAAGTCAATACGAGGCTGCTCATGTGCGTGTATATATAGGCCTCTCATCGTAATCTGTGACAGAAAAAGGGTGCGTGTATCTAATGATATCTTTCCTGTCTGAATTGTAAGTCCATTATAAAGCTGCCTATGTGTGTGTATATAGGGTTGTTGTTGTGAGTTCTGAGAGAAAGGGCTGTGTATATATCGACTGTGAAATATATGTTATTGTATGGTGCTGCCATATTTGTGGGCGGAGGATTAAGCAAGTTCAACCAAGAGCAACTTTTGTGTAAATTAATAAAGGCAGAGAGTGAGACTACATGAGTTACTGGCTACAGAAGCCCAGTGGAGCAGAAGCCCAGTGGAGTTGTTTAAAGACTACCGGAAAATATATTCAAAAA
The DNA here is from genome assembly GCA_031772625.1 of Pinus tabuliformis. Lineage (NCBI taxonomy): Eukaryota > Viridiplantae > Streptophyta > Pinopsida > Pinales > Pinaceae > Pinus > Pinus tabuliformis. Next base: position 475,314,728 of record CM062809.1, on the reverse strand, counting down.
AAAAAAAAATGATCAAGCTACAGACAATCTTGTCTTTTATCTGATATCAGAGTGCAGGTTTTTTTCTTGGGCATCAAGTTTTTTACATTCTTTACATTTAAACCTTTAAAGAATCATTTTGTATAACAACTTAAACCTTTAAAGAATCATTTTGTACAACAATTTAAACCTTTAATTTTATGATTTACATCATATTTCATAATATAATCATAATTAATTAAATTACACCAAAATTTTTTTTTACCTTAAATTTCATAATTTACCTAACAGAAAAATAACTAAATAAATCAATCACAATAAACTATTTCTAAATTTTATTATTATATCTCCTACGTATTGATAAACCAACTGACTCTACCTCGAAAAAAGGTGCAACCAACCCCATCACAATGTGAAAAAAACAAATTTACAATTTACAAAATAATATGGCATAAGATAAGAAAATCCAACCGAATTTACGGACAAGCATATATCTTTTAATGTAAGAAAGACCAATCAGATGATATTATTATGTTAATGTACGGACAAACTAGTGCTTCGGAGTAATTATTATATGTTCCTGTTAGGGGAGGGACGCCATTACCTGTGTGCCCTCCCCTCCACCTGGCGGACGGGCACGTTGCAGGCACGTGGCCTCGTACGACACCACGCCAACTCAATCCGCCACCTGTTGCCGAACGTGTCAAGGGTTTAGGGTTTATTAAACGAGCATGGAGGGGCTCATTTCCGCCTTTACCGCGCGATGTATGCTCCGACTGTGGGTTTTCTGTTCGGGTCTGGTGGTTGTTTGAAGCCCTCCGCCGATGATGGCACGGGAGGGCTCCATTACCTGTGCATGAGGTCCGCCATTGTTGAGCTCCTGTCCGCCCATTGCTGTTCAGCCAGGACCGCCGGTGGTTTAGGGTGGTCCGCCATTGTTGAGCTCATGTCCGCCAATCGCTGTTCAGCCAGGACCGTCGGTGGTTTAGGGTGGTCCGCCATTGTTGAGCTCATGTCCGCCAATTGCTGTTCAGCCAGGACCGTCGGTGGTTTAATTCGTGCTATTTGCTGTTTGGGGAGGAGCCAGTACCAATTTACAGGTAACTGCAAATTTCGGTGGTATTTGACTGGTTTTTTGGGTTTTTTTCTTCTGCATTTGCTCATTTGTTAATTTTTTCCAATTGTTGCAGGTGTGGCAGGTCCGGCGAGCACTGGAGAAGGTCCGCCGAATGTGTGGCGAGCTCTGGACTGATGGCTTCTATCCGGTAGGATTTTTATCCTACCAGCCATTTTCTGAAGTGTTTTTCAACACCTCTCACCATGTGTTTCTCAACACCTCACCTCGCTTATTGGAAGTTTTGTTGTAGCTTTTCGGTGTTAAGGTCTTGTGCTTTTTTCGGTGTTAAGGTCTTGTGCTTTTTTCTGATATAATGGTAGCCCTCTGGTTTTGTTGAATGTATAATTTATTAGCTGCTTTGTTGAAGGGTTTAGGGTTTTGGATTCTAATGGCAGCTTGGTTTTTCTGATATAATGGTAGCCCTCTGGTTTTGTTGAATGTATAATTTATTAGCTGCTTTGTTGAAGGGTTTAGGGTTTTGGATTCTAATGGCAGCTTGGTTTTGGTTGCCATCTCCAAAGCTTGCAGCTAGTGTGAGACTCGGAACATACGGAAATGATGTTGTAGCTTTTCGGTGTTAAGGTCTTGTGCTTTTTTCTGATATAATGGTTTTCTGATATAATGGTAGCCCTCTGGTTTTGTTGAAGGTATAATTTATTAGCTGCTTTGTTGAAGGGTTTAGGGTTTTGGATTCTCATGTGTATATTTCTTAATAGGAATTGTAAATGCTCTTCCGAGGCCAAGATATGCTATTTTTACTACACCTCTTCGCGTATCCACCAGGAGATTGTGAGGCTTCAGGTCCCTGCCATATTATAGGCTGCCTTTCAATATTGGAGCATGAACAGAGAATGTTTCAACTGCCTTTCGAGCTTCTGTACCATTCCATATAATTTAGGCATACTTCATGAATTGTAAGACTCCTAAGCCGGTGGTGTTCTAAGTTGTTTGCTTGTAGGAAGTTTGTCAGACTGTCTTAAGGTGGCTAAGTTGTTTCTAGGGTTCTACTGCGTCTAGTCTTGTTCTGAGGGTTTGAAGGGAGTTATACAGATAAGATGGTATGCGGATTCCTTCCTAAGCAGGTATTGGAATTGAACCACTAGTTCTTTGATATCATGATTTGAACAAGGTTACTGCTACTAATTTGAATACATCTTATATGTGTTAACACTATCATACCTAAGCTTTGAACAGTGTTAATTGAGTACCCCACTAGTTCTGTCCAATAATGATTGTTGTTGTATTTTATTCTTATCGCTAGTTCTGTCCAATAAAGATTGTTGTGGTATTTTGTTTGTATCGCTAGATGGAAAGTATCTCCAACAACAAGTAGCTCTAACATTGTTTCTCTTACATTTACTCTACTAGGAGTTGAATAGGGATAAAGTCTACAGAAATATCAAAGACTTTGGAGGAGTTGCCCAAGGCCATAACGCAATACAAGAATTGAATTGATGTTTATATGGAACCATAAAGTAATAAATAGTGGGTAAAGTTACACTATCATTACATGGATCTTCTTGAAGCGTGGTTGAGCTTACGAGTAGTCTAACTTATGACTACTAGATTGTTTCACTTTCTTATATTCTTTTTTCACAATATTTTGGGACCTTAACGCATGCTCTAGGATGTTTTCTTTTTGTTTTTCCACCTTATGTTTTCTATGAGATGTAAGGTTGTTTGCTTGTAGGAAGTTTGTCAGACTGTCTTAAGGTGGCTAAGCTGTTTCTAGGGTTCTACTGCGTCTAGTCTTGTTCTGAGGGTTTGAAGGGAGTTATACAGATAAGAAGGTATGCGGATTCCTTCCTAAGCAGGTATTGTAAGGATTCAAGGTCTAGTGTTTCATTCCAAAGATCTAGCTTCCTCAGTCCTTCTAAGCTAATGTCTCAGACCATCTTCAGATTGTCTCTGTCCTTCTTCGGAATGTTGGTTTGCTTCTTGAAGGATACTAGAGCCTATGGTGTAAGCAGCTTACGTATTATTCATATATTATGATAGCTTGTTTCTTTGTATTGGTTACTAGTAATCACAATGCATAACCTTATGGACAGTGTTCACATAATCTACATGCCTTAATTACGATAAGCTCTTGTTCCTGTATTAGTATAGCTTGATTACAGTGATATCATAACTCTTACATATTACTGATATAAGCTCAATGTAAGGATATGGAATATGAAGCGTATAGTCTAATCACTTACACGGGATCAATTGATGTACCATATATAATTGACTAAGCTTAAACTCCATATTAGTAGAAGCTGTAATACATTTATACCTATAACTATTTCACACATATGGCTCTGATTCCCATTGAATTGATTACAATGAGTACTCTTATTCAAGCATTGTGTTAGCTTCTCACTTCCATGGGACTAATCTGATGAATACCGATATAGTGCTTGCAGTAGTTTGGGTTAGGTTCCTAAAGACTATCTCCCATGTTTGCCTATGCCATTCAATTTTGTCTATCACATGCATTTTGTTCGTTTCCTTGGAAAAATACTTAGCTCAATTATTTTAGAACTATATATGACTACATATTTGATTATATTAAAATCAGATTTGTTGGATTTATTTACTTATTTATGGTTGAGAATTTATTTGCAGCTCTGTGTCTTATTATCTCAGTGTTTCAGGTTTTCTTCAACAAATTTAAATAATAATTACTTCAAAAATGAAGAAAATGACTTCAAAGAGTCCAGTAGTTCCAATTGTAACTCTTTATGATCTTTGTGGAGTAAATATGTTGTGTAGGCTTTAAGTTTAGTTCAGTTTTGGTTTTGAGCTATTGTTGTGTATTGACTTCTTTCTGTATTCAATAGAAGATGGATGTGTTTGAGAGTTGGGATATTTTACAGAAGTATGTGCTTGTAGGTAAGCTTACTTAGATCTAGGTTATTCTTTCAAAGTTGAAAAACTGCTTACAGTGGCCTGCTTTCTATGATACTTGTTGACTGCAATGAATAATTAGATCTAAAGCATATTGCTACGGTGACTGCATAAATACCATAAGACAATAATAATAAGCCCAAGACCACTGCACATTGACCATAAGAGACTAATAAAGTCATATGTTTTTCTGTTGGTGACTTTCCAAGTGTTTATCTAAGGTCTGGTATATGTTTTCTGATATCTGAAATATGCTTTTCGAGATCTGGTGTACTTGTTTTAGTAAGAAGAAATCAATTTGCTAAGGTTTAATATCCATAAGAAATCACTTATCAGTGTTGGGAGCATCATTTTGAAGCTAATGGTGAAGTATTAAGTGATTTATTTTGTGAAATATAGTTCATCTTTGCAGTGGAAAAAGATGCCCCAAGACATAATATGAATTGACATAACAATTTCAAAAGGGAAATAAGTATCTAAGTTATCATTGTAGTGTCTTTTGTGGACTGATATCATTTGTGCTTAACTCGCAAATAAAACTACTTTACAACCAACCAAGCTGTTGTTGGCTTTTCAATGTAGTGAATGCATAGCACCATAATGTTGTTAGTGTTTCAAAGCAATAAAACAACCTAGGTTGTAAGCCAGAATGTTTTTGTGACAAGAAAAAGACACAATCCATCCAAAATCCACATCATAATGTGGTTACAAACAAAAACATATGACACCCCTATTCTTTATGGCCCTGAGAATCTTGAGTGCCAAAACTCCCCGAGTTACCTTCTTGAGCCAAGTAGGTTGGCCTACCTGTCAAGGGTTGATTAGGAAATGGTTGATTGCTGCCATATGATTGACTCCAATTTGCAGCTTCCAACCATGGAGGTATTGAGTACCCATACCTCACATTTGCACTACTGGTCCCTGCATTAAGTGGAGGTGTGTAATGAGCATACATAGAATTGGCACCAACTCTGGTAGGAATAAGGCAAGTGGGTAAACCCTCAGTAGTATAGTGAGGCACTTGAATGTTTATGAGATCTTGGAATAATGGTGTATTATCTGCAATGGAGTCCAATGAGTTTGAAATAATTCTGGTTTCATTAGCTATTCTTGTATCATTGTCAACCATATTGATCATCCCTTGTTCCTTTTCAAGCATTTGTTGTGCCTTTCGTTTTTCCTTTTCCTGTCTTGCCATTTGCTTTTGTTGGTCCTTAATTTGCCTTGCTTTATCTCTTTCAATCTTTTCATCTGCTCGATGTTGTGCGGCAACAATCCTTGCTGCCTTCTTCTCCTTGACTAGATCCTTCTTTTTCTGTTTTAATTCTTGCATTTCAAATTTCTTTTTTTCAGACTCAACTAACAGGGTTATATAGTCCTCTGAGGTGAGTAACTGTGAGCTTCGGCCCAGACGAAGACTACCTGGTGCACCTTGCTTTTTTTTCATTGATACTCTCTGTACTGGTAGCTTTAGGAATTGTCCAAGTGTCTTCTCCACCCCTCCCACCTGCATGTCATTGCTTGGTACTTCCCTTCCAGTTTCTGTTGGAACTGATTGAACTATATCATTATCTTCATTTGATGCCTCATTATGTCCTTCATCTTCTTCCATTGATATATTGTCCACAAAAAAATGAACAATTTCACTGTTCAATTCTGCTGGTTGTGAGGGCATGTTCATGCTTTCTTCATTGGTTGCTGAGACACTATGTGCATTCATATTGATCATTGCTTCTGCTAGCCATGAAGGTGGGGTTACTTGGCTTGGCAATGTCAATTGGTCATTGTCAACTGCATGTTCAGCAATAACATTAACAATATCAACAACAGGAATTTCATGTTCTTGAGTTGGTGGAACAATCTCCATGTTACTGCGAATTTGTTCATTGTTATATTGTGTTTCACATACAGTTTCATCATCTTCAGCATATAAGTGTCCTTGAGACAAGGAAATCATATTACCAGCTGCAACAACATCATCTTGGTCATCTACTTCTTGCACTTCAACACCTGTTTGGGCATTCCCTTCTTCCTGACCATCCACATGAAACGCTTGGCTACAACCAGTATCATGCATGAGAGCATCATAGTTCAGTGGCCAGATTCCTGTCCTCCTAAAGCCAGCCTTGATATTTGATGGTGTCAAAGCCCTTTTAAAAGCTTTACTTGCAAGCTCTGCTAGCTCAAACCTTTTCACCTCAACCCCTGGATTCTTTGCCATCCATGCAGCACGCTCCGACCTGAAATAGTTCTTGAAAGGGCCAAACACACTAACATCAAGGGGTTGCAGTCTATGAGTGGTATGAGCTGGCAATGTCAATAGGTCGATGCCTAAATTGTTTGCTTCCTCAATTGTTTGTACAGCCATGTGGCTCCCATGGCCATCTAATATCAAAAGGTGTCTGTTATTAGGCGAGACGCCACCTGGTACCGATGCAGCAAAGTGAAAAAGCCAACTTAGAAACAGTTCTTTAGTCATCCATGCATGGGGATGTGCAGCCATGCATGCACCTGGTTCGCAGTTCTGTATATAGTTTTTCAGTTGATTTTTACCTTTGAATAGATAAAATCCTGGGATTGAAGTACCAATTGCATTAACACAACATAAAATAGTTATCCACTCCCTGCTCTTGGGCAAAATCTTTGGCACATTTCGGCTCCCTCTCTTGGCAATTACCCGCATGCCACAATTCCTCCCTGCCTGTAAACCTGTTTCATCACAGTTCCATATATGGTCTGCTCCATAAGAATGTTTATCATAAGCACTAGAAAGTGTGTCATAGAATTTTTGCACAACTGCAGGGCGCAAATTTAATGCTCTGTCTCTGTCAAGGCCCTCAGCAGTACGCAATACAAGTTCTGGATGCCTTTTTTTAAACCCAAACCACCATGATTTACCAGGAAACCCATCTTTGAATGGGTTTGGCCTCCCTTGACAGATTTGAGCAACTGTTGATTTGAGTTGTATCAACTCTAGCCCATGTCCCAGTTGGGCCATCTCTTTACACCACTCAACCACCTCGGCCTCCTCATCCTCAGTCATAACTGTAAGAGGCCCTCTACGTTTTGTATGAGTCAGTCCATTTATCCAATAATGTATTGATGAGGGAGGAATACCATGTTTTTTTGCAGATGCCCGAACTGAGTATCCATTAAACTCTATGTCGTCAATTGCAACTAACATTTGTTCTTTTGTCCATCCTCTTATAGCACTGATTTTTTTAGTTGAGCTTGCCCCTTGGACTGTTGTTGATGGTGGTTCTGTGGCTGATGGTGTGTTAACATCAGCAGCTGTCACATGGTCATCTTCAACAATGTTCCCTGGTGCATTGCTGGCATCGACATCAGCTGGCCTGTCATCATCGGACGATGTGCATCGCAGCTGCGCACCCCTTGTCACTCTCCTGCCACTTCTCCTTGTACGAGCAGAGTAACTTCCTTTTGCCATAGATGCAACAACCTATAAAATTATTGCATGCATTTAGACATTAGAATATATGTTAAATTATGCTTTATTACTTCTGCAAAAATTATCCCTATGAAGCTGATGATCGAATAATTCCTGTAAGCTAACCTTCAATTCCTGTAAGGTAAGCAACAAATAAGGTCAACAAATAAGGTCAAAACAAGATTTTTACGATGGAGGTAAACTTGTGCTTTTATTTACATTATTGGGACATGTCTTCCTCTGCTTCGCATATCTGGTTACAAAAACTTAGAAATGCTTCCCACTTGACTGATATGGAATTTGTGAGTTTGATTTTAGTTTTTCATGTAATGTCTAAATGAGTCTTTTTCTCTATCTTTACATAATTTCAAAAGAGTTGAAATTATTGCTTCAGTGCTTCCTGTAAGGTAAGCAACAAATAAGGTCAACAAATAAGGTCAAAACAAGATTTTTACGATGGAGGTAAACTTGTGCTTTTATTTACATTATTGGGACATGTCTTCCTCTGCTTCGCATATCTGGTTACAAAAACTTAGAAATGCTTCCCACTTGACTGATATGGAATTTGTGAGTTTGATTTTAGTTTTTCATGTAATGTCTAAATGAGTCTTTTTCTCTATCTTTACATAATTTCAAAAGAGTTGAAATTATTGCTTCAGTGCTTCCTGTAAGGTAAGCAACAAATAAGGTCAACAAATAAGGTCAAAACAAGATTTTTACGATGGAGGTAAACTTGTGCTTTTATTTACATTATTGGGACATGTCTTCCTCTGCTTCGCATATCTGGTTACAAAAACTTAGAAATGCTTCCCACTTGACTGATATGGAATTTGTGAGTTTGATTTTAGTTTTTCATGTAATGTCTAAATGAGTCTTTTTCTCTATCTTTACATAATTTCAAAAGAGTTGAAATTATTGCTTCAGTGCTTCCTGTAAGGTAAGCAACAAATAAGGTCAACAAATAAGGTCAAAACAAGATTTTTACGATGGAGGTAAACTTGTGCTTTTATTTACATTATTGGGACATGTCTTCCTCTGCTTCGCATATCTGGTTACAAAAACTTAGAAATGCTTCCCACTTGACTGATATGGAATTTGTGAGTTTGATTTTAGTTTTTCATGTAATGTCTAAATGAGTCTTTTTCTCTATCTTTACATAATTTCAAAAGAGTTGAAATTATTGCTTCAGTGCTTCCTGTAAGGTAAGCAACAAATAAGGTCAACAAATAAGGTCAAAACAAGATTTTTACGATGGAGGTAAACTTGTGCTTTTATTTACATTATTGGGACATGTCTTCCTCTGCTTCGCATATCTGGTTACAAAAACTTAGAAATGCTTCCCACTTGACTGATATGGAATTTGTGAGTTTGATTTTAGTTTTTCATGTAATGTCTAAATGAGTCTTTTTCTCTATCTTTACATAATTTCAAAAGAGTTGAAATTATTGCTTCAGTGCTTCCTGTAAGGTAAGCAACAAATAAGGTCAACAAATAAGGTCAAAACAAGATTTTTACGATGGAGGTAAACTTGTGCTTTTATTTACATTATTGGGACATGTCTTCCTCTGCTTCGCATATCTGGTTACAAAAACTTAGAAATGCTTCCCACTTGACTGATATGGAATTTGTGAGTTTGATTTTAGTTTTTCATGTAATGTCTAAATGAGTCTTTTTCTCTATCTTTACATAATTTCAAAAGAGTTGAAATTATTGCTTCAGTGCTTAGTATTTTATTGGTGTTTACCATGCTTACTGGAAATTTGAATCGTTGAAATTATTGCTTCAGTGCTTAGTATTTTATTGGTGTTTACCATGCTTACTGGAAATTTGGATTCAGTGCCCTGTTTTGATTGTTTCCTTTACAGTTACTCTGTCTCTTCTTTCAATTAATTTGTCCTTAGGCTTTTTGAAACAAATGGCTTGCATCTCCTCATATTACTTCACCGATAGTTCACTAAAATCCTATTTAGTTTGTTCCATGTGCTTGTTGCATGAGCAAAAATAAGCGCGACCTTTGTAAAATGTGACTGAACTTAAAATTCGGCTGAGAGGTCTCACTTTTCATTATATTTTGATATATTTGTGAAATTTTCTCTCGTAATCATGTAAGTTCACGGGTTTCTTCAGTATCTGTTTTTCCTGGTATACCACTTAAGCGCGACCATTGTAAAATGTAACTGAACTTAAACTAGTATTTCTGAAATTGGCACCTTTAAAGTTTTGAGTTTTGCAGCTATGGCTTAATAGCGAGCTGGATTACTAATGTAGCCCAAGTATTTTTAAACTTAAAAACACCTGTTTTATTAAGCAGACTTAAAAATAACCCACAGTCGGAGCATACATCGCGCGGTAAAGGCGGAAATGAGCCCCTCCATGGTCGTTAAATAAACACTAAACCCTTGACACGTTCCTTAACAGGTGGCGGATTGAGTTGGCGTGGTGTCGTACGAGGCCACGTGCCTGCAACGTGCTTGTCCGCCAGGTGGAGGGGAGGGCGCACAGGTAATGGCGTCCCTCCCCTAGCCCAAGTATTTTTAAACTTAAAAACACCTGTTTTATTAAGCAGACTTAAAATCTAATAGCATCTTGTCCTCTTATTTGATTTGCTGTCTTTCTGAGCAATATGTTTGATAGCTTACTGCACTAATTTGTTTGTAATCCTAGAAAAAATGATCTATAAACTCTGTATAAAAAAGGTTAATTGTAACTGTATAGGTTAACTGTCACCACCCTATGGACAGAACTGTAATGTAAGAAATCTGATAAATGAATGGACAGAACTGTAATGTAAGAAATCTGATAAATGAAAACAATGAAAACAGAACTGTAACAGAACTGTAATGTAAGAAAAATCTGATAAATGAAAACAGAACTGTAAGAAGATATAACTAACTTGAATATATTGGCCACTGTTTTGTGATGTTGTCTTCAAGTTTGCTGAATAGTTTGAAAGCATAAGATGCAACTTCAACAGTGGGTGGATTTGTTTTATAGTTTTGGGGACTTGATTTTAATTGGTGGACATGGATGCACATGGATTGCAATGGCTTCATTTTGAATGTGTGGTATGGATTTAATTTGCTGTGATCTAATGGTTGGGAATTGTTTATTTGTTGATCCATGTGCTTTGATTTGTTTTAATGAGAAATACAATGAGTTGGGTGTCATTTATTGCAGTTATTGGGTCTGGGTGTCATTTATTGAACAAAGTGGATTTAATTGTTATTGGGTTGGGTGTCATTTATTGAACAAATTGGATTTAATTGTTATTGGGTTGGGTGTCATTTATTGAACATAGGGTGCTTAGTTGTTGAACAACACAGCAGTTATGGCTGACATACATTCCTTTTGTTATGTGCAGGTAGGCATATTTATTTGGGATGCAAAGTTGGAGTTCTCATGAGTGGGGGTTGAAGTGACTGCTGTTTTGTACTTCTGGAATAGACCAGTTTGGAAGCCTTTATGGCTCTAGCTGTTTTCTACTTGGGTCAATATGTTTTGCAATATTAAGTAGTAAAATATTATTTATGGACAGTTGTGGGCCCAGTCAATGTATGGGTGATTTTTGGACATAATTTAAAACTTATTTATACATAATGTTATTTATTTCTGTTTAAAATTTGGTTTCACAAGTCTTAATCACTGGTGGTTTGGTGGGACCAGTATTATATCAACTACTGGTCCCTGCACAAGAATAGGAATCCCTCCCCTACTTCCGGAACATAAAATAGCTTCAGTTCCTTACTTTGCCTAGAAGACAGTGCATAAATACTTTACTTTGATCCCTGAAAGGAAGTATAATGGTTAGGAAGGATTTGAAACTGGGTTTGGTTAATGGTCAGGAAGGATTTGAAACTGGGATTGATTAGAAAGTATAAGCTTTTAACTATTAATTTTATTTAATATATATAATAATAATATAAAATAAAATTTTGTATTTGGTAATTAGCTTGATTTAAAGCTGGGAAGGTTAGTTTAATTGGTTTTGCTAAAATATTTTATTAAAAGAAGTTATTGGGTTAATTTTTTTAAAAACTTTGGAAATTAGGCTTTGATAATAAGCAAACCAACAAGGACAATTTTCTTAGACGACCCAGAAATTAGGCTCAGACAATAAGCCTAAAAAAATATCAAAAATTAGTTTTAACAGTTATTCAGTTAAAAGCATAGACATCTCAAAAAAAAATATAATAAAAACTAATCCAATCTGAAAGTAAACCTCCTCTGAATAACCCAAACCAATTACAACTTCCTCTAAATCTTATATCTTAAAGAAATCTATGCGTTCAAAAGATATAAGAAATTTATGCCTTCAAAATTTTATGTGAAACTGTAGATTCCAGTTTTGAGATATTATTATCAATAAAGACAGTGCAACGGTCTTGAGCATAGAAACATTTTTCTTCCTTCCAAGACTCAACACAAAAGAGACGGCCATTTTATGTTAAAAAAATTCACATCTGAGACTGTTATTCAAAACACATGCATAATGTACAAAGTATTTTAATTTCAATATGGACCGAAACAGCAGCTGAGATACATCACGCGTCTCAATGGATCCTCCCCCGACTGCGCTTTCTTTTTGTTGCTGTTGGCATTTGCATTATCAGCCTCTCTCTCTTTAATATGAAGATTCACATTCAATTGAAAATCGTAACAACCAGAAGAAGAAGCAGCAGTCTGTAGCGCCATAGCGGCGGCAACGGCGACAGCGAAGGAATTAGAAGAGGAGCAAGATAACGTCATTGTTGGCCGATGTTGCGCTGGACTCTGAGGGCGTGTTGAACTCTGAGGGCGAAGATCCATAGCAATCTGAAACTTTTTTTTTTAGAGGAAAAAACTCTTCTAAATTATATTAATAAAACAGATAGTACAACTTTCAGAGTTTTCAATCTGTCTGCAAACTACCATATTACAGTTGTAACTACCATATCTCTTATTTTTCTAGGGTAATCTATAATCTAAGATCTTTCATCTATAATCCAATAAATATACCATCATGCCTCTTAGCGCTAAGAAAGTTAATGTTGTCTGCATTTGTCGGCTTCTTGTTTATACACAGGAAAAAAAATTGCCAAATACTTTATCTGTTCCTCTTTTTGATAATAAATCTACAGTCTAGTTCTGCTACTTATAAAATGTCATCGAAATAAATATAATGATAAATATTTACCAGCGATCAACTTTAAGACAACTGGCTTCTTTCAGTAGACCTAAGACCTGACACAACCAACCATTACAACAATCGGCTTACAGTGTAGGACAAGCAAAGAAAATGGTTATTTGAAAGGCAAAAACACAACCTTTATTCTTTTCTTTGTTCTTTCATTCCTGATTTTCTCGGAAAGAGGTCAAAGAAAGGGATGAGATATTCCTCTCCCGGAAAGGAAAGGAAACAGAACATAGCAAAACACAGTAACGAAAGGAAAGGAAACAGAACATAGCAAAACACAGTAACGACCTAACCGTATTGATTAATTCCATTATCCATACGCTAATTAGCTTACAAGTAGGAAAGGAAAACAAACAAGAAAAGAATCTTTGATAACTTTGCATTGAAGAAAACAATTTGCACCTGTCTTTCAACGTTGCATTTCACTCCGTGAGTTTAAATCGTAGGATGTGTTTGCTTTGTATGTGTATAAATATGTTAATGTGGATATGATTTTATTTTGGAAAAATTTTCATTATTGGTTGTTATCAGTAAGTATGGATTACATTAGTATTTAAAAAAATATAATATTTGACGCAAATATGTATTTTTTAAGATATTTTTAAATTTTGGGTTATTAATATGTTTATTTTTGTTCAACTATAATGAACTCTTTGCCAAGTTAAAATAGTTTTAAGTTATACTAGAGAACCAAGATGTAGAGTTATTTTGTGTTAAATATTTTGAATATATATATTTTGGGCAGCCATCTAAGTTACTAACACTTTGCTTATACATTTGGCTTTATCTATATCTCTTTAGGAGAAAATTGGTGGTACACCATTTTTCTTCTTTGACAACAAATTATTATGAATAAATGGCATTAGTATAGTTAATTACATATGTAGGAGTGTTTATTTTGAAACAGAGTTTTTGAGATTTTAATTTAGTTATCAATAATTATTAGGTGGCCTATATAGATTTTACTTTCACAAAATATTCTAGAATATTCTTAAACGTAGTCACATATAAAAATTGAGATTTATCTCCAAGTAAATCTTGATAATGTAGCAAGTATCATAAGGTAAGTGTTTTTGATGACTATGGAACATTTTACTAGTCATTAATTATATGACTAATTTAACAAGTAAATGTGAGTCTAAGTATTGAAATTTTATATAAAAATAAATGTTTCAATTTTTTTAAAAATTACAAATAAACAATTAAAATATTTTTTATATTATTTCTATAATTAAAATAAATTTATATTCATTTTTTTATAATTCTATAATCTATAAAAGTAGTTAGTATAATTTTACTATATATATGAAAAATGGTAGGTATAATTATGTCAATAAACATGTCTTTTTAGAATAGGTCCTCCATAATATTAATTTAATTAGTCTATTTTAGAATAGGTCTTCCCGAATATTAATTTAATTATTATAAATTGTTAGGTGGATGGTAGATATTTAATCTCCATGGAACATGTTAGAATATTCATTGTATTATTTAAAAATCAAAGATTAAGATTTAGCTATGTTTTTCTAATTAATTTATCTCAAATTAATTAATTAAATTAAATATCATATCAACACGTGTTATATTGGTCATGTAGTATTGATAACCCATATTATTGGCCCATAGTATTCTAACAAACACTATTTACAAGTTAAGAATTTCCATGAAGTGGTTCCAAGTGAAGGGAGAGGATGATGGAGGCATAGCAAAGGTTTAGGGTTTTGTCTCTGTGTAGATTTTTGAAAGCTAGTGTCGATGGCCATGATCTTGTCTCTCTCCACAAAGGTGAGCTCTGGTCAGATGGGGATCCTATCCTTTTCTTCATCACTGGATGTTGGAGGTCTAAGGGTTATTCCAATGGTTTCTCGAAAACCAATTGTAGAAGCTTACAAACAATCACTAGGGTGGAGTTTTGACTTATTAAAACTTGTGGATAAACAGCACACCAGCAAATAAATCATTATTCTTGACCTCATGCTCTATGAAATATGGCATTGGCTATGGTCATTTATCTTGGGCATTTATACAAGTGGGCAGCACTCCAAACTTCGTGTCTACAGCTAAAAAAGTGAGCTCATATCACCTTTCCCTTATAGAAATGAAGGAATTTGTTTTGATGTTCTCTATGTGTAATATCACGCTTGATCTAAGGGTTGGTGAGGGGATCATGTATTTTGGTTATCCCCCCTTTCGAAGGATACTCATTAGCCAAAGCCCCCATATCAAAGTTGATCTAAATAAATACACAGATCAAAAGGAGTCCCTATGCCTCTCACACACAGATCCAGCCAAAAGAGAGGAAGAATAGGAGAAATTTCATATATTTGTCAAAATTATTTACAGGAATATCTTCATCATCTCAATCCAGGATTTGAATCTAGTGGAAAATATGAAGCAAAGCGTTGAGAAGTATCTGGGTATACCTGCAATTTTCTAAAATTTTCTATATGAGGGGAAATTTCTACAGGATTCCTTTAAGCTGAAAGAATATGTTATTGCAATGAAATCAACCATTATATTAAATTTGAGGCTAAGGGGATTAGGTATTAGAAACCCCAATGGACCAACCTCATTCAAGGATGCAATGAAAGGGAAGTCTGCAACTGTTGTTGACCAAATCCAAAATTTGTTAAGACCTTACATAGCCAAACAAGTGGAAAAAGTTATAGCAATGGACGTCAAACCCCTAGAGGTTAAATAGATTTTTTATGATCTACAATATACAACATTAATATGCATATTTAATGGTTTGTAGTCGAGAACTGAATATTTACATCAATGGGTATATTCTTCTTGGACACCCAAATGTGAACTTTATTTATGTTCCAAAGGGTTCTTCATAGTTCAATTTGACAAACAAGAAGATAGAGAGCATGCCATAAATGATGGGCCATGGTTTTTTGTAGTAGATTTGGGATTTTTATTACCCCATGGTTCCCAGAAGTTGATGCTACAAGCATGGAGGTCAGTACAATGCCGGTGTGGGTGATATTACCAAATCTCCCTCTCCCTTTTTGGCATTATTAAGTCTTGGAAGATATTGGGAATACTCTTTGAAAGTTCAAAAAAATGGACATTGATAGAACAGAAAAATTTATCTTTACATTTTCCGGAATTCGTGTGGAGATATAACTTAGTAAAGGTATACCTGATTGTATCCACCTAAAACATGAAAACCTTCAATGGACCTAGGTTTTAGATTATTAGAGTTGAATCTACTTTCAAAAGGGACTCCCATAGAACACATGCCCACAGGAAAAAAATATCCCCAAAAAAAAAGAGGTCCTTAAGCGAAAGGGATGGAAGGTGCTTGACAACTCTGAGGATAAAGAAGAAGAGACCATGGAAAATACTCCAAACATGGTGCTTAGGCACAACATGACATCCAAGAAAATGGAGTCAAGTACCAATCAGGAATCATAAATCATATCTAGAAGGACACGAATTCAGCAAAAAACAAAGCACCAAAGCAACAGAAAGAAGAAACACTCCTTGAAAATGGATCAGGGGGCATAAAGAGAACCAATGTATCTAAGGGTTTAGATTCATTCAAATAAGACCCTCCGCAGGAATATGGAAATCAATTGGGAATAATAACAATTGATCACAATCGACAAAAAGTTTAGAAGAAGAAAGGCAAAAAGGCGAAATTAATTTATTGTTATCACACTTTGCTCCCAACAAAAGTATGCATTTTAAATATTTTTTTTTCCTTTTTATGCATCCATCGAAAGGTTGAGATGATCAAATGCCTAATGGAATCAGAAGAATGTATTTTTTTTCCTTGTTTAACCATGGGGGTGAATCTCCATGGTTAAGAATATTGTTTAACCCATATATTATTTATTTTTATAATTAATAATAATAATAATTTAAAATAATATTATACCCTAATGGGGGTGTATGACCAAAGTATCAGTGGGGTTGGGGGTGCCATCCACCACACAAAATCCCAAGGCCCGTAAAGGAGGGGAGTAACATGGCATGCCCCCCATGCATCAAACATGTTGTACTTAACTTTAAATCATGAGGGAATTCGTCTGATGATTTTTTATTTTTCTATGATGTTGTTTGTTAGGAAACCAAGTCACAAAAAGATAAAAAGATAGATCAATGCCTTATAATTCAGCCTCTTCGAGGGGGCAACCTCCTTTACATTACACAAATAAACAATTCTTGAATGATTCAAATGACAAAACCTCCTTTCTATATATAGGAGTCTAAGGGGACACAATATAACCAAGCCAACCTAACAATAATAATATAAAGGCACAAAAAAACAATAGTGGGATTTTATGGGGCACAATAATAACAATATGGGGACAATAGAGGCACAACAATAACAATAAGGGATACAATGACATAGTAATGGGGGAATCACTAGTATTATAGGGACCTAACATGCCCCTCTCCTTCAGAAAAGTGTTGTCCTCAACGCTTGAGTAGTTTTGAGTGCTTCTGTATAAAATTCTCATCCTCCCATGTGGAATCTTCAATCGGTAAGTTCTTCCACTTGATGAGATACTCTGGAATTGATCGATTTCGTAGCTGTCAAGTTCTTGTTTCTTTCACTGCTTCAGGTTCCAATATGATTTTTGCTTCCTCATCAAGTTCTGGAAATATTGTTTGAACTAGAATCTTGTCACCTATAACCTTCATTAAGCATGAAACATGGAAAAGTGGGTGCACTTGGGAAGCTGTAGGAAGTTCCAATTTGTATGCCATAGTACCTATCTTTTGCAACACCTTGTACGGACCATAATATTTTGGTGATAATTTATTATCCTTCTTAGCTTGCTTGAGGGACATTTGTTTATATGGTTGTATCCGTAGGAATACCCAATCACCTACATCAAAACTTCTTGCGCTACGGTGTTGATCTACCTATTGTTTCATTCTATTCTGCGCCAAGGTAAGGTTATCCTTTAAGAGTTGGAGAACTTGTTGTTGATGCTCGATGTGATCTTCCACTGCTTGAACCTTAGAATTTTCTCTTAAATATGATGTGATGGATGATGGATGATATCCATAAAGTGACATAAATGGGGTCATTTTTGTTGCAGTATGGAAGGAAGTGTTATACCACCATTCAGCGAGAGCCAACCATTTGACCCATTATGTCTATTTATTAGATACAAAGCAACGAAGATATCCTTCCAAACATTTGTTTACTATCTCAGTTTACCCATCAGATTGAGGATGATAAGATGAGATATGAGCTAACTGAGTCCCAAGACAAGAAAATAATTATGTCCAAAAATTTCCAGTGAAAATGGGATCTCTATCGCTTACAATAATCTTTGGGTTTCCATGTAGCTTTTGAATTGTTTCCATAAATGCAGTAGAAATTGTGCTCGCTTTAAATGGAAGAGATAATGCACAAAAATGTGCATACTTGGTAAGTCTGTCAACTACCACCATGATAACACTCTTTTCTTCGGACTTGGGTAAACCTGTGATAAAATCCATTGAAACCTCCTCCCAACGTTGGCTTGGAATGGATAAGGGTTGTAATAGTCCTGGGGTCTTAATTGTTTCAACTTTATTTTGTTGGCAAACCCAACATTCCACCAAAAACTTTTGAATATTCGATTTAAGGCCATCCCAAAAGAAATCCTTCTTAACCCTGTGGTAGGTTTTTAAAAATACTGATTGCCCTCCTAAGGGAGAGGTGTGCAATTCCCTAAGAATCTTTTGTTTGATTTTGGAATTCTTACATAGGTATAACCGATCCTTGTACCATAACGAATCATTTTTCCAGCTAAATGTATCAAATGTACTGGGATCTTGTTGTATCTTTTGAATGAGTGCCCACACTTCCTCGTCATTCTTCCATTCATCCCTTGCTTCATTTATCCAATCTGGTTGGATAATAGAAATGGCGCAAATAAATGCTTCCACATCCTCATCCTTTCTTGAGAGTGCATCTACCACAACATTTTGCTTCCCTTTCTTGTAGATGATTTCAAAGTCATAGCCCAACATCTTTGTGACCCATATTTTCTGCTCTTATGAAGATAATATTTGTTCCAAAAAGTATTTAAGACTATCATGATCTATTTTTACCTTGAAGTGTCTTCCCATTAGGTAGGGTCGCCATTTCTTAAGTGCATGTAGTATTGCCAGCATTTCCTTCTCATAAATAGCTTTGTGTAAATACTTTCCTTTGATTGGATGACTTTCGAAAGCAATGGGTCTTTGTTCTTGCATTAAAACAACACCAATTCCATTTCCTGAGGCATCACATTCCACAATAAAGGTTTTTGTGAAGTCCAGTGTAGCTAAGACTGGTGCTTGGCACATTGCCTCTTTAAGATGTTCAAAGGCCTTTGTTGCTTCTGGAGTCCATGAGAATGCATCTTTCTTCAATAATGTTGTTAGAGGTGCTGCTATTCTCCCATAATTCTTAACAAACTTGTAATAATACCCTGTCAACCTGAGAAATCCTCGTAGATGCTTTTTGGATGTGGGGATTTTCCGTTCCTTAATGTTTTTAATTTTGTTAGGATCTACCTTAACACCTTCATGAGATACAATATGACCCATATATTCCACCTCTTGTACTCCAAAGAAACATTTAGACATTTTTGCATATAATTGTTTCTCCTCCAATAGTTTGAGCACCATGTCAACATGTTGGACATGATCCTTCCAAGACTTGTTGTAGATTAGTATATCATCAAAAAATACTAACACAAATTTTATAAGGAAGGGTTTGAAAATGGAATTCATCAAACCTTGAAATGTAGAAGGTGCATTAGTAAGGCCAAAAGGCATGACCAAAAATTCATAATGACCCTCATGAGTTCTAAATGTTGTTTTTGGAATGTCTTCAGTCTTCATTCTGATTTGATGATATCCTGAACGAAGATCCAACTTGGTGAAGTAAATTGATCCATGCAATTCATCCAATAATTCATCAATGACAGGAATGGGAAATTTATCTTTAATAGTGAGCTTGTTGAGCTCCCTATAATTTAGACACATGCGCCATGATCCATCCTTCTTGTGAACCAATACTACTGGAGTAGAGAAAGAACTTTGACTAGGTTGAATTATACCAGCCTCTAGCATTTCTGCAACCATATGTTCAATTTCACTCTTTTGGACATAGGGATATTTGTAAGGCCTGATGTTTGGAGGAACACTTCCTGGAATCAAATTGATAGCATGATCATGATCACGAATAGGTGGGAGGCCTTTGGGAGTCTCAAATACCTTGGAATGATTGTCCAAGACTTTTTGGAGATCTGGAGAAATGGATGATTTCGATGTGGGAACCTCTAGTGAACATAATTGTGCAATTATGCCTCGTTGTTCTTTCTTTAGAAGCTTTGTCATTCCATTAGAGCTGATTATCTTTCCTGGTTTCCCTGCGATACCCCTTAATTCAACTTCCTTTCCTTCTGAAGAGAATTTCATGAAAAGTTCTTGAAAATTAAAAGCTATTGTACCCAAGGATTGTAGCCATTGGACTCCTAGTACAACATCAGCACCACCCATTGGAATGGAAAGCATTGGGCTATTCAATACATATTCCAGACTCTACCTGAAGAAATAGAATGTAAACACTTCCTGAATAGTAGATCTGTTGATCAACAGCTCCGATACCATGTAGAAATTTTGAATAATTTAACACATATTCAACAGATATTATCCTGATCATGTACTATTACAGAATACATACACAATACATAAGCTCCTCTACGTTGATCATCAATTTAGCAGCATCAATAACAATAAAACATCAAGAGCATTCACACATTAACACAGTATGTAACCCGGGGAAAGCATCTCGCTAAAAACCCCAACTATCTGTATATTAATGATTGAGACCATGTAACATTACAAAGTACGATGCTTATCACAAGCAATCCAGTACTAGCTCCACCTGCTACACACAATACAGCTAAGATCTGATCTCCAAATCTATTCCACTGCTTGCCTGCCTCCATTGCTCAATACCTGCTCAAGAATGAATGAGAATGGTTTACCAAACTCGTATTTCACCTCCAAAGAATCACTCACGCTATGTTAGACATGAGCAGAGGCTATAATACTGGGAAAATACATGAGAAAACTCATTGGTATACTCAATCCCTTGATTGTGCAAATCCTCATGCACAACTATAGTCACAACTGATAGCAATCTGATTCTCTAACACCTGTCCCTACTGAACTGAACATGCACTGACATGAAACTAAGTTAAATGATGTATTCTATAGTTGTATTATGAGTTAATAATTAGTTTAACAACTCATCATTAGTCTATTTACAGTTAGACTAACTACAACTAGTTTAACCAAGTCAAACTGAACACAACTCCATCAACTCCACAATCAACTCCACCAAACTCAACTGATTGATTTCTAACTGAAGTCATGCATGCAACAACTCAACTGACTCATAAGAAAATCGTACTTCCTTCTGACAGCTGCATGGGCCACATCTGTAGCTCAAACTGAAGTGCTCCAAGAGAATAAGATCAAGTTTATAGTCCAAATATTATTATGAGACAATAATATTTGACTTTTCTATTTTGGATAGCCAGTCTAAAAATAGACTTTGATCACTCCTGCTGTGATCACTCCTACTGTGGTCACTCCTACTGTGATCACTCCTACTATGGTCACTCCTGCTGTGATCATCCCTGCTGTGGTCACTCCTTCTATGATCATCCCTGCTGGGATCCAAAAATAGAACTTGCGCCATAATTTGCCTGCGGGCCCACTTAGTGAAGGCGACTCTTTCCACTAAGCTCCATCATCTTGTTGCAATCTCAACACTTAATGGTTTTAATTTTGTTAGGATCTACCTTAACACCTTCATGAGATACAATATGACCCATATATTCCACCTCTTGTACTCCAAAGAAACATTTGGACATTTTTTCATATAATTGTTTCTCCTCCAATATTTTGAGCACCATGTCAACATGTTGGACATGATCCTTCCAAGACTTGTTGTAGATTAGTATATCATCAAAAAATACTAACACAAATTTTATAAGGAAGGGTTTGAAAATGGAATTCATCAAACCTTGAAATGTAGAAGGTGCATTAGTAAGGCCAAAAGGCATGACCAAAAATTCATAATGACCCTCATGAGTTCTAAATGTTGTTTTCGGAATGTCTTCAGTCTTCATTCTGATTTGATGATAACCTGAATGAAGATCCAACTTGGTGAAGTAAATTGATCCATGCAATTCATCCAATAATTCATCAATGACAGGAATGGGAAATTTATCTTTAATAGTGAGCTTGTTGAGCTCCCTATAATCTAGACACATGCGCCATGATCCATCCTTCTTGTGAACCAATACTACTGGAGTAGAGAAAGAACTTTGACTAGGTTGAATTATACCAGCCTCTAGCATTTCTACAACCATCCGTTAAATTTCACTCTTTTGGACATAGGTACATTTGTAAGACCTGATGTTTGGAGGAACACTTCCTGGAATCAAATTGATAGCATGATCATGATCACGAATAGGTGGGAGGCCTTTGGGAGTCTCAAATACCTTGGAATGATTGTCCAAGACTTTTTGGAGATCTTGAGAAATGGATGATTTCGATGTGGGAACCTCTAGTGAACATAATTGTGCAATTATGCCTCATTGTTCTTTCTTTAGAAGCTTTGTCATTCCATTAGAGCTGATTATATTTCCCGGTTTCCCCGCGATACTCCTTAATTCAACTTCCTTTCCTTCTGAAGAGAATTTCAAGAAAAGTTCTTGAAAATTAAAAGCTATTGTACCCAAGGATTGTAGCCATTGGACTCCTAGTACAACATCAGCACCACCCATTGGAATGGAAAGCATTGGGCTATTCAATACATATTCCAGACTCTACCTGAAGAAATAGAATGTAAACACTTCCTGAATAGTAGATCTGATGATCAACAGCTCCGATACCATGTAGAAATTTTGAATAATTTAACACATATTCAACAGATATTATCCTGATCATGTACTATTGCGGAATACATACACAATACATAAGCTCCTCTACGTTGATCATCAATTTAGCAGCATCAATAACAATAAAACATCAAGAGCATTCACACATTAACACAGTATGTAACCCCGGGAAAGCATCTCACTAAAAACCCCAACTATCTGTATATTAATGATTGAGACCATGTAACATTACAAAGTACGATGCTTATCACAAGCAATCCAGTACCAGCTCCACCTGTTACACACAATACAGCTAAGATCTGATCTCCAAATCTATTCCACTGCTTGCTAACCTCCACTGCTCAATACCTGCTCAAGAATGAATGAGAATGGTTTACCAAACTCGTATTTCACCTCCAAAGAATCACTCATACTGTGTTAGACGTGAGCAGAGGCTATAATACTAGGCAAATACATGAGCAAACTCATTGGCATACTCAATCCCTTGATTTTGCAAATCCTCATGCACAACTATAGTCACAACTGATAGCAATTTGATTCTCTAACACCTGTCCCTACTGAACTAAACATGCACTAACATGAAACTGAGTTAACTGATGTATTCTATAGTTGTATTATGAGTTAATAATTATTTTAACAACTCATTATTAGTCTATTTGCAGTTAGACTAACTACAACTAGTTTAACCAAGTCAAACTGAACACAACTCCATCAACTCCACAATCAACTCCACCAAACTCAACTGATTGAGTTCTAACTGAAGTCATGCATGCAACAACTCAACTGACTCATAAGAAAATCGTACTTCCTTCTGACAGCTGCATGGGCCACATCTGTAGCTCAAATTGAAGTGCTCCAAGAGAATAAGATCAAGTTTATAGTCCAAATATTATTATGAGACAATAATATTTGACTTTTCTATTTTGGACAGCCAGTCTAAAAATAGACTTTGATCACTCCTGCTGTGATCACTCCTACTATGGTCACTCCTACTGTAATCACTCCTGCTGTGGTCACTCCTGATGTGATCATCCCTGTTGTGGTCACTCCTGTTGTGATCATCCCTACTGGGATCCAAAAATAGAACTTGCGCCATAATTTGCCTGCGAGCCCACTTAGTGAAGGCGACTCTTTCCACTAAGCTCCATCATCTTGTTGCAATCTCTACACTTAATGGTTTTAATTTTGTTAGGATCTACCTTAACACCTTCATGAGATATAATATGACCCATATATTCCACCTCTTGTACTCCAAAGAAACATTTGGACATTTTTGCATATAATTGTTTCTCCTCCAATAGTTTGAGCACCATGTCAACATGTTGGACATGATCCTTCCAAGACTTGTTGTAGATTAGTATATCATCAAAAAATACTAACACAAATTTTATAAGGAAGGGTTTGAAAATGGAATTCATCAAACCTTGAAATGTAGAAGGTGCATTAGTAAGGCCAAAAGGCATGACCAAAAATTCATAATGACCCTCATGAGTTCTAAATGTTGTTTTTGGAATGTCTTCAGTCTTCATTCTGATTTGATGATATCCTGAACGAAGATCCAACTTGGTGAAGTAAATTGATCCATGCAATTCATCTAATAATTCATCAATGACAGGAATGGGAAATTTATCTTTAATAGTGAGCTTGTTGAGCTCCCTATAATCTAGACACATGCGCCATGATCCATCCTTCTTGTGAACCAATACTACTGGAGTAGAGAAAGAACTTTGACTAGGTTGAATTATACCAGCCTCTAGCATTTCTGCAACCATACGTTCAATTTCACTCTTTTGGACATAGGGATATTTGTAAGGCCTGATGTTTGGAGGAACACTTCCTGGAATCAAATTGATAGCATGATCATGATCACGAATAGGTGGGAGGCCTTTGGGAGTCTCAAATACCTTGGAATGATTTTCCAAGACTTTTTGGAGATCTGGAGAAATGGATGATTTCGATGTGGGAACCTCTAGTGAACATAATTGTGCAATTATGCCTCATTGTTCTTTCTTTAGAAGCTTTGTCATTCCATTAGAGCTGATTATCTTTCCCGGTTTCCCTGCGATACTCCTTAATTCAACTTCCTTTCCTTTTGAAGAGAATTTCATGAAAAGTTCTTGAAAATTAAAATCTATTGTACCCAAGGATTGTAGCCATTGGACTCCTAGTACAACATCAGCAGCACCCATTGGAATGGAAAGCATTGGGCTATTCAATACATATTCTCCCATGGATAACTTGATGTTATGGCACTTTCCTGAGCAATTTATGGTTCCTCCACTTGCAACCATCACTTGACACTCTGGTGCTGGATATAGGAAACAATTCAATTCCTTTGCTATCTTATAATGAATAAAATTATGGGTACTTCCCAAATTAATCAGCATTATTACCTTTTTCTTCTTCATATGCCCTTCTATCTTGATAGTTTGAGGAGTGGTAATTCCAGCCAATGCATTACAAGATATGGTCAGATTCATTTCTTCTTTTTCTAGGGTTTGTTCCTAGTGTATATCCTCTTCTTTTGATGTTTCTTGTTCCTTTTCTTCCTCCTCTTCACAATCTATGTAAAATAATTTCTTCTCGGCACACTTATGACCTTTAGTGTATTTGCTATCACAATTGTAACAAAGCCCTTTTGCTATTTTTACTTCCAATTGTTGTGGTGTCAACCTTGTAGGTTATGGATGACTAGGGGCAGCAACACTTCCATCTTTATGATTGTGAGTGGTAGGCTTCTTTATTGCCATAATTTTGCTTTCCATTTTTCTTGCCAACCTGAATGCCTTCTCCAATGAATTTGGTTCCCAAAGGTGAACCTCATGTTGGATATTATCTTTTAAAGTCCCTATGAACAGATCAATCTTATTCTCCTATGGAATATCTTTTACCCTTATATTCAATTTTTGGAAGTCCTCAACGTGCTCCATCATTGAACCCTTTTGTTTGAGATTTATCAATTGGCTAAAAAAAGTGTTGCTTTTTGTATCCTCATAATGTGTTATCATTTCATCCATAAAAATATCCCAAGTGACAATTTGTTTACAAGAGCAAAGCCATCGATACCATACAACCTGATTTGGTTCCAAATATAAAGTTGCAATGCATACCTTTTGTATGTTTTGCACATTATGGAGATCGAAAAATTGCTCCATCTATAGTATCCATGTTCGGGGATCCTTGCCATCAAACTTCCTCATATCGTTCTTTGGAACATGGTAGTTCTTCAATCCAACGTTAGAGTCTATGAAATCATGATTAACATTTATTTTGTTCTCATCATGAGTTTCCTTTACTACCCTTTCGCCATTAGTAAGCATTTCTTGTAGAAACTTTGTCAAATTTGTCTTCAAATCTTCCATTCCTGTCTTCAAATTTGTCTTCAAATCTGCCTTCAAATCATCCATCTTAGTTTCCACGCCATCCATCTTAGCTTCCACGTTGTCCATCTTAGCTTCCACGCCATTCATCTGATCTGATAATCACCCTATGAATGACCTCAGTTGAAGATTCATTAAACAAAATGTATTACAGACTCATGTGATGGTGTGTGTGTTCTGTGTTATTTAAGCAACGGATCGATCAGATTGCCAATACATAGAAAATAAATGGAAAGACAGCAGAGAAATACAGTAAGCAACACAAAGACAAAAGCAATTTTTAATAAGGAGTTCACCCTATTCTCCAGGGCTACGTCTCCGGTCCAGCTTCAGTGGTGGCCTCATTTTATTGTGTCTTTCAGTAGAGAAATTACAATGCAGAGACTCAATATGAGTTCTCCTGAAGCAAATTTTGCTTGGCAGGGTGGTTCTTGGATTCCCCAAGCCACTCGGAGTACACAGACTCTTGTTCTTCCTACCAGCTCTGTGACCCTCAGTCTACAGTGGAAAGAGCCAAATGTGATGCTCAATCCGGATTGATTCCTCTATGGGAAGGCTTGATTCTTCAAGCTCTCTAGTGCTCAATGTTGCCTGTGGTCAGCTCAGCCCTCTGTCTCCTCTGCTTGGCTTTACTGCTCTTTGTGCTCAATCCTCCTCTCAGGGTTCACTATTCACTATCTCTCTTGGTCACTTGGACTCTTTGTTCTCTCCCTTCGAATCCCTGTTCACTGTCTCTATTCATGGCTTTAGCCATTCGACCTCCGTGCCTGTTCGGTTCCTCTCCCGCCTACGTCAATTCGCCTTCCACCTGTGTGCTTGGAGTTCCATGTTCGATGTCAGCATGAATGCTCGAGAAGTAGCCATGTGTCTCCATCGGAACAGCGCCAGTCTATTTGTCGATTCGTTTCTTTTTCCACCGTGGCGGTCAACGAATTCCAAATCCCCTTAAATTTCGGCATAATCCCCTGTCGATTCCGCTTCTGTCTATCGGGCACAATCTCAGTCATCCGATTTGGGCTCCTCCAGATCCAACGTCATTCGCACGTCGAGCGTGGTTGAATTGCTCGACCGATCGCTGAGGGTGATTGCTCCTGCTTTCTCCAAAACCACTTACCGTTCAAGGGCACCCCAATCAATACTGCCGGTTTCCAGGGCACGGGTCCCGCCTTTGTACTTTAGCACCTTTACCTTTTTCTTCCCGTGGTCCTCTGGTTCCCCCACGCGACCGAGTGCTTAAGGCTCCTCCTTTTTGGCCCTGTTTGCCCAGCGATGCGTGTTAGCGCTATTGAAAATCAGCTCCTTTTCCCGATCCGGGGCTCCCAGGGGCTATTTTGACCTCCTACATAGTCTCCATGGGCCTCGGTCAACACGCTTTGACCGAGGTCCTCGTCGTTCCGTGCTGGCTGCCATGGCCACTGGTTCAGGGTGTTTTCGATTGTTGTTTTGGATTCTTCAAGAATTTATTTCGTCTTGATATAGTCATGGTTCTATGACAGTCATTTATGGATCCGATTTGGATCACAGCCTCCCAACTGAAAAGCTTTTGGACCACCAAAAGTTGGTTTTTTTTTTCAAGCATCGACTAAGTGAGGAAACTGTTGTCTCACTTGTCCAATCTCAATCCACTTCGCACTACTCGACTTCGAACCTTTAAGCCCAATTCTGAGGTATTCCACCTGTTCACTGCGCGTTGTCCTTACCTGCATGTCCAGCACTGTATATTCCTGCAACTCATTAAGATATTTAGGTAGTAGGTCATCAACAGAAGGTAATTGACTCTGCTCTTCAGGGTCCTTGTTGGGACTCATAAATGTCATATTTTCATCCACCTTTTTCTTCACTATTCCTTACATTTCATCATCCCATTAACCTTTTATCATATCATTTTCATACATACATTTGGGTTTCACCTTCTTATTTTCCATTTTATTCATTTTTGTATTACAAGTGAATTTATGATTAAATATTAGAAAATATACATAATTTTATATATATCTCAAGAATATGTGAGTTTTGTGATGTGTAGGAAATATGTGAAGAATTAATTCCAAGAGACTTATCCATATCTCCTCCACCATATTAAGGAGATAATTATGCAAGCCTATTCCTAAGGAGAAAAGCATGGAGGATTTGGTTGGCATATCTTATCCAATTCCTAAGGAGAAAAGCATGGAGGATTTGGTTGGCATATCTTATCCAATTCCTAAGGAGAAGATCATGAAGGATTTGGTTGGCATATCTTATCCAAGATATGTGAGAGATTTATTGAGAGATTTGTGGGATCATATTTTGTAATAATGGGAAAGTAGTTAAAAATGCTTGAGAGATTTGTGGGATCATATTTTGTAATAATGGGAAAGTAGATTAGTGGATGTTCATTATGAGTTGTTACTCATCCCATTGTATAAATAGGAGTACAATCTCCTCCATTTGTACTCTGGAAGCTTTTATAATCTTAGAATTTGAAATAAAGGATCATACTTCAATTTTTCTTCTACACCTGAGTCTCCATTGAAGTGGTGTGCTTGTGGAGTTATGGAGGGCCCCCATGGCCTCACTTGCATTCTTATTTGTTTATAATTTATTTTATGTTTTTGTTTGATTTAGTGTTCAAGTTTTGTTAAATGTTCTAATATTGGAAGAGACTTATTTGAAGGTGTTCTTGTAAGAGAACCGTAAGATCTCATACAATTATTAGATCTAGGTTTATTTCATTTCAGCTTTTAATTTCTTATTAGATGTTCTAATGTTGGAAGAGATCTTGTAGAATATGTTCTTGTAAGAGAATCATAGATCTCAAACAATTGTTAGATCTAAGTTTGATTAGTTATTGAAAGAGATCTTAATGAATATGTTCTTGTAAGGGGACTTTAATATCTTGGACAAATTAGGAATCTTTCTAGATCTATATATTTTAGATAAGCACTTCTAAGTTTACCTTCCTGGGTTGACATTAAATTAAACTCTAATTTGCATCCGCATTTTAGACCACACATTTTGGCGTCGTTGCCGAGGAAGTGCAACTAAAAGGATTTAGTAATTATTTTATGCATTTGTTTTTATGGACTAATTTTTGGAACTTGGTGACAGCAGGTTCGTAAAGGAGTTCAAAGTTTGGAGCATTTTTATTTTCGCACATAGTTAATTTAAATTTAGTTTTTATTTTAAACCCCCCCATTTCTCACTAATCCATCTACGGATGAGGGCTTTGACAATGTTGAACAGGTACTTCTTGGAGAGCAAGGACAATAACCTTGAGCCAACTCTAAGACAGGATTCTCACATACTTGCAAAACATAATGTAAAATTTTTAAATCTTGATGTGAGCATGTTCGAATTTTTAGTCTGTAGATGGCTTCAATGGAAGCATGCTTTTACTTAGAAAATAAAACATCTTTTAAGTTAATATAGAATAGATTAGAAAAATAAAAATGACATCTCATTAGAAGTCGTTATCATTAGAAGTTTTTAATTTTGTTTTCCAAAAATAAATCATCATGAATAAAAAGAACTGCTTCATCTTTGCATTTCTATGTCTTGTTTCTGTATCACGGGTGAGCCAAGAGCCTGATTATCGGAAAGATTTGTCTTCCGAGAGTCTAAATGCCCCCACGACATTGCAGAAAGAGTGTAGATAATGCAAGGTTTTGTCGCAGATCTTAATTGTGTTTTTTTTTTCCCACAGATTTTAATAGTGTTTTATCCATCCACGCTAACCTGCATAAATAAAAAAAATCAAGAGATTAGTATGCTCTCTTCACGTGCTTCGTGCGATCTGGAAGATCAGAAAATCTATTAATTTATTTCAAATAAAAATACTTTTGCTGGGAAATTGATTTGCGATATGACAATAAAGAATTTTGTAAATGAGCGAAACATCATCTTACAAAAAAAATAAAATAAAATAAAAATTTAGATAAAACTTACTCTTTTAGTTTTGTGAAAAAAAAACAACTTGAACTATAAAAGAAGCCATACGTTGACTTTGCCACAAACAACAAATGTATTCCAAATTTCATCAAAAATCGATTTATGATACGCCCAGATTTATTATAACCTGGTTTTCATAGTGAATTTCATTGTATTTTCTGTCTTATATGGGTGTAAAAAAAAATGAGTTCACCGCTTTCATCATTCTAGCATTTAAGTTTCAGAGGAATAAGATCATTCATTGTCATGATTGGTTGGTTTTTGCGAATTGCCAGCGCATTGCATTTCTTTAAAAAGATTAGAAAGTTTCGTTGTCATACCACATGATGCAATTCACTGAAAATTTTCAGCGTCTCCCAAGTATATCCAGATTTCCCATACCCTGCAATTTCAACCAATCACATTTTGCTCTGATTCTCCAATCTATGGCTCGAATTCTTTACTTTCATATGGCTCACTGCATCACCACGCACACCAATTGATTTCTGTTGCCACAAGCTTCACGAAATCGCACCAGTCTCAACACGTGATTTTAAAATGGATTTTTTGCGCAAATCAGGATGAACTAAAAAAAAACTGAGACATGGGTTTTCTCCGGAATGGGGGTAATTAGGTGACTTGCGAGAAATTTCCTGAAATTTGCAGCGGTTTTGGAGAAAATTAGATTTCTTTCGAGCCTAATTTGATAGATTACGCCAAAATCCGATTTTCTTTGTGGCCAGATCTGATTTTCGTGGCTAAAATTCCAGCTTGAGACAGTGGGAGAAAACACTATAAATTAACACTTGTCTATTTACGGGATTGATTGTGAGGGTTGAAATCCATACAAAACTAAAAAAATTAGCTCAAAAATTTTAATGATCAGAAGCTTCCACTAATTTTTCTACTATTGTTCAGCCATGACATCGTTTGTTTAATTTCATCGAGCAAAAACATAGCCACTACAACTTTGTTTTAATTATCAGGACTGCTGGATGAGATATAGCTGCAACATCGAAATAGCTACAAAAATGGAATCAAATGCAGAATATGCAAGTGCAATATCATAACATTTTTTTTTAGACAGATGATTTCCATTGATGGGCGAAGCACAGAAATCACCACACGGAAAAACTTTCAACGAGGAGTAACAATTAGTTTTTTTTTTTTTTTTTTTAAACGCATTTGTGTTAAACTCTTGCAAATTTTTAAATGATGCAGATTTTGGCAATTACAAGATCAACGGCGATATGTGAAATTTTATATCATCGACGCAAATCATGAAACAATTTTGACTATTGTCGGGATTTGCATAATTGTAACGAAATTGAATTTTATTTGCATAAGAAGGGAATTACTTATACTCATTTCATATTTGACAATGGATTTGTAAAAAAAATCATAGAATTGGGCTAACTTATACATTTGATTTTATTTAAATTTGTTCCATTGGTGTTTATTTTTTCCATAAAAAAACCAAATAGAAATTGATCACTTTTGCTTGGATATATTTATGTTTTGTGAATGCCAAGTTTTTGCAGGTTTGCGTTAATCAGATGATCCTTCAAGGAGTCTAATTTGTCGACAGTTGGACTTCTGACAGATCAATTTTATGATGAATCATGTGAATAAGTCCATATTCATTACAACCAGTCTCTTATTCCCTTTGTAAAATTGTAAATCCCAATCAGTCCTCAAAGCAAGCCAAAATCCCTTTTTCCTAACAAGTTTCAATCGTGCAGTCAAATCTACTTGTTTTCATTCACCCCTAACCCACAAAATAAAACAAGCAGCTCACTTACAAAAAGTTCCCTTATTTTCATTTTCCTTGTCATTTCCATATCCATTTTTCACAGCAAGAGTTCATCTTCATACACCATGCATTTCCTTACATCCATTTTTGGACGCTTGAAGGAGCTAATTCTTCACTGCACATATCTTGACATTTTCCACTACACAACGATCCTTTTGTGTCATGATTACTTTCTTTTGAATAAAACTCATTCCCTTTCCATGATTACACTGTCTTGTTTTCCTCACCATGCTGATCCACACTGCTTGTCCATGAGTTCTTTCCATTTATAGTCCTACCAAATCTTTTTGTACAAACTCGCGTTGACTGATGTGGGATTTCTTAAGGCCCACCTTTCAACAAGTCTTGCCCCATCGACATCAGCACCTTATCTGGGAAATAGACTAGAGTTCCTTTTGAGTACCTAGAGGCTTGCATGCCTTAATGGCAAGTTCTCTCACTAACGATCATGGGAATACATCAATGTCCCTTGATCTTCAGATCTTGCAAGTGGCTCGAACTCAACACATCCATTCACACTTCGCAAGATGTACTTGGGTACCTTGGCACTCATTGACATCAATGGTGAGTTGCCTCGCATTGGTTAATGGCATACATCAATAGCCGGTAATCCAATGATTTCTATTCATGCTTGACATCGACACATTCTTTCGCATGATTAGAATTGTACCAAGAAGTTTAGTAGCAGGTGAAGACTATACACTTTTTCACGACTCCCTTAGCAGTTACAGAAGCATGAATTCTGATCTATGAAAGTACCACAGTTCCACTTTCAGCATTTATCTTTTCCATGATTCAGCATCAGCAGTTCAGATTCCTTCATTTCCCAGGATCCAGTAACAACAACATCAGTCACATTTTCCTGATCCAGCAGCAGCAGCAGCAACTACATTCCTCTTGCATAGTTCATCATTCTTGGGTAAGTAGAGGTATGTTGTTTTCTAATCTTTAATCATGCAATTCCTTATATGCTAACTTGAATATTTTGGAAAATTCCCTCACCATACCGCATTTCCTTTCATGAGCCATGTCAAGTTGCATGAGGACATGCAACCAATTCAGTTGAGGGGGGGAGAACTATATTCACTTCCATGATTCCATTTCTTCACCACACTACATATTCACTTCCATGATTCCATTTCTTCACCACTATCACTCCATTTTTCTTCATTTACCATTCACCAACATTTATTTTCCAATGATACTTTGTTGCACTTTGCTTCATACGCAATATTGGCATGCTTCATTAATATTACAAAAGGGCTTTCTTATGCACATTATGAATTCCAGTGAATGTTTATATTATTATTGAAGAAAAGAGAACAGAAATTGAAATGAATGTTGTTAACACAAGAACCAACATTATTTGTATTCATGGTTGTCACACAAGAACCAACCATAAGAAAATGTAAGTTGTTACTCATGTCTTTCACATATCCTGGAAACATTCATTATTAAAAGACATCATCCTGTAAAGCCAAAGTTCAAGATGCCAAATGTTCTTAAAGAGACCCATGCATGGTTGCATGAGGACATGCAACAAGTTCAGTTGGGGAGGATGTTGGGACTCATAAATGTCATATTTTCATCCACATTTTTCTTCACTATTCCTTACATTTCATCATCCCATTAACCTTTTATCATATCATTTTCATACATACATTTGGGTTTCACCTTCTTATTTTCCATTTTATTCATTTTTGTGCTACAAGTGAATTTATGATTAAATATTAGAAAATATACATATTTTTATATATATCTCAAGAATATGTGAGTTTTGTGATGTGTAGGAAATATGTGAAGAATTAATTCCAAGAGACTTATCCATATCTCCTCCACCATATTAAGGAGATAATTATGCAAGCCTATTCCTAAGGAGAAAAGCATGGAGGATTTGGTTGGCATATCTTATCCAATTCCTAAGGAGAAAAGCATGGAGGATTTGGTTAGCATATCTTATCCAATTCCTAAGGAGAAGATCATGGAGGATTTGGTTGGCATATCTTATCCAAGATATATGAGAGATTTATTGAGAGATTTGTGGGATCATATTTTGTAATAATGGGAAAGTAGTTAAAAATGCTTGAGAGATTTGTGGGATCATATTTTGTAATAATGGGAAAGTAAATTAGTGGATGATCATTATGAGTTGTTACTCATCCCATTGTATAAATAGGAGTACAATCTCCTCCATTTGTAATCTGGAAGTTTTTATAATCTTAGAATTTTGAAATAAAGAATCATACTTCAATTTTGCTTCTACACCTGAGTCTCCATTGAAGTGGTGTGCTTGTGGAGTTATGGAGGGCCCCCATGGCCTCACTTGCATGCTTATTTGTTTATAATTTATTTTATGTTTTTGTTTGATTTCAGCTTTCAAGTTTTGTTAAATGTTCTAATATTGGAAGAGTCTTATTTGAAGGTGTTCTTGTAAGAGAACCGTAAGATCTCATACAATTATTAGGTCTAGGTTTATTTCATTTCAGCTTTTAATTCCTTATTAGATGTTCTAATGTTGGAAGAGATCTTGTAGAATATGTTCTTGTAAGAGAATCATAGATCTCAAACAATTGTTAGATCTAAGTTTGATTAGTTATTGAAAGAGATCTTAATGAATATGTTCTTGTAAGGGGACTTTAAGATCTTGGACAAATTAGGAATCTTTCTAGATCTATATATTTTAGATAAGCACTTCTAAGTTTACCTTCCCGGGTTGACATTAAATTAAACTCTAATTTGCATCCACATTTTATACCACACAGTCCTCAATCACTGAAGTTTCAAACAACCTCAAGCAATCTACATTCACGACTAAGTAGATGTGCATGTAAGCTGGCAGATCAAGGCGAAAAGCATTTTCACCAATCTTCTCAAGTATCCTGAAGGGTCCATACCTGATAGGTTTTAGCCTCTTACCTTCACCTTGCATCATGTTCTTGTTGATATATAGCCAGACTTGGTCTCCAACTTGAAAACTATGCTCCATCCGATGCTTATCATGCCTAGCCTTGTACTTGGCCTGGCTCTTTTCCAGCTGTTCCTGTACTACCTGGTGGATCTCCTGGATCTCTTCAATGAGGCTAGTTGCCCTGTCCACATCACGGTGTCCATCAACCATGGTATCTTTACCAAAGACAAAATCCAAGGGATACCTTGGTATGAAACCAAAGCAGGTCTCAAAAGGAGATCTCTAGGTAGAAGAGTGTTTGGCTTTATTGTAAGCATGATGCACATAACACAAGTGTTCATCCCAAAGCTTAGGGTGTTTGCTACAATATCCTCTCAGTAACTGGATCACTGTCCTGTTAACTACTTCTTTCTGGCCATCTATTTGTGGATGAAAAGTTGTGCTTTTCTTTAATTTGGTGTCCACTAGTTCCCACAGACTGGACCAAAACTTTCCCACAAATCGGGTGTCTCGATCAGATATAATAGAAGTGGGTAATCCAAAATGAACCCATACATGTTCAAAGAATAATTTTGTAGTTTGTTTAGTTGTAATATGTTTACTACAGGGTATCAAAATACACATTTTGTTGAACCTATCCACAACAACATATAGATAGTCATGACCCTTCCTAGATTTAGGCAGTCCTCCAACAAAATCCATGGAAATGCTTTCCCAAGGGTGAGAAGGAACTGGCAACGGAGTGTACAAGCCTAGTTTTCTATTGTCGGGCTTGCTTTTAGCACACATAGCACACCCCTTTACATATCTAGAAACTGTCTCACTCATTCTTGGCCAATAACAGAACCTTTGCAGCTATGCAACTGTTTTACTTACCCCAAAGTGACCTGATATCAAAGAAGTGTGTGCTTCCCTAATTATCTTCGCTCTCTCAGTTTGTGGAATGTAGAGTTTCCCACAATGATATAAGAGTCGGTCCTTCACATGATAGTCCAATTCTTCTACTCTTTTGCCTTGACTCAAAGTTGAATATACATCTTTAAAATCTACATCCTGAGCATATTTTTCTATGTAGCTTTCATGCAACACATAATTATGCTTAAGTATGGTAGATGCATTTATAATGGGTCTAGATAACATGTCTGCAACCTTGTCATGTATGCCCTTTTTATATCTGATGACTAAATGAAACTGTTGTAGAAAACCCATCCATCTGTAATGTCTTGATTGTTGCAACTTAGTTTGGGAGTGTAGGTATTGAAGTGGTTGATGATCAGTATGTATTACTGTTTCTTTGCCCATTAAGTAATGTTTCCACTTTTTCACACTCTAAACTAATGCATACAATTCTTTTTCATAGGTAGGATAGTTAACTACTGCAGGATTAAAAGTCTCAGAATGATAACATATGGGTTTACTGTGCTGTGTCAACACTACTCCCATAGCATAGTCAATGGCATCAATTTGGATCTCAAATGGTCTTTGTAGATCTGGCAGTGCTAGTATAGGTGTTGTACTAATTTTTTCTTTCAAGGTGTCAAAAGCTTTCTGTTGTTTGCCTCCCCACTGAAACACCTTGTTCAATCCTGTCAAAGCATGTAAGGGAGCTGCAATTGAGGAAAAATTTGAAATGAACTTCCTCCAATACTGTGCTGCCCCTAAGAAGCTTCTCACTTCTGTAGCAGACTTGGGTTTAGGCCAGTTTACAATGACTGCCACTTTAGAGGGATCTATTTTCAATTCACCTCCCCTACTATGTGACCCAAATAATTTAGAGAGGTTTTGCCAAATTCACATTTGGAGAGTTTAACATAAAGTTTTTCTCTTTTCAAAACATCTAATGTCTGCTTAACATGCTTTAAATGTTCTTCCCATGTTTTATTAAAAATCAGAATGTCATCTAGATACACAATAACAAAATCATCAAGAAAAGGTTTGAGTACATCATTCATTAATCTCATGAAAGTAGCAGGGGCATTGCTTAAGCCAAAAGGCATAACTGGCCATTCATACAATCCCTACTTTGTTTTGAAAGCAGTCTTCCATGCATCTTTCTCTGCAACTCTGACCTGATGGTATCCACTGTGCAAATCCAGCTTGGTGAAATAAACAGCTTCCTTCAATTGATCTAAAAGATCATCTATGCGAGGAAGGGGATAACAATTTTTTATTGTTATCTTATTCAGTGCTCGGTAATCAATGCACATTCTCCACGAGCCATCTTTCTTTCTCACCAAAATGATTGGTGACCCACATGGTGATGTGCTAGGCCTGATGAACCCTTTCTCGAGCAACTCCTGCACCTGCTTCTTGATTTCAGCATTCTCTAAAGCAGATAACCTGTACATCCCAATGTTAGGAAAAGGAACATCTTGTTGCAAAATAATATCATGTACTATTCCCTTTTTGGGTGGTAGACCTTGAGGTGCTTGAAACAAGACATCATACACTGAAAACAATCTTTTCTATATCAGCTTTCTGATCAAAATTACAGCCCTCAAATACATTGGTTTTATCAATTTTCTTTTCCTTTACAACCATCAGTAAGAATTGTTTGCATGAATTTATCATTCTTTTCATCTATCCTGAGTTTATGAGAGTATAATTATTCTTGAGCTTATGAGCTCTTACAAAATATTCGATTCCATCTTTAACAAGTAGATACTTGTTCTCAGCTCTATAGAAAATAGCCTTCCTATCATACAAGTAAGGACTTCCTAAAACAATCCCACATATATCCAAAGGAATTATATCTAACTCAACCTCATCTATAAATGCTGACCCAAAAGAAAACTTGAGTTTGCACTATCTAGTCACTTGTAGTTGTGCTTTATCATTCAACCATCCTAATGGGTATGGCTTCTTATGAGGTGTAGTTGCTAATCCCAATTTCTTTACAATTGCTTCAGAAATTAGATTTACTTGTGAGCCACTATCAAACAAAGTAGCAATCTTTTGATTTTTGGAAACAACTCGAATATGGAAAAGCTCATGTCTTTTTCTCTCATGTTCTTCATCAATAACAGATTGAACAAAATTACTAGTAGATGCTTCAGAATTCTTACCTTTTAGACCTGTGGCTGCAATGATTGTTTCATCTCCTGAGTCTGACCCCAAATCTTTCTGAATAGTTGCAGTAGTCTTCTTCTTCTTGCCCTCGGACTTCTTAGGTCTCAGCTCTGCATGTAGAATCCAACAGTGCTCATCATCATGCCCCTCCTTTTTACAGTGAGTGCATGAGGCTTTGCCTTTCTGTGCAGTGTTAGCCTTCCTTGCTTTCCACTTCTGTTTCTTTTCTCCTTGCTCTTGCTTACAGTGGGTTGGGATGATCCCCCAAATTCTGGGTTTCCATTCTTTCCTCTAGCTTCTAGATGAGTAGCTTGTAGAGATACCTCATCTATACTAGTGGGATTAAACATTAGGATGGTATACCTCATGTAGTTGTGTAGAACACCAATGTACTTCAAAATAGTTTCTGGTGAGTCTGTTATAGACATTTTTGTTCACTGCAACCCCAAGCATAAAATGTCCATAAACCAAGGGCTCCTAAGTCCCTAAAAGTGTTGTTCCAACCCCTAAAGGAACAAGGTCAACTGATTACATCTTCTCCCAGAAGTTCTCCATGAAAAACTACTCAGAACTGTCAAAACAGGGTCATTTCACCTGCTCCATAGGCAAAGTGCGTTGCATCTCACCTAAGTACACTCAGTGGGTGCGTTGCATTTCAAAAATCCCTTCTATGGGGTGCGATGGGCGAGAAGAGACAAATGGCAGTGTCAATCCACGAGGTGGAGAAGCATGGAATCTTCCAGAAACTTCTCCTGTGACACTTGCCTTTCTAAATTCGACCAAGGATGAGTAAGAGATCATCAATCTCCAAGTGGAAGCAAGAACTATCAGAGGAAAGACACTAATCAAATCACAAGCTGACTCATCTCCCTTACAGATATCTATATATGGATCCCTCATCCCAGAGATCCAGAGGCTGGAATTTTGCATCTTGTAAGGAATTGTTGTTGGTTTCTTGAGGCAACATCATAGTGTTGGGTGATCTAAGCTTTGCATGAGGTGAAGAATCTTACTTGCTGAGAGGATGATGTTGGGTCAGAACAACTGGTTGTAACTCTCTTGGCTCTTTCTTGATTATCAATAAAGCTATTCAAGTTTTCCTCCATACTCTTGTGTAATCTATGTTTTGTGCATTTGTATGGTCAATTTACATCTGATCCTAGATTGTTTATGATAATAGATCCATGTTCTCGTATAGTGTTATGCTGCTTTGATTCTACAGGTACTCTGTAAAGCCGGGTATACAAGGAAGCAAGTAGCAAAGGACTATCAAAAGAGAGAGGAATCGAGCAAGGAACCAAGCGCAAGATAGAGGTTGGTCTCCTTTATTCTTCTCTCATCTATCTTTCATAAAGGAAAATGAAATTAGTTTTACTTTGTTTGTTTCTAAGGTAGCTACCACACCTTAGTGGGATTAGCAGTTCTGCATAGACACTTTTCCCTGTAACAAAATGGTGACTCCACTGGGGAGCGACTAGGTTGTTTATTTATCTACATTTGTTTACTTTATAAACTTACAGACGGAGCCTGAAGTTGAGCCAAGTAGCTTTCGAACTGCATTTTCTATGCAAATGCAAAGTAGATAAATGTCGCTTCAATCAATCTCCGGGTATTGTTTATGAATTAAACAACTGATTTACAAACTCTCTAATTGCCCTTGTGGTGGCTCTAGTAACCTCCTTAGATCTACCCCTATTGTTGATTTACTGATTACCACTTGCTCGGCCAAAATCCCTGAACTGAACTGCAAACTGTGACCCGGAACCCAAGCAAAGTCTCGTCCCTGGCCCAGCGCAGTCTCTGTTCTGTGAATCTGAAATTCAGCACACTTCCCTAGTGTAGTAGGTGCGCTGCATTTCAAATTCACTGTGTTACAGGTGCGCTGATCAGACTAGGCATTGTTCCTGAATTTTGGTTTCTGTGTTCACTCTTTTCAGATCTATTCAAGAATTTTGCTGCCTATAGTCAGTACACCTCTATTTGAAACCCCTTTCCTTGCTGTTATTCCGCCTCCATTGTGCAAAGCACTATAAATGCTTTTGTGTATTTGTTGAGTCATTTTCAGTTCTCCTTTGCAAAAAAGTAACGTAATTGTACTGTCGTTTCTTGATTTGAAAGGGTCGCAAGTGTTGTTTTCAGTCATAGAAGAGAGTTTGATTGCTCTTGATAGTCGATTACCCTGTTACTGTTGTATTTGATCTGAATTAGTAGTTTTTCTAGTGTCGAAAGCAAGTCTTCATTTCCAAATCGCAAAGTGTTGTCATTGTCTTCATTTTGATTTTGAAAAGAAACTTGTTAGTAATTGTTGCTTGAAAAGTAATTCAGATTTGCGCATTAGCTTTCTTTTTATCATTCACATATTAAGAAGGATGAAAACAAATACATGCATGTGCATTTGCATTTAGACTGTTTGATTGGTTTGATTTAGGACAGTGCATATAGTGTGTGCTCTTTGCTCTTTGTTGAAAGAATTCTGTCTTTCTTTCCTTAGTAGCTAGGGTTTTCATTGCACAAAGAAGATAAAAGACTGTTTATCATCTTAGATTGCATTTTAGGAATTGTACATCTACATCACACAGTGAACCTGAAAGGAAAATTTCTTAAGCAAGATCAACTATAAAATAAATTTAATGAATCTAACAACACTTTGGAACCTAACGCACAACATCTAGAAGTCTAGGCTAGAGACATATTCTGGCGTCGTAAAGCCTGGTAACTGTTGTTCTCACTGTTGGTTGGGTGATTCCTCCACTTTGAGATGATAAGTGCCAGTACGGACTTGTGCTCCCACGTACCGTCGAGTATATTTTGGGAGACCACAATAGGCTTAATCCTTTATCCATAGGAAGCCGTGTCTGCCGCCCTATCGCTCGCAATGCACTGAACACAGCATTCGAGAAGATTGGCTGCCGTACCGTAAAAAGTATTCTGCAGTTTTGTGATTGGTTTGGTAATCCCTCTGCCTAGATTTCCAGAGTAGTCCCTTTCGTTCCTTTTCAGACTCCTTAACGGAAAAGGTCCATCTGAGCACTTGTCACTTCAGGCTCATTAAAAATCGAAGGCGACTAGAGTCATCTTTTGTTTTTTCTCGACTCTTTAAAATTGAAAAAACAAGTTGTGTCAAAGCGTCTCAAATTCAACTAATTCGGAAACATACTTCCCCTTGATTTTTAGTTGATCGAGTAATCCACAATCGTGGAAGAAAGTCAATTGAAACCCCGTCGTTCGCGGAGGCTTACAAGTCAACCGTCTTTGTCTCCAGAATCAAAACTATTACAGACAAAGTGAACTCGTTTAACCGGTTCCAAATCTCCTGGTAAAGTTAGAACGAGTGTTCCAACAACATCAGAGACTCCGGTTACTCCAAATATTTCTGGTATCCCTGCCTTTACAGAAGAAGTTCAGCAGCCACCGAAGGATAGTAGTATTGATCCTAGTCTGAGGGTAAACACTTGTGTTACTGAACCAGTTTCATCTACAACCGGTTCGGAGAGTGTTGTTCCTCAAACATCTGTCGTTGCAAATTCCATACCTTCTTCGGCACTAGAAATATTTTATGGACCTGACGGTCTACCTCTTCCACCTGGTCTGATTGCTATAGAAGAGATTATGGAGGATGCTCCATCTAGTACTCCATCGCAATTTGGAGTCGGGATCACTTTGCATCCTTCTTCATCAGAAATTAGTCTACCCCAGTGGAAGCTCCTGTAGAATCGCTAGGTAATCTTTTGGATAGACTAGAAATGTCTGAACAACTGTCAACATCTAGGATTGTGTCGTCCGACACAACGATGGCAGAACTTCCTACTATCACTCCAACAATGTTTGACGGTATACCATCTGTCCCAACTAGCTCTCAATTGCTAGAAGGAGCCCACTCAGGGGCTATTTCGACAGTATGGTTCGTTCCTGTTTGTTCATCCGGAATAGTATCCGGAAACTCTTATGTTGAGTCTCAACAAATTGATCCTTTGGGATGTCAATTTGGACAGTCTGGTCCTCAAGGGCAAACCATTCCTTTAAGTACCAGATTACTGCCGTATGGGGGACAGTATACCCTTTCATTGTCCCCTCCGAGAGGACAGCCATATGGGAGTTCACAACAAAATTCAGGTTATGTTGGAATTACATCTAGCAGTTGGGTACCGATACTACCTCAACAACCAAGAGTTGTATATTCGATGCAACAATGTTTACCTATGTCAAATATACCAACTACGCCAGCTATTGTGACGGTGTCGCAAGTACAAGCGTTGCCTGTTGTATGCCAACCTCAGGTTTCTCAGGTTGTAATGCAACAGCCTCTTGACCCTGTGACTCAACCACAATCGCCAACTGGTGGAATGACACAGGTCCAAACGGGTACAATTACCCCTCATCTTGGTCAAATAGTTAGTATCGGGCAACAGCACATGGCTTCACAACCATGGCTGGTGCAATACCAACAACTGCAATTCCAACAAGTATACCAAGGATTTGAGCAACAAATCTTTGCAAATAGTGGATAGCCGTATATTCAAAATGGTCAAAATCAACCATTCTACAATGGTTATGCCCACCAACCTTACCAAAGTTACCAGCATCAAATGCATTATGCTGGTATGAAAAGACCAACTGCTCAGGCGATTCCATCTTATCCTGGGTATGCTTCACCTAACCTGAATCAACAGTTACCCTTCGTGGTAACTTTAGAGTTACCCGATTTAAATCAGTTAATAAACGATCCAATCGCTTACGCCCCTTGGTGGCCAGCGATTCCGCATAAACTTCCATCAGATATTCCTAAATTTAATGGAAATCCGGGTGAAGATCCGTCGAATCATGTGATGACCTTTCATCTATGGTGTTCATCAAACACCCTAAACGATGATTCAATTAGACTTCGCCTTTTTCAGAGGACGTTAACTGGTCCGGTAGAAAAATGGTATATCGAATTTCCCAGAGCTTCGTTTGACAACTTCAATACCCTAGCCACAACCTTTTTAACCCATTTTCAGTTACCGATAAGGTACGAAACGGGAACGGAACTTCTTACCAATTTCAAACAAACAACGGCCACTCACATATCTGATCATATACATGAGTGGTGACGTCGTCGTAGAATGGTAAAAATGTATGTTCCTGATCAGCTTTTAGCTGAATGGTTTATTAATTCATTATTGCCTTCCATCACAGAAGATGTGGCAAAAGGGGGAGTCGTCACCGAAGAGCAAGTTATCGCTCGTGCACAATATTTAGACTTGATTTACACTCAGTCTGGCATGCTCTACGATAAAATACCTGACGCTCCTAGACCGGAATTCTCGGTCCCTCCTCCTCCTAAATCAAACAATGACTCTCATGTCGGCGATGGCGTGATTGGTGCAACAGACACGAAATCGAAAAAGGCTACATCTAAAAAGGCCCGTAAGATTTCCAGTCAAAATGCAAAAGAAGAACTTCTTGCCTCGGAAGTAAATGTCGTCTCGACAGATAAAGGCAAAGAAACCAAGCAACCAGGAGGCAAGAAGAAAACCAAAGGGAAGAAGAAGAAACAGGAGGAATCATCACCTGAAAAATCTTCTACAAACCCTTCTAGAAATAGGAAACCAAATCGTCCATGCTTTATATGCGATGAGGATCATTGGACAGCAGATTGTCCACACAGAGCTGAGCTTAAAAAATTCTTCAAGAATTCAAAAACCTCGGCAGTATTAACTGATCCGTTTCCAAATCCAGGAACAAATCTGGTTGACAATGGAAATGCTTCCCCGTCTCAAGTGCTGATGTTGTCAGTTTCCAAACAGCAAAATGATGCTTTGATATCGACAAGGAACAAAGATTACGGGAATCCACAGCTGTCGAACAACAAGGATAAAGATCAACCTAGTAGTTCGACAACAACTTCGACAGAAGTTGCGCCACCCATCATTCCTGAACTGACAATAAAACTGCCAAAGGGAGTAGTACACAAGTCGACATTTAATCCTCGTGCTAGAGTGGCACAACATTATAATATAGTGGAAGATCTGGCCCAATCGCCATCCGCTATGTCGACACTTGAGGTACTGCAAAATTGCCCATCCCAAAAGCAAGCTTTATTATCAGCCATCGGTGGGATAGACCCAAAGGATTCAAATCTTGTGTCCTTTAATCATAAAGGATACGATCCTCAGTTACCGGCTCAACTAGCTTTCCTCATTCAAGTGAAAGCCCTCAACAAAACTGTTCATCGAACAATTATTGATGAGGGGGCATCTACATGTATTATGTCGATGAGTTGTTGGAAAACTTTAGGATATCCAACCTTGACGCGATCTTCGACGACATTAAAAGCATTTGACAGACGAACATATACCCCATATGGTATACTAAGTAACTTGCAGGTTGAACTAGGAGGGAAAATGGTAGAAATAGATGTCGAAGTAATCAACGGAAACCTCGATTACAACATCCTACCGGGAAGACCATGGATATATGCTATGGCCGCTGTTGTGTCGACCTATTTTAGGAAGGTTGCATTTCCCTTTCAAGGAGGGATTACAATCGTCGATCAACAAACCTTCCTCCCCAATGGTTCTCAAGTTACGGGAAGCATTCCAATGATCCATGGAAGCCCCCATTCACTTCAAAATATCAGAGTAGGCCTACTAAAAGACCCTATATTAATGGGAACTTTTTCCCTTCCACCTCCAATAAATCTGGCGGAAGTAGCATCGATAGCCT
Organism: Pinus tabuliformis; assembly: GCA_031772625.1. Lineage (NCBI taxonomy): Eukaryota > Viridiplantae > Streptophyta > Pinopsida > Pinales > Pinaceae > Pinus > Pinus tabuliformis. The sequence continues at coordinate 475,270,415 of CM062809.1, read as the reverse complement.
ACAATATGATATCTTCGATCGAAAAGATCTCAGAAAACGATATAAACATGGATCATACACAGGTATTGCCTCCAAGCCCAATGGAAATATTGTAGCAATCAATGTTCCTAGCATGGGAGGCAAGCCCAAATCAATGCTCATCAAGCATTTGGATAGATAGGTCTAAGGAATATGGCACCCCTTCAGATCCTTGGTCGCGAGTGCATTACACTGACGAATGAATTATTCAGTCAATGGTAATTGAAGGGGCACCATGGGAAGATTACCACCATTGTTCCCTTCTTCCAGATTGTGAATAAGATACTCCTGATGACCTTCATCATCCCTCAGTTTTTGATTTCCTATCAAATACTGTAAACATGGTGGATTCTGAGCGAAACTTGTCCAACATTGAAGAGACTATCGCCATAAATATCTCGACCAAAACAGATGTTGTAGAGAATATTTATGTTGGCAAATGTTGTTCTCCTTTAGAACTGGAAATATATAACGCTCTTTTTTGTGAATTCAAAGATGTCTTTGCTTGGTCATATAATGAAATGTCGGGCATTGACTCGAGTATCGTTGAACACAAAATTAAGATGTATCCAAATGTCAAACCAGTACAACAACGGCTACGGTAGGTGCACCCCAAGAAAGTCGCTGCCATCAAGGCAGAAGTTGAAAAACTTCTCCATGCTGGTTTCATTTACCTGGTTCCTCTAACCGATTGGGTATCGAACATTGTTCCTTATGAAAAAACAAGGAACGATTAGAGTGTGCGTCAATTATAGGGATGTAAATCAAGCTTGTCCAAAAGACAACTACCCTACACCCTTCATTGACCAGATAATTGATGAGTGCGCCGGATGCGAAATCTTTTCATTTATGGATGGATTCTCTAGGTATAATCAAATAAATATCTGCCCATAGGACCAGTCAAAGACTGCATTTATTTGTCCATGGGGCACATTCGCATATCGAAAATTACCCTTTGGTTTAAAGAATACAGGGGCAACATTTCAGAGGGCAATGAATTATGCCTTCCATGACATCAAAAACATCATTCAACCATATTTCGACGACCTTCCGGCTCATTCGCGAAAGCGGACTGATCATCCGCAGCATTTAAGAGTGATATTTTTACGTTGTCGACACTACAAGATACGACTCAATCCACACAAATGTGTGTTCTGTGTCAGTTCTGGTCGTTTACTTGGCTTTGTAGTCTCGAAGGACGGGATTCGTCTCAACCCATGTAAGGTTCAGGCAATCATAAATTTGCCTCCACCTTCGAATTTGCTTTAGATTTAGAAACTCCAAGGGAAAGCAAACTTTCTGAGGAGGTTCATTCCAAATTGCGCCGAACTTGCTAAAGGTTATACTCGTCTATTGAAAAATGAAGTGCCCTTCATTTTGGATCAGGTTGCGCAAGCTTCCTTTGATGCTTTAAAAGAATCCCTAATGAAAGCATCATTATTGTATGCTCCCGATTATCAAAAAGATTTTAACCTGTATCTGGCTGCGACGGATACAACCATCGCAATGGTTTTAGTTCAAGAAGACAACGGAATTGAAAATCCTATATATTATTTGAGTAAGAACTTAAATGATACAGAAAGCAAATATTCTTATGTTGAAAAGCTAGCGCTCGCAGCTGTTCAAGCGATACAGAGATTTCGACACTATGTCCTCTTTCGAAAAACTACCATTCTGTCAGATTGCAACCCCATGACTTATATATTGTCGCAACAGTTGCTGGGGGGCAAATATTCAAAATGGATAGTGATTCTACAAGAGTTTGATCTGGAATTTGTAAAATCCAAGTCAAAGAAAGCCCTGGTTTTCGCAGAATTATTATGCGATCTCCCATCGTCGTCCAACGATGAAACATCTGAAGAAACGATCGTGGATGAAACTTTGTTTCTGATATCTTCAAGCAATCCGTGGTATGGGGATATAATCATTTATCTCCAAACCCAAAAATATAGGCCTAATACCTCCCGCTCCGAACAAAAACGTATTCGATACCAATCAAAAGACTACATGATCGTCGGTGATACACTTTACCATCGTGGTGTCGATACAGTTCTATGGAGGTACCTCACCCATGAGGAGGCCGAAACAGTCCTGAATGATTGCCATTCAGGCGCGTGTGGGAGGCATCAATCTGGTTACACTACGGCGCAAAAACTTTTACAAGCAGGGTACTTCTGGCCAACAATGTTCAAAGATTGCATAACCACAGTCAGAAGTTGCCATGCCTGTCAAATTTTCGATAGCAAAACCAGAAGGCCACCCGCACCTCTGCAGCCAATAGTTGTTGTTGGGCCATTCGCCAAATGGGGCATCGATTTCATGACATGTAACCCCACCTCGCCCGGGGGGCATGGGTATATCATAGTCGCAATTGACTATTTTACCAAATGGGCCGAGGCGATGCCTACATTAGATAACACTGGTGAAATAGTTGCCCTCTTCTTTTTCAATCATGTAGTTGCCAGATTCGACGTCCCACAGGCTATAGTCACAGATCATGGATCGCATTTTCGCAATCACATGATGGTTGAATTAGCTGCCAAATTAGGATTGTCGCATGACAGTTCTACTCCATATTACCCGCAAGCCAACTGACAAGTTGAAGTAATCAACAAGGTCCTGAAGCGCATGCTGCAAAGGATGATTGGAATGCACATGATCCTATACTTAGCCTTGTGGGCTTATCGAACATCGGTAAGGAATGCAACCAGGTTTACACCTTTCCAACTAGTGTATGGCCTAGAAGCAATCTTACCAGTCTAGTGTGAAATCTCATCCCTCAAACTCGCAATCGACCTTCTCCCCAGAACTTCAGAAGAGGAGGCTCGTTTCTTGGAACTAATCCAATTAGATGAAACCCGTTGTGATGCCTCTTTGGTTAATGAAGCCCATAAGAAACGAGTCAAGGCGCAGTTCGACAAGAATGTCAAACCCCGTGTCTTCTCAGAAGGTGACTTGATCTTGCTTTATGACCAAGAATCCGATAAATTGGGGGCAAGTAAATTCAAGTCTTTATGGATGGGCCCCTATATTGTTAAGCGAGTGTTAGAAAAAGGAGCCTACGAGTTAATGGATTATGACGGGATTCCACTGGCACAACCTCGTAATGGGTTGTACCTTAAGCGTTACTATGCATGATTCACTGTGGTAACCTATATGCTTTTGTTACATTTTTGTTTTCGCTAAAGTATTTGTTTTGGTCAAGTAAATCCGCTTTTTACATTTGTCGCAGATGTCGAACCTATTGGAACCTTTTGTTGGATATGCCGACGGAGCAAGTCGTAGTTCGCCAAACCTATCGTCTGTGGCCTGGGCCATTTTTGACCCAAGCAGCGAGTTAGTAAGTTTCAGAGGGGTATGTATTGGTCGATCAACGAATAACATCGCTGAATATAGCGCATTGATAGAACTTCTCTCTGATGCCATCACACATGGAATACGCCGACTGGTCGTCAAGCTAGACTCACAGCTCGTCATACTACAACTCACTGGTATCTACTCCGTCTGAAATCCAGCTATCTATCGCATGTTCCTAAGGGTCAAGATTTTGGAAAGGCAATTTGATTCTATTCAATATCAGCATATTTCCAGAACCTTAAACACATTAACTGACTCATTGGCAAATTATGTATTAGATAGACATTTGCAACATTTATAAAAAGAAGCATCTCATCAACATTTGCATCAGGATCATGTAACTTAACCAAAATAAAACTCTGAAAATCAAAAATATATATATAATTGTTTATGGTTTACACATAATGTTCTGTAACCAAGACAAAATTGGTCAAATGACCCAAAACTCAAAACGCTAGTGGGCACCCTAGTCTAATGATGTTGGTGATAACAAGTCACCGCCTGTGCAATCATGTGTAAAAGCCTAGTCCATCGACTTGGCACGCCAGTAGTATGTCGCTGCAACCTCAGAGGCAGCTCGTCAGTCCTCACATCTGGAATACCGAGAGTGAGGCCCTCGACCTGATCCTGTAATGCTGAAAGAGTCTCGGCCACATCAAGGTCGCGAAGGATAGCCCTTCCCACAGCCTCTCCTGCAGGAACGGCAGCTGGCACTCTCAGGCGTACTACTGGCCGGATGGGACCAACATCTGCATGAACACATGAGTTTTGATTAGTCTTGATAGAGTAAAGCACAAGGACATTATAAAAGAAAAATGATAAACAGGAATATGGTCAAAGAATTTACCAATGGCACCCCACTGTTCGCCAGCCGGCAGTACCAAATCTGGGTCACCCCGGAAGTCCATACCAGCATATGGATACTCGGAATAAACCATCTCCTGACGATCAAACCACCCGAAGAAGGTATCAGAAAAGGAAATCTGAGACTGGCCAGCATGCCTAGACATATGGTCGACCCATCTCTGCATACGTGGTTCAGTCGATGGAGGTAAACCGAGTGCAATATACTGCGGCTGCATCAGTGGTATCTTTTCCAAGGCGAAGGCGGTCAAGATAGAACCATATCCAAAGTTCTTCAGTCTCCCGCTCTTCACCTTGGTCAACTGTTCTTTCATCACAAGGAGTACTGCATCACACCAGTTGAACACCTTCGGTTCGAGACATTCCAAGGCATACTGCATATAAGATCGGTTGGCCACATGAAGAGCCGCACCACCAGCCATCCTACCAAAAGTGAATAGAATGGTCCTCAAAGACCTGTCAGTGACATCGCGGATGATGATCTTGCCATCTTTACTCGGCTGAGATCCCTCTCTGCAATACCTGCGAACATAATCTCTCACAGATTCACCTCCATGGGCCGAACCTGATAAAGAGATGGGGGCACCCCACCTCGATAAGCCGGTCAAAAAATAGATGTCCACTACAGTCAAGGGGATGGATTTGCCCCTAATCTGGAACACCTGGCTGGTAGGATCCTAAGCATCGAGAAAATACTGCAGCAAGTTGATTTGTTGTCTCATGCTAGAGATGCGGAAAAACTTCAACAGGCCACAGTTCCGCAGTGTGTTTACTGTAACCGGATCATGTAAAGCAAGCATGTCCTCTTCTTCATGCTCACATTCTCGCCATGTAATAGTCATCTTGCTCCAAAAATATCTGAAAAACAAGCAACAGAAGAGTTAGATACTGATTTGGTGAGAAACAGAGAAAATTTCCATCAAAAAACTGTGCATGAATTGTCTTCCTTGCGCTCATCGCACCTATAGTAGTGGTCTGGGTGCGTTGCATGTCAATTGGCCAATAGACAAGCTAACATCCAACGCACCTTTCGATACATAAAGGGTGTGATGGAGCCAGGGCGAGTTTTTCAAACCCTAGAGGCCCATAAAAACTAGAAATTAGGCTCAGAATGCAAAATGGAAAGGATGAAATGAAAGAGCTCAGGTTTAGCTCATACCTGGTTCAGACGGCGCCGAAAATCATCCACAGAATCTCCCGGAATCAGCTGATGAAAATCAAGGGGGGAAAGCACCTCCAAAGCTCCAACAAGCCAAAGTTCAAATGAAATGGTAAAATGAGAGGTAAAAGCACTTTTAAATTACTTTTACGCAATTTGAGTAAAATATTAGTGTCCTAACTCATTTTTCAAACGTATATCGTTCATTTCTAACTAGTTTGATGAAGCAATTGAGCATGCAGTACAATATTTGAAGGAACAAAGCTATTTACGGTAAAGTCAAGAAAAGATCGTTACTTTGAGTAGTTTTAACGCGGACTTCATGCTCGTTAAAAAATAAACATAAGCAATGAGCAAATGTTTCCCCCAGCGTTTAAGCTCAATAAAAAATGAACCAATTCCCAGTAAATAATCATCGTGAATCTAGTACTTCAGCCTTTAAAGCCTTGGTCGTGTTCCCATCATCACCTCCACTCCATATTGGCCGATCATTCACCTCCATTTGATTGTTTACCCCTTTTGAGGAATAGCTGCGAAGAGTGATCCCCCTAGCCGTCCTTGTAACACTGCCGTGATTGGAAAATTCCAAACCTTACCTGGAATCAGCTGCTACCCAATTTTATCACTTGTTCCTCAAAGACGAGTCTCCTTTAAGCTCTTTTTAACTGACTCGTAAAATATGAAAAGATTGCTGAGCCATTGGCCTCTCCAGCTCGTTAAAGGGACCGGAAGTGCTATCCCTCCTTTAGATTTTAATCTTTTGGACCTGAGGGATGATTACACAAAAAGATCGAGCGCTTGTTTTGTTCGGCTCGTTAAAAGTATCGAAAATTCATCCCTTCTGTATTGTTTTATACTTTTTCGGACTTAAGGGATTAGATGACGAAAAAGGATTTTTGGAGTTTCCTTTACGTCCCTTTTCAGACTCTCTAAAATTGAAAAGGATCGAGTTATCTTTGTCGTTAAACTCGCTAAAACCTAATAGCGACAAACTTGTCCATAGCAGACAAGAACGAGTTTCATTATCGCTAAGCTTGTTAAAACATAGTGATGGGTTTGCCCGAAGGGAAAATTATAGAACAAGCATATGTTATCCTCCCTAAGCTTGACAAAAATAAAGAGGTACTGGTCAGCAATGACTGGGGAAAAATTGGGAAGAAAACTTGAAGAAACTTTGTTGGTAGCAAGTCGCTCTTGAACATGACACTTTCACTCCGCATCCAAGTCGGGTTGGGTTGTTTCATTCATCGGTCACATCACCATGGTCCCATCACACCATCCACATTTGGGGTTAATGCTACCAATCCATCACGTCAGTGTCACCGATATGTTCAAGAGAAGTCACTCAGAGAATTCACCTGTGTCTCACTCGCTGCAATACATTTACGCTCCATTCTTTCATGACCGCCACCCTGAACCTTATATCACCAGATCGTTTTCAACTCCATTAAAATCATTTGCTCCGTTCTGTGTCATTGATGTGGGATTCATTAAGGCCCTCCTATGACGGATCGCTTCTTGTCGACATCAGCTCATTATCCAAGAATTCGATCTAGGAACACCCCTTTCAGTACTTTGAAGCCTGCATGCCTCAATGGCAAGTTTCTCACTTCCGGCGATAGGTTTACATCAATGGCCTTCGACCGAAAGATTTTGCATGGTGTTCGACGCCAAGTCCTTTATTCACACCACGTGAATTGTACTGTAGTACCTTGAGGGTCATTATCATTATCGGTGATTCCTTTCGCACCTGTTAACAGCTTACATCATTGGCTGGTAATCAGGTGATGTCTTTCCATGTTCGACTCCAGAACATCTCTCACATGGATCGACTTGTACTTTGAGTGAAGATCAAACGAGATTGAAGACCCCGGATCTAGTTTCATCCATCTGGGTTGCGATATATATTTAGGAAAATAAAGACATCAAATGTACACCATTGCTGCACAGATAATCATCCAATCAAAGGGATGATGGCTCTACCAGAATCATCAGTCTACACTCAGACGATTGTCTGTCCTATGTACATGAAAATGAATTTATAAAGCTGAGCATGGGAATGCCCGCCTCAGCTAGATCATGAAAATATTATGAAGATAATGTATTGTATTGTATCTTATTACAGGTCTCCTCCTAGCTTGAAAGAACTTCGGATCCTCATGATAAAGCATTTCACCCGACATCAAAAAAGATTAACGACCTCATGCTTTAGGGGGCAACTGTTATAGAAATTTTTGGGCACTGCAACCCCAAGCATAAAATGTCCATAAACCAAGGGCTCCTAAGTCCCTAAAAGTGTTGTTCCAACCCCTAAAGGAACAAGGTCAACTGATTACAGCTTCTCCCAGAAGTTCTCCATGAAAAACTACTCAGAACTGGTCAAAACAGGATCATTTCACCTGCTCCATAGGCAAAGTTCATTGCATCTCACCTAAGTACACTCAGTGGGTGCGTTGCATTTCAAAAAGCCCTTCTATGGGGTGCGATGGGCGAGAAGAGACAAATGGCAGTGTCAATCCGCGAGGTGGAGAAGCATGGAATCTTCCAGAAACTTCTCTTGTGACACTTGCCTTTCTAAATTCGACCAAGGATGAGTAAGAGATCATCAATCTCCAAGTGGAAGCAAGAACTATCAGAGGGAAGACACTAATCAAATCACAAGCTAACTAATCTCCCTTATAGATATCTATATATGGATCCCTCATCCCAGAGATCCAGAGGCTGGAATTTTGCATCTTGTAAGGAATTGTTGTTGGTTTCTTGAGGCAACATCATAGTGTTAGGTGATCTAAGCTTTGCATGAGGTGAAGAAGGGCTTACTTGCTGAGAGGATGATGCTGGGTCAAAACAACTGGTTGTAACTCTCTTGGCTCTTTCTTGATTATCAATAAAGCTATTCAAGTTTTCCTCCATACTCTTGTGTAATCTATGTTTTGTGCATTTGTATGGTCAATTTACATCTGATCCTAGATAGTTTATGATAATAGATCCATGTTCTCGTATAGTGTTATGCTTCTTTGATTCTACAGGTATTCTGTAAAGCCGGGTATACAAGGAAGCAAGTAGCAAAGGACTATAAGAAGAGAGAGGAATTGAGCAAGGAACCAAGCGCAAGACAGAGGTTGGTCTCCTTTATTCTTCTCTCATCTATCTTTCATAAAGGAAAACGAAAGTAGTTTTACTTTGTTTGTTTCTAAGGTAGCTACCACACCTTAGTGGGATTAGCAGTTCTTCATAGACACTTTTCCCTGTAACAGAGTCTAATGAAATACCCATCATCAATGCTCTCTTTCTGAACTCTTGAGTATACCCTTGTACACTTTTCCCTTTCAACTGCCAAAGAGTTTGCCAACTCATCATGGCTTGTTGCATGTAGGCCAATGGATAGAACTGCTTTTTGATTGCAGTAACAAAGTCACTCCAGACAGAGATGGTCTTACCATGCTTCCTCATATCAGCTTGGGTTCTGCCTTCCCACTAAACCAAGGCAGTTCCTCCTAGGCGTAGGCTTGCCAGCTAGATCTTACTCTTGTCTGAGTCTACATTTTGTACTCTGTAATACACATCAATTTGTCTAATCCAATTGTCCAACTTTTCAGCATTTAGCTCTCCATCATATATAGGAAAATCAAATTTAACATCTAACTTAATCAAAGATGCCTTCTTATTATGCACAGGGCTACTAAGAGGTGTGGGGAAGTTTTCTTCTTTCCCATTTCCTTTGGAGTGGTCATGGGAATGAGATTCATCTTCTTCTTTATCTTCTATAGAGCCTGATGAATCTTCACCCTTATGCTTTCTAAAGTCCCTATACATTTCTTCTACCATAGACTTTATAGCTAGGAAACTTTCTATGAATTGAGAGTTTGGCCCTACAGAACCTTCTTCTGACATTGTCTTTCGAGAATAGACTCTCCCAATTTTAGGATTAGTTTCCACCAACTCTCCTTCTCCTAATTTGAGCTTTGATCTAGTGAGCATTCACAACTAAACCAACACAAGATTGTCTAACCTTACAACCTAGAGCTCTGATACCACTTGATCTGATAATCACCCTATGAGTGACCTCAGTTGAAGATTCATTAAACAAAAGGTATTACAGACTCGTGATGGTGTGTGTGTTTTGTGTTATTTAAGCAACGGATCGATCAGATTGCCAATACACAGAAAATAAATGGAAAGACAACAAAGAAATATAGTAAGCAACACAAAGACACAAGCAGTTTTTAATAAGGAGTTCACCCTATTCTCCAGGGCTATGTCTCCGATCCAACTTCAGTGGTGGCCTTGTTTTATTGTGTCTTTCAGCAGAGAAATTACAATGCAGGGACTCAATATGAGTTCTCCTCAAGCAGATTTTGCTTGGCATGGTGGTTCTTGGATTCCCTAAGCCACTCGGAGTACACAGACTCTTATTCTTCCTACCAGCTCTGTGACCCTCGGTCTACAGTGGAAAGAGCCAACTATGATGCTCAATCCGGATAGATTCCTCTATGGGAAGGCTTGATTCTTCAAGCTCTCTGGTGCTCGATGTTGCCTGTGGTCAACTCGGCCCTCTGTCTCCTCTGCTTGGCTTTACTGCTCTCTGTGCTCAGTCCTCCTCTCAGGGTTCACTGTTCACTGTCTCTCTTGGTCGCTTGGACTCTTCGTTCTCTCCCTTCGAATCCCTGTTCACTGTCTCTGTTCATGGCTTTAGCCATTCAACCTCCATGCCTGTTTGGTTCCTCTCCCGCCTATGTCGATTCGCCTTCCGCCTGTGTGCTTGGAGTTCCCTATTCGGCGTCAGCATGAACGCTCGGGAAGTAGCCACATGTCTCCATCGGAACAGCGCCAGCTTGTTCGTCGATTCGTTTCTTTCTCCACCGTGGCGGTCAACGGATTCCAAATCCCCTTAAATCACGGCTTAATCCCCTGTCGATTCCGCTTCTATCTATCGGGCACAATCTCAACTGTCCGATCTGGGCTCCTCCAGATCCAACGTCATTCGCACATCGAGCGCGGTTGACTTGCTCGACCGATAACGCACGATCACGGCGGTTTTTCTCTCACCTCCGCTGCCATGCGTCGATCGCTGAGTGTGATCGCTCCGCTTTCTCCAAAACCGCTTACCATTCAAGGGCGCCCCAATCAATACCGTTGGTTTCCAGGGCGCGGGTCCCACCTTTGTACTTTAGCACCTTTACCTTTTTCCGCCCGCGGTCCTCTGGTTCCCCCACGCGACCGAGTGCTTAAGGCTCCTCCTTTTCGGCCCTGTTTGCCCAGCGATGCGCGTTAGCGCTATCGAAAATTAGCTCCTTTTCCCAATCCAGGGCTCCCAGGGGCTATTTTGACCTCTTGTGCAGTCTCCAAGGGCGTCGGTTAGTGCGCTTTGACTGAGGTCTTCGTCGTTCCGCACTAGCTGACATGGCTACTGGTTTAGGGTGTTTTCGATTGCTGTTTTGGGTTCTTCAAGGATTTGTTTCATCTTGATATAGTCATGGTTCTATGACAGTCATTTATGGATCCGATTTGGATCATCATCTTAGCTTCTACGCCTTTCTTTAAACTATCCATCTTAGCTTCTATGTCTTTCTTTAAATCATTCATCTTAGCTTTTGTTACTTTTTGTGCGAGTGACATTTGTTGTACTTGGTCTTGTAATTTTGATATATCATGTTCCTCTTCTTCATGAGTCATGCTAGAGATTTCAGGTTTCTTAATAGGTGTTTCCATTTTCTTTCTTCAGGGCATCTTACCAATAATAATGCTTCACTATGCCCTTTGAATTCCCTCAAACTAATTTTTCAAACCAAGCTTATGCAAAAATTGAAAAAAAAAACTACACACTTTATTTTTCACTTTGTAGGAGCCTGATATTGAATCTAATGTATTTCTGTAATTTCAGCTCTTCCAATTCTGAAATCGCGAACTGATGTAGCCCTCTATGTCCTCTTTCCAATGCCACTAGTCTGATCAAAATTGGATTCTCTAAGAAAGATTTATGCACAATCTCCCAGGATGACCTGATTATATACCTTTTCTTAAGAGCGAACTTGTATGAAGTGCCACGTGTCACTATTTTGACCTCTGGATCTAAAAACTATATACAAGAAACTATAGTCCATCCTCTTTCTGTAACTTCTTACGAAATTTAAAGCTGATTCTTAAAGAGATAGTTATGACGATTTTCCCATGGTGACCTATTTGGAATGTAATTTGGGGCTCTGCAAAAGCCCTAACTTCCTCAGAATATATCTCCGAAAATATAGTGAGACAGGATCTGAAATTCGGAGCTGAGGTTTAGACTGATTTATTCTTAAATGTTTTTTTGTTTTAGCTTCTGAAACTTTGTAGCGAAAGAGTTATAGCGAAAATCCCACAATGACCTGTTTTAGCTTAAATTCTGGAGCTTACAAAAATCCTAACTTCCTCAGATCATATTCTCTGACAATATAGCGATACAAACTCTAAAATTTGGACTCAAGGTTCAGCGTGATTTCATCTCAAATGGGTTTTTTTTCACTTCTGAAACATCGCAGAAAAAAAGTTATAGCGAAAATGCCACGATGACCTATTTAGAGCAGCAAAACCCTAGAATCCAAAGCTCTAATACCAAATGTTAGGAAACTAGCTCACAAAAAGATAAAAAGATAGATCAACACCTTATAATTCAGCCTCTTCAAGGGGGCAGCCTCCTTTACATTACACAAATGAACAATTCTTAGATGATTCAAATGACAAAACCTCCTTTCTATATATAGGAGTCTAAGGGGACACAATATAACCAAGCCGACCTAACAATAATAATATAAAGGCACAAAAATAACAATAGTGGGATTCTATGGGGCACAATAATAACAATATGGGGACAATAGGGGCACAACAATAACAATAAGGGATACAATGACAATAGTAATGGGGTAATCACTAGTATTATAGGGACCTAACATTGTTCATTGATGTTGGTGGTCTAGTGCACTGATGGGGGGAAGGGTTGACCAAATGGAGGCCCTATAAGCCTAGTATTGAAGCTCTAGGATGGACATTTCCTATCAATTTGGTCATATTTGATGTGAACTTGTGGATGGTGAGGACTCATAGGTAAAGTTTGGGATCTTGGTGTTAGAAAACCCTCAAATTTCTAAGAGTTGCTATAAAAGGAGGGACCATGGCAAAGGGTTCTCCAACTAGTTATGGACATCTAACGGAGCTCTTCTCTTAGTAATGAGTTAGTTCAAGAGGTAGGAAAAGGTGATATTGGAGCAACTCCTAAAAGCAAGGCATGATGACTAAAACACACTTATTTCCTTCATGAATGACTTTCAAAGGAACCAATGGCATATGTAGGACAACATGGCCCATTTGTAGTTAAACCAACGGTGCATGCAGAAAAGCTTGGAACATATGGATGGCTACTTGACCCATATGGAAAAACATGTTCATTGTGAATTTCAGCCACCACCTCCTCCTAGCTCTAGGCCAGAGAATCATGATACGGTAACTTGATATGACTCCTAAGGGTGATCTGTTTTGTTTTGATTCTAATGGTTTTCTAGTTTTATGTTCCTCTCTCGTTTTGGATTGCAAAATTATTTTGGCTTGGTGTAATTGTTTCTAGAAATTTTCTAATGGCCAACAAAACTAGTAAGAGTGAGGCAGGTAGAATTTTGTTAATCAGTGTACAACAATGTAATTTTTTCTTATAAATGAAAAAATGTGGCTTACCAAAATAATAATAATAATAAAATTATAATTTATTTACTTTTATTATTTATTTTTATTTGGGCAATGTAAGATGTCTCTTGAGGTAAGTTACGAATTGATGTCTATAGACATTTACAAACCATTTAAGTTATATAGCTACGTTAATTTTATTGTTTATATATGAAAAAAAAAAATACAAAATATTCCAAAAATTCTCAACTGATAACATAGGAATATAAAATTAAAATAAATTTAAAGTGAATTTACACTCTCCATTAAATTCAGAAGAGTTTGTATATTCAACAACGAATGTGGTGTAAGAAAGAAAGTCCTCTTAAAGAAATGGATATGGGCGAGTAATTGAAATTGAAAACCAGAAATGGAGTGATGATATTTGGTTATGAAATGCATATGTATTATTGTTGAAATAAATTAATAAAGGAAAAAAACAATTAACATCTAAGATTATGGCTAGAGTTTAATCTCATCCCTTTAGGATACAAGATGATGAAGAATATACCTTCCTTGCTAATCCATAAAAAAAATTCATTCAAAAACAAAAATTATAGAAGACTTAATTGACTTTATTTTCTTTAAATATGAGTTATTAATATGAGATTGTAAGAGACATTGCTTCCTTGTGTCTATCCCTCATTGTAGCCATAAGAATCATGTTATATTAACACTTAAATATTTCTAAATTATTTATTAAAAAAATTTGGGAAAGCATGCAAACAATTAAGTTATTATTAGATCATGGTATCTTGTCAAGTATACTCATTATAAACCAATTAAAATTTAATTGAGACATGTTAGAAATACAATATAGCCATGAGGGTTAGCTCAATTGGTCAATTTATCGTCGTTGAAGAACCTCTCTAATGGGAGGTCACGGGGTCAATTCTCCTCAACCCCTCGAGGTTAGGCTCTGCTACTAAGCCGATGGGAAGTGATCCCTTTGCGTGGATCTGCTTGGATATTTTTTCCAAAAAAGCCTTCGCAAAATGTTAGAAACATAATATTCAAAACAGCATATAAACCCAACACATGAACGATGTGCACCAAATACAATCACATGGCACTACTCCTAAAGTGATAATAGAGTTGAGTTACACAATAAATCTATGTTCATTAAGAGAACCTTCTTAAATCATGGGGCTTTCATAAATTAGGCAACATCATGCCATCATGGGTTCATATTGAGGTTTAAAAAAAAAAAAAAAAAAAGAAAGTAATATATTGCTTGGTATATAATGGCAATGGCTACATAGGGGCTACTTTTTGATATATTAAAAACATATAGATATTAGTGAATATAAAATTAAGTATTGGGGAAGAATTCAACAAGTGACTTCATATTGGAATTTTCCACACCTTTCAAAATCTACAATAATGTATCTATTCTCCTCATGTGACCTTATTTATCTTCATTGTTTAATATCCAAAACCTTCTCACATCTAAAATGGTTTATATAATTACTTACCCATTATAGTGCTTGGCATATCTCCTCATTTTCCATATCTACCTAGTTTGTGTCTTCTTTTATGAATCTGACCCACCAAATTGATGATTTGACCAAAAGTTACATTTTGAGTCTAGGAACTGATTAAGATATAAGAAATATATTGGGTAGAATCAAATAAAAGGTCACATTAATATGTCCCTATATCTTCTTAAAATTATTTCCCTCAAACCCACTAAAAGGTATGGTGTAGACATTAATATAATAGTGTCTCAAAACCAACACCTTTTCTACTCCGTTACTCATTTGGGAAAGACAAGAGGAGGTATGATCATGGGGACTTCACTCAATGAACCTCTTACATAACACATGTGCTTGTGGCATACTAAACAATACCCTTAATTTGACTACATATTGGAAAATACAACTAAAAGTCACATTATTTAACCCCCTAACAATACGAACCAAATACACCTTCCCAATTCAAAAAACCCCTACTTTCACTAGATATTGTAGGTATCCATTTTTTCATCAACATTTTTTTATGTCTCTTTATGTTTTTTCATTAACTTTGAGCTACAATTTTTATACCTTCCAATATAAAAACCCTTTACCCCATATTATATGCTCAATAATTTATGTCATTTTTTCCTCAATATATATCCCCCAATATGAATGCACGTGGTATGGTATTTCTCCCCCAGTGAAGCCCCCATGGGTATGATATGGGTAATGTGTTCCATTAACCTTATTGGTTAATGAAAAGTAATAATATGTGACCAATTCAATGTTTGTTAAATTAAAATAAGGAAGAAAAATGATAAGGAAAGGTAATCCATCAATTTTCATAATCCCCATTCATAACTTATAAAAATTATGTTATGTCACCATATTAGGAGTATAAATAAAAAGGGTATTAGAAATGTCAAGAGAAAAGGATACTTAAGATATCTATTAAAAATAGTCTTGTTTTTTTTAATTGAAGAGGTGTAGTGTACCAAAAGGGGTTCAAAAAAAGGAAATTGAGAGGTAGTCTTCATTATATAATGAAATTATGGATATTCTTTAACATTCGATGAATGCACAAGTTTCTATATGGGTAATGTGTTCCATTTCAACCTTATTGGTTGATGCAAAATAACACTTTGTGACCATAGCTTATAATAATCATCATTCATATATTATAAAAATTGTGTCATGTCACCACATTAGGAGTAGAAATAATAATGGTATTATAAATGTCACAGAAAAATGGATACTTTATATATAAATGTCACGGAAAAAATGATACTTTATATATATATATATATATAATTGAAACGGTGTACTGAAAAGGGGTTCAACAAAAGGAAATTGGGATGTAGTATTCATTATATAATGAAATTAGGGATATTCTTTAACGTCCAATGAATGCACAAGCTATGAGCTATATCATAGGTTCACTAAGTGAATCCCCATGCTTGAAGTAACCTTTGTATATCCATATATCCAAATTATATTTGTGCATATCGATAATAATGAGTAGATTGACCTTTGTGTGTGTGTATAGATTAATATTATATTAGACTTTATATATGTATGTATGTACGTATGCTAAATAAAAGGGTCATGGAATAGACAATGGACAAATGGACTAAAAGAGATAATATATTCAGACCCAATTAGCCTCCTTCATGAAAGAGGTAGCCTATATCTTGAATCAAGTGCAACTCTATATGGTCAAGAAGCTTGAGAAGGAGCATAAGAAACTTTTATTAAACAATTAAATAAATTAGAAACAAAAAATTCACACGACGTGGTTGTCTTTAGGAGATATGTTGGGTGTGGAGCCTGATTATCTTCCCTATTCAGAGGTATCGCCGAGTTGGACCCCAGTTCGTAACGGGGTGGAAATGCCGCCCATTTGATCGTTATTAGGGGGGTCCAAGGGAGGGAAACAATGATTTTATGAGCCCCCCCCGGGATGTGTTTGGGGGTAGCGCCTCCAAAGCTAAAAATAGATGTAAAATTGCCTATAAAATATTGTAATCTCATAGTCAATCTAGGTCATTCATTAGGTTGATTATTTGACGGTAGAGGTTATGTTTAACTTTGGGTCTTTTCCTTAAAAGGAAACCCCTCGTTATATCTGGTGGAATTGTATTATGGCTGTGTATATGAGTATTCTGAGTGAGAAAGAGAGAGGAGATTGTGTGAGAGAAAAGAGGAAATTACAGTGGATCTATTGTAAGTTGTATCTCTTTATTTTGCTGGATAATATAAAAAGAACGACTTGTTATTTCTCCGTGGACGTAGTCCAAATTGGGTGAACCACATATATTTGTGTCTCTCTTGTTTTATGCATTTTCTGTGTTTGTGTTTCTGCAAAATTTTATGTGTTCCATTACTCTGTAATATACAATTTTCTAAAAAGATAGTAATACCAATTTTTTTCGTAACTTTGTGGCATAGGGAAGGAACAAAAGAACTATATGGCAATTTCCCTTAGAGGAAAAAATCCAGATCAAGAACTTTCGATGTTTTGAAACAATGGAAAAAGAACATTTTTGGAATATGCTACAAAGTCCTAAAGCTACAAACATTGTTAATATTTTCAAATTGGTTTTAAATTTTCTAAGAATGGTGGATGATTATCTTAATGCTTAATTGTTTGAATTCTTTAATAAAGATGAAGTCCTATAACTTTTGGGCTTAATCGAGAAAGATAAGATTCTTGGACCCAATGATCCAACAATCAATTTTTTATAGGCTTTTTTATCTCTTGGGAAAAGACATTCTTGATCAATTGAAGAGGTTTGAATGACTGGTACAATGCTTGGTAATATGAACATCACCTTTTTTACACATATTATGAAGATGGAAAAAATAATTTCCTTTATATATGTTTGTCCCATTTCATTTTCCAACTATGTCTACAAAATTGTAGCAAAATCTCTAACTTTTCAACTAAATCCATTTTTCTCTAATTATATCTCAGCAAAGCAATCTGAATTCTTAAGTGGGTGGAAAATCCATGAAGTTATAGGGCCTTATGACCAACTTTATTGTTATGCTTAATAGATCAACTTCCGATTTTTTTAAGTTCACAAGAGGACCTCAACAGGGTTACCAACTCTTGTCTTACTTCTTTTGTACTAGTGTTCGAAGGGTTAAGACGAGTTTTGTTCGATGCTAAAAGGACAAGGAAACTCCAACCGATGATTTTTGGTGGAGGAATGGAGATATGTCATGTAATGTTTTTTTAAGATGTGCTCAATTTTGTTGGATTGAGGACCGGAAAATCTGAACTCTAAAGGAAGTTTTAACATTGTTTAAGAAAGCTACAGTCATGGAGGTAAATATAGAAAAGGTGGCATTGTTATGTGAAAATGCATCAAAAGATCATTTGTTGAGCTTATGATGGCCCTTCCCTTTCCTTTTCACCAGTCACTATGTGGGCTTCTAATACCTAGGTTACCACCTCAAACCTAATGGTTATGAAAAAAAGGAATGGAAATGGTTACTAGAAATAACAGAACATTTCATTGGTCTATGGTGTCACAAATGGCTATGGAAGGGAGGTCATTGATGGGCCTCCAAATTAGACATAAATTAAGGCCCATCTGACCATCCGTCATCACATTAAACCTATATTTTTTGTGTTATATGAAATTTTTTTATCTTTAATATGTTCATTAGGAAGGTTTAGAGATAATTGCATATTTGTGCCTAACATTATTTATTTTTGTAGAATATTGTGAGAATATTGGGTAGATTGTGAAGATTAAGAGGAGGAAATAATCTAGGGACTTGCTCCCTACTACAAGAGGATGAATATTTGAATAATAAATTAACAAAATTTCATGAAATCATTGACAAATTCTAGAGCTCCAGTGATTGAGAAAATCTAAGAATGTGTTCCTTGTCATTTAATGCAAATTCCTAGTGTTGGGAACCACATCCATTATTTGAGGGATTTTGGAGGGGAAATATTCCTCCTTTCAAGGAGAATGCTTCCTCATCATTTTTTATAAGTACCAATTCGAATTTTCCTCTAGAACATGTATTTCTTAGTCTTCTTGTGGAGAAAACTTCTATTTTTGCAACTCCACTTTCATTTATAGCATGGATGTACTTGGATTGTTTCAAATAATGAAGTTTGGTGTCATTTTTAGCTTCTAAAGCTTGGTATCCTTCATATTAATTTGAGTATCCTTGGGCTTCACCATATCAAGAGCCTCAGATCCCTTTTGTATTATTTTATTTTCTTCTTTTCACTTCTTATTCACATGCATCTCTTATTCTTGTTTTTCCTATTTCTACATTTAATATTGATTATTTTTTGTTGTAGGATTGGGTTAAATGGTTGAAGTGATTTCTTTTGCAGGTTATTTATAGATTCACAAGAACTATTCATCCTTATAAAAACTTTGGAAGGTCATAGTCATCATTGAGCTACTTCGATTGGTTTACTTGTTCACAAATCTAGAATTTCTAGAAGTCCTTTGTAGCAAATAGTAGTAATTTTCTGCTATTTTTTAGAACTTGTTAATGAGCTTCATTTGAGTTGATTCCACTTGCATTAGATCATAAAAAAAATTATATTTAATAAAAAAATATACCCCATATAATTTTCACTTGATTAGGTTAGGCATGGTAGGTTAACTAACTCACTAGTTCTTGAATTTCCAGTTTTTAGAGTAGTAATTTTCTGCTATTTTTTAGCATGTGTGAACAAGGGTATTTTGGAGTGATTCCACTTGGAATGGAGACCTAATACATCCTACTTAACATAAAATTTTGTCCCATCCCATTTTCATTTTATTTACTCAGGCATTCGATAAGCTATATCCTCCTCTAGCAAAAAAGGGCCTCCTGTAGCACCTTCTGTAGCACTCCTGTAGCCCTCCTGTAGCACGTGCAAACACGAATATATTTGCTCCAAAATATTATTTTTTGTCTCTTAGGATTGATAATGACACCCAATTATGATTTTATGATAAAGGGGGGCTCCTAATCCACTCCAGCCCTTCCTTTTATTCACTGCAAAAATAAAGTAGACTTAGTTTCTTTATCACAAGTATGATGCAAGTAGCTTACTGATTTAAAAGCAAGTGTGAACTAGGTAGATGGTACATGAAATTATGATTGGTAGTTTGATGAATTATGAAAGATAAAATAGCTTTCCTTCTGCAAGTAGATTAACCTTTGTCCTTTCATGAATTGATTAGTTAGCATTTACAAGTTGAGCAAGTAGTATTTCCATTTCTTGCAAATAGAGTAACAATTCCATTTTTGCAATTAGTTTAGCCTTTGATTTCATGAAATTCACTCCATTACATCATATCAAAAAAAGAAGGACACATTATATGTTTCACATATAGTTCTTATACCTATTAAGTTTGTATGAACCCCGGGTTGATAATTAAAGTTGGTAGCTTTGGGAGTTGCAACATTCTTGTTGCAATACTAGGGCTCATCAGCCATCTTGCTCCCATTAAATCGGTTTTGTAAGGTATCCCTGTGTATTGTCTTATTCTATCTTGGATTTCAAAATGTATTCTAGACAATTAAGAAATGATTTTGTGATTTTATATGGAAAGGTAATCTATATGTTAGGGGATTCAATTGGGTCCACTCGGAGAAGATTTATAAGCCTAGAGGTCATGGAGGCTAGGAATTCAAAGTGATTCACACCTGTGGGAATGCTTTGGCAGCCAAATTAGTTTGGAAAATATAGACTACAAAGGCTTGTGAGAAAAAATCATAACACAAAAGTATAATTTCCTAGTATCAATGGTGATCTAAACTTAAATAGCAACGCAACAAAATACATATATAACCACAAATAAAAGATGCAGCAGAAATAATGCTTCATTTCATTAATATCAAATAACTAAAATATTCTTACAAACAGAATGGAAATAAACTAGCTCGGGCGATGGTAGCTTATCTCTGAGAAGAGATGTGGTGGCTACATGCCTTTGAACTATGTTACAATGAGGCCTGAAAGCCTATTTATTATTGAGAAACAATGCAAAATCCTAAAAAACGAAAAACCTAACCCTAGGAGATGAAGCGCCAAAACTATGGGCCATGTTTGGGTAAATTTGTACATCAACTTCCCGGGGTCATAACTTTGGCATACAATCTATGATTAATGCACACAATCCACTTGTATATTCTAGATATTTTATTTTTGCCTTATCTCTAGGGATTGTGAAGAAAAAAAGATGTTTTTTATAATTTTTAAGGATAAAATATAGGGAAAAATTTGTTATTATGATGAGAAGGGTGATATATCTCTTATATCAATAGGGAAGCACTTCTCATTTGTGAATCATTACTAGAACTTGTGGAGATCACTACTTGTCCACTATGAATTCTATACTTTTATTATGGATGGATAACTTTAGTGATTTCTTGTTAATGATGTCTTATGGATTCTTTACAAATTTCCTAGATACTCTTGGCCATATTTTTGTGGATGAATCGACTTCTTCAGTCAATGATCTCATTTAATATTTATGGATGTTGTATATAAAATATTGTAAGTCTAGTTTTACTTCTCTAGTAGTGGTGGTGCACTCTCCTTGTATTGTTGTAAGTCAAGCCCTTCTCCAAATCTCTTGGAATTTTATTAGTGGAGTGTATTTCCTTGAAATATCTTTAATCTTTAACAATTAGGTGGATTTTTTAGGGTTTGTAGTGGAAAACACTAATTATCACCCTAGTTGTACTTGCGCTCTCTCAAGGGGGGCCTTAATTGACCTATATGCCCCAAAAATTAGTGGGCAGTAATATTTTCTCCAATCTAAAATTCAAAATTCAAAATTGTCTCTTTTTTTAGGGTAAATATAGGGTTTTTTTAGCTTACATTTAATTTTCGACCATAAGAAACATATGCGTCTAGGGATTTCTTGCATGCTTTGACCTAAATCTTAGGGTTTTATTGCACCTTTTTTACCGTAAATCTAGGGTTCTCTTATGTGTATTTGAATTATTATTATTTAAACTAGAAAATTAGCCTAGTGGGTTTGAATTACAATATTTTTAGTACTATAACAGTGAGGTGTAGACAAATTAGTTTGTGTGGGAAGTTAGTCTCCTCCAGATCACAAGTTGAAATCTCATGGGGAGGGGTTGAGGATGGGAGATACCTTTGGGGGAGTTAAACTATATTAAAGGGAATCCAAGCTCGAATGAGCTTCACATAATCTTGGTGATAGAATTCCACTAGTGGGCAACCATTCTTCCATCCAACATTGGGGTTGGCCCCAACCTAGGTTTAGCCTAGTTATTTTTTATAAAATAAATAAAAAAACAAAACAAAACAAAAACAAAAAAGGTTGAAGTTGACTACTATTATGACTTGTTTAGTAGTGTATTTTTTTTCTATACAATTTCTATAACAACAACTAGTCATTTTCATGTGTGGATTGTTTGAGGATAGGTTTTTCATTAGAGAATAACTCGATCAACCCCTTAAATCAGCCTTCAAGCAAATAAAATCTAAATCTAGGAATTACTTTGAGTGAACACCTATTCCATAATTCACTTGATATATTTAATTAGCAGTAATTGGGTAGCTACATAGGATACCTTAGACTTTATTATGTCTTGCCTTAGGAACCCTAAGTACTACTATGGAATCCTCCCTTGTGCCGAACTTGTCTTTCACTAAAATGAGGGGTGTTGTTGTCTAGGTAGTTGTGGCAACACTTCTAATGTTCCGCTAGTCTTTGTACCTTGAGAAGGCTTTGCACTAGGGTGCAAGATTTTATGATAACAAGAGGCACTTGGGAAAATCAACTAATGAAAAGAAGATGATGGATATATTGCATGTTTTGGGTATATAGCATCCCAATCCATTATGGAATTGTTTCTATATCAAAAATTTATCATTATAACATGACATACTATTTAGAGCAAAGGATTTCTTACCTGAGCAACAAATGGGTCACCAAAATTTTGGGATATGAATATAAGGTGATTTATAAGAATGGCAAGGAGAATATGATGGAAAATGATCTCCCTTGGAATTATGAATAGGAATGGACCATCTTTTCACTCCCCTTCATAATAGTAAAGTGGTTGACTAAAATTCACAATGAATGGTTAACAAATCCCATGATCACTAGCATGATCCAACAACTTCAAATAGAACCTCATCTATATGAGGGCCACTCAAGGAAAAATTAAGAGCTTCACTAGAAAGGGCATATTTATTTTAACAAGTAGTTTATACTTAAATCATGGGAATTACTAATTTACTAGTAATGAAGTTTAGTTATGAGATGTAAATGGAAAACTAGTTATTTTTAGTGATGTTCCATGTTATATAAATAATTAAATAAAATAATTTCCAATTTTATTATTATTTTAAATTGGGAGCATGACAAAGTGGTAGCATAACTAATCATTGAGTTAGTGAAGTCTTTATAGGTAGAAAATTGCCTCTTGCAATAGAGGATCATCACTTAATCAAGGTCCCAATTAGACCTATACTCATTTGGCGTAGCGATGTCCACTGATATGTGAGCCCAATTGCCAATAAATAGATTGCTCTTCGAAAGGATACTTTCATTAAAGCTCTCATAAATCTAAATGTAATCTATTCTATTAAATAAAAATAAAATTAACTAATCTATATGTATCTACTCTCTAACCTAAATCTAACAATCCCAATTGGGATAAATAAGAATTTCATAATATCCCAAATGGGAGCAAGAGCACAATAAATATTAGATTTTGAGAGGAAGAAAAATTGCTTTAGAGAAGAATAATTCATTACTTTGGAAATTATTAAAGACAATGAATAATGTATTTTATATAAGATTGCATTAAAATTTCAACTTCTAAATATAATTAGCAAAAATAAATAGGATAATTCAATTCAAAGACTGGAAATAGTTCCTAATCTTAGAAATTAATATTATAACACATTCATAGTAAAGTGTCAAAATAGTCCACACACCATTACCGAGAATTTATTTTCACTAATCATTGGCTTTGAAAACTTAACTAAATTCATATAATAGTATACAAAATTCAATATTAGCTTCTCTGACTGAAGAAAGCACTAGCATTTGAAATGTTGAGAAATGTATAGGGCAATAGTTAGGATGATTTCTCTTTTCTTGATAATTGCTTGGGATGTCTATTTACCTTTTCTTACTTATTAGCTTCTTCACTTATTATTATATTTGTATATCATCAAAAAACTACCAAAAACAATAAGAACAATAGTACATAAGAACACGGGATGTACACTGCAAGTCAAGGCCAAAACCTCTCCACTTGAGAGGAAAACCCACAAATCTCTTCTCTTCTTATAGATTCTTTAATTGATGGATTCCAAGACCTCTAAACCAAGACCAATACCCTCCAATACCAATTCCAACCCTTCTGAATGACGTGCTTCCTTTTTCCAAGTCAAACCCAGTCAAATCTCTTCCAACGGCATAACTTTGACCCCCAGCTTTAGAATTTTGGCCTCTACTATAGGTATAAAATTTTTGGTCCTCCTAGTAGCAGTTGTTGCCACACATGTGAGTTTATTATGGCCTCCCAAGGCTTCTTCGGACCTTCTCTTCGATTTCTCTTTCTCTTGGTGCTTGAGGATGACCTAATGTGACCTTTGTTGTCCTTCTTCTTCAAGATCGAACATGTAGAAGAAAAACCCTAGTCCAACAACAGAAACCCTAGCATTACTTCGCACATGTGAGAGAGAAATAGCACAGAAACAAGTCTTGTTCATCTTCTTCCTTCTGCGCTTCCTTCTTGCTCTTCTTCTTCACATGGATGAGTTAGTGATCAATGTCTTCCAAGGAGGTCAAGTTCCCTCCTTTATATGGGCTTCTTAAGGTGGACGTGGCTCCTAAAATTAGGTTGACTTCCTAGTTGCTAGGTTGACTTGGTCTTTAAGGGTATTTTGACACTTTTAATGACAAAAATAATTTTCTTTTCAAATTACAATGTGCTTGATGGGATCTTCAACTTAATACAATGACTAGTTTGACTTCTTGACCTATGACAAATCCTAGAAGCACTTAATGGGTGCTTGACTAAACCTAGTTACACATTTTTCAACACTCCCTCTTAACAAGGGAGGTATTAATAAATGGTACATGGACATTCTCAACTTAAGATATTTCATAAGAAGAGTTGGATTGGTAACCCATGTGTTTAGCATCATAAAAACCATCATTGTCATATAGCAAGGCCTTGACTAACAACCCTATCTCTTCACAAGATCAAAGACAATGTTAGCGAGACTAATTTCATCCAAAAACCTTTGTAACCAAATCATTTCTTTACTGACCTTTTGTAGCAGCAACATACTCTGCTTCCGTCGTTGAGAGTGCAACAACACTCTACAATTTTGAAACCTAGATGGAATTTGTTCCACCTATAGTAAACACATACCCTATGGTGCTCCTCTTGTTATATCTATCATCTGCCATATCTGAATCAACATATCCCTATAGAGAAATGTTTGAACCACCAAAGCATAATTCTTGATATGTGGTACCTCTCAAATACGTGAGAATCCACTTCACTACCATCCAATGTTCTTTTCTTGGATTTTTCATGTACTTGCTTACAATGCGCACTGCATGTGCAATACCAGGCGTTGTGCAGACCATTGCATACATTAAACTTCCAACTGTTGATGCATATGGAACTTTAGACATATAATCTATCTCTTCCTGAGTCTTGGGACACATCTCCTTACTTAGTTTGAAATGGCTATCCAAAGGTGTACTAACTGGTTTTGCATTCTGCATATTAAACCTTTTCAACACCTTTTGTATGTACTCACTTTGAGACAATGTTTATTTGTGATTTTTCCTGTTTCTACTTATTCTCATACCAAGGATTTGTTTTGCAGCACCCAAATCCTTCATTGCAAATGAGTTTGCCAATTTTCTTTTGTGCATATTTATTTTCTGCATGTTAGAACCTGCAATAGGCATGTTATCTACATACAATAACAATATAATATAGCTGCCATCATTTTTCCTTTTGAGATAAACACAATTATCAGAGTGACGTCTAGTATAACCTTGTTTAGACATAAACCTGTCAAATTTTAGTTACCATTTCCTTGTAGCCTATTTTAAGCCATACAAGCTCTTCTTTAACCTGCACACTAGTTTCTCCTTCCCTTTGACCTCATATCCTTAAGGTTGCTACATATATATATCTTCCTCCAAATCCCCATGGAGAAAGGTCGTCTTTACATCTAACTCCTCAAGATGCAAATCTCTTGCTGCTACTAGACTTAAAATAGTTCTAATTGAAGTCATTTTAACAATAGGAGAAAATATCTCATCAAATTCTATACCTTTTTCCTGTTCAAACCCCTTCACCACAAGTCTAGTGTTATACCTTTTTCTACCTCCATCTTCTTCCTTCAACCTGTAAACCCATTTTTTCTGCAATGTTGTTTTACGTGCAGGCAACCTGACTAAATCCCAAGTCTGGTTATGTACCAAGAAGTCCATCTCTTCTTTCATGGCTAGCTCCCATTTCTTCCTAGTTTCTACCTACATTGCTTCTTCATAACATTTTGGAACACCAGAATCAGTCACCAATACATAATATAATGAAGGAGAGTATCATTCAGGGGGTCTACTTATCCTGGTAGATATTGTAAGACCACTTTCAAGTGCTTGAGGTGTCTGTTGCTATTGTGGTTTTTGTTGTTGTTCTGGTTGTGGATCATTATGATTTTCAGGCATCTTTGTTATTTATTTGATCTCATCAAGAACTGTGTATTCTATGTTTTATTTTTCCTGTTTCTTTTCCTACATCTGATCCTTTTACAAAACCTTTGGATTGAGTATGAAATCTCTGCTTCTAATGATTTTGTGATTTTCATAATCATATAAGTGATAACCAAAATCATTAACACCATATCCAATAAAGCTACATTTATGTGATTTTGCCTCAAGCTTTGTTCTATTTTATTTATTAATGTGGACAAAAGCTTCACAACCAAAAGTCTTTTAAAATGAGTAGTTTACCTTTTTACCTGTCCATGCCTCCTTTGGAATACCTCCATCCAAGGAACTTGAAGGCCCTATATTTATTAGATAAACAACAGTATCTACAGCATCTGCCCAAAATTGTAAAGGCAATCCTACATGTAATCTCATGCACCTTGCACGCTCCATGATTGTCTTGTTCATCCTTTCTAACACACCATTTTCTTGTGGTGTTCTTGGAACTGTCTTCTCTCTACAAATTCCATGCTCTCAACAGTACTTATCAAACTTTATGTTGCAATATTCACCTCCATTGTCTGATCTGAGACACTTCAACCTTTTTCCTGTCTCATTTTCAACCAAAGCTTTCCACTTCTTGAAAGTATCAGATACATCATATTTATTTTGAATACAATAAATCTAGGTTTTTCTACTTGCATCTTCAATAAAAGTATCATAATAACAAGAGCTGCCGAGAGATGATCCTTGAGCAGGTCCCATACATTTTAATGCACAAGCTATAATTTTTCACTCTTCTTTTCTTTCCCAACTCTGGGGAATCTGACTCTCTTTTGTTTTCCATAAACACAATTCTCACAGAATTCCAAATCAATGTGCTTCAAACCTGGCAACAAATTTCTAGAGTCAAGAATCTTCATCCCCTTCTCACTCATGTGCCTGAGCCTATGATGTCACAATGATGTATCTACTTCTGTAGAGGTTAGATAATTAATAGAATTAGAAATACCATTGCATAAATACAATGTACCAACCTTTTCTCCTTTTTCTATTACCAGGGCTCCTTTAGTGACCTTCCAAGTTTTATCTGTAAAAGTAGTTACACAGCCTTCACCTCCCAACTGCCCTGTTGAAATTATATTTTTCTTCAAATTTGGAACATGTCTTACCTCCTTCAATAATCATTGGTTTCCATTCTTTTGTTTTATGAAAACTTTACCTATTCCAATGATTTTACAAGGTTTATCATCACCCAAACGAACCTGTCCAAAATCTCCTTGAACATAAACATTAAAATGTTTCCTATCAGGTGTGGCATGGAATGAGGCCCCTGAATCTACCACCTAGGCATAAATAATATTTTCTAATGAAATAATAAAAGCATCTTGCAACACATCACCTGTCACATTCACTTCATGATTGTTTTCTTGTTGTGCATCTCCTTCTTTTCCCTTCCGAGACTTACAGTCCTTCTTCAGGTGTCCTTTCTTCCTGCATTTCCAACACACTATCCCCAATATAGACTTGGATATGCTTGTCCTTGACTTACTACAATATCCTGGGCTCTTTCTATTTTTCTTCCCCTAGACTCTGCAATCAAATCATTACGTGATGTCTCACTGGAGCTTTTTCATCGCAATTCCTTGCTAAGAATTGCACTGACAACATCATCAAGATTTAAAGTACTAGATCCAAAGAAAGAGTTACTAATGGCCATATCTAAACCATTCCAAATTTTTGTAAATGAGCACAAAAATAACAAATCCCTAACTTCATCATCAAAATTTACCCCTACAGAATGTAACTAATTGGTAACCGTATTAAATTCATTTAAAATGGTCAACAACAGATCCACCTTATGACATCTTCATATTAAATAAATGTTTCATAAGAAATACCTAATTTGAGGTCGAGGGTTTTTCATATAGTTTGGCCAATGTCGACATTAAATCATCTATTGTCGTTTCCTTTGAAATATTAAAGGCTACCGACGCCACTAGGCATAGCCGTATTTTTCCAAGTGCCTTTCTGTCGAGAATATCCCATTATGTGTCTCTCATACTTGTCAGCTTCTTTGTCTTTCCACTCAATGGTAGGTACATATATTTCTGATACAGATAATATTCCATCTGCATCTTCCACGGCTGGTAGTTTTGGCCGTTAAATTTTCGACCCTAAACCTACCATCTTCCACCATTGCTCCCACTCGAACTGGGAACCCTTCTCTCCTGCGAGTTTATCATCCAAACATACCATCAGCTCTGATACTAGTTGTTAGAAAATTATATATAACAGAGAAATGGAACACATAAAATATTGCATAAACACAAACATAGAAAATGCATAAAACAAGAGAGACACAGATATATGTGGTTCACCCAATTTGGGCTACGTCCACAGAGAAACAGTGAGCCCTTCCTTTTATATTATCTAGCAAAATGAAGAGATATAACCTACAGCAAATTCGTTGTAATTTCATCTTTTCTCTCACATAATCTCCTCTCTCTTTCTCGCTCAGAATACACATATGCACAACCGCAATACAATTCCCTCATACATAACGAGGGGTTGCCTTCTAGGGAAAAAACCCTAAATTAAACATAACTTCTACTGTCAAATCATCTGCCTAATGAACGAGTCAGATTGACTATGAAATTAGAACATTTTACAAGGCAAGGACAAGAACCCCCCGCACCCCCCACGTGGGGGGGTGTAGAGTCTTCCTGGGGTATACTTCCAGTTGAAACAAAGACCTCCGAATAAAGAAGATAGTCAGGTTCCACACCCAACACCACTGGGCTAGATTCGGAACTCCTTAGTCTCTTCAAGTTTGTGATGATCGGGGTTGAAATTGGTTTATAATCCATCATGTCAAACATTTTCAACATATTTATCACATACTTCCCTTGACCTAGGTAGATCTCATCAGGTCCTTGTCAGAATTCTAGTCCCAAATAATAGTGCATCAACCCAAGATCCTCCATATCGAATTATGTTGTTAGCTACTTCTTACATTCTTTCATTTGACCTTCCACACATTTCAAGAGAAGATCATCCACATACAGAAGAATGATTATAGGATCACCCTTTAAAACCTTGAAATAAGGGTTCGAATCAATAGAAATTTTTTTGAAGCCCAACCATTGAATGTATGCATCCATCCTTGCATACCATGCCCTTAGTGCTTGCTTAAGGCCATATAATGCCTTCTTCAATCTGCAAACATATGCCTCTCTATCTTTCACTTCAAATCCCAAGGGTTTCTCTATCTAGACTTCCTCGTCAATTTTGTCATTTAGGAATGCATTTTTAACATCCATTTGATGTATATTCATCCCATTGATGTTACTAAATTGACCAATGATTGAATAGTTGTATACCTTGTTATTGGAGCAAATGTCTCCTCATAGTTGATGCCTTCTTGTTTAGAGAAGCCCCTAGCCACAAATCTTGCCTTATACTTGTCAATACTTCCATCTCTCGTGTGTTTAATTCTGTACAACCACTTGGAAGTTACCATAGACTTGTCTTCAGGCATAGGTACAATATCCCATAACTCATTCTTCATTATCGATTGGTATTCTTCGTTCATAGAATCTTTCCATTCTTGATTATTGACAGCTTCTTCAAAATTGGATGGTTCTTCTTCTATTAAGTTTGACATATATGTTGCATACCCTGAATATATTTTTGCTTTATTTCTTTCCTTGAATATGCCCTTAGTAGATCCATGTCCCTTTGCATCTTATAGAATAGATTTTAACCAGTTAGGTCTCTTTCTAGTATCGTAGATTACCACGGATTGTATAGGTTCATTGGGACCTTCATCTTCATGGTTTGATACTTCTTCCTCCCTAGTGACTTCTTCTTCAAATATCAGAACTTATTCATCATCAAAGTCCATAGGGAGATCCTTTGATTTCTTAAATGCAATACTTTCATCAAATATTACATCTCGACTGACTTCTATTTAGTGTCCTTCTTTTATGTAGATCCTATAGGCCTTTGAAGAATTATTGTAGCCAATGAAAGTTCCCTTCATGCATGATGGATCCAACTTCTTTATTTTATCTTTTGGTATATGAATATAAACACAAAAACTAAAAATTTGAAGATGATCTACACTTGGTTTCTTCCCAATGAATACTTCTTTAGGATTCAAGTTATCTAGTGACCTATGGGAACTTTGATTTTGTATGTATACATTTGTTTTTTTTGCTTCACCCCACAGGAATTTCAGCAAATCTTGATCATGTAGCATTACTTTCACACTTTCTTCAATGGACCAATTCTTTTTTTCTGCAACTCCATTTTTATCGGGATTATATCGGACTATCATATCCCTCTTAATCCTAGACTCCTTACAAAAGGCTATAATTTCTTTCGAAGTATATTCTCCTCCATTATCAAATATTAATTTCTTGATTCTCCTTTTTGTAAGGTTCTCTATTTCATCTTTGAATTCGTGAAATTTGATAAAGAATTCATCCTTGGATTTCAATAAATAAACCAAAGTTTTCCTTGAATGGTCATCTATGAATGTGACATAGTATATATGTCCTCCAAGTGATTTTGGAGTCACAAGACCACAGACATCAGAATGGATAAGATCCAATATTTATTTTGACCCTGAAGCACTGCTTCCAAATGGTCTCTTGGTGTTCTTACCCAATGCACATCCCTTGCAAACTCCTTCAAGATCTTATTTCAATTTGAGGATGTCCTTTACTATGGTATTTAGGGTTGGTATGATTTTGTAGTGGAGATGACCAAATATTCTATGCCAAAGCTCACATGGGCTAAATTCAATATGAACAAAGCTTGAGCGAGGAGAGTTATCAATATATAGAGCCTTCATGAATCCCAATCATTGTAGCATCTTATATGCCTGAAATTTTACCCCGTACTACAACTTTTCCATCAGTGAATCCAACTCGATCACCCTTGTATTCTAAGCATGAAATGTAAGGTAAATTTGTGTGCAAACCTGGAGCAAATAAGATATTGTTGAGATGAATGTTTCCTCCATTTTCCAACTCAATCGAAATTGATTCAATTCCTCTCACATGGTAGATTTTATTATCACCAAGTTCTACGTAGTAAGAGGAATTCCTTTTTGATAGTGTCTTCAATTTCTTATGTTAACCAGTCATATGCCTTGATGCTCCACTATTGATCACCCAAACATTCTCATCTTGAAATGTACTAGTGAGTGCTAAGAATAATCCTTTATCCTTTGTATATGTCTTGGTCACTTCCTTCTTAGAAGAAAATAGGAGATCCCATACTTCTTTGATGCCCTTCTTGAGATGACTTTCCACCTTTTAACACTTCTTTAGGAACTTTTTCAGTGTACTAGAGATCTTCATTATGCCCTTACCCAACCTTAGCTCTAGTACCATGTTGAGAAATCTATAAGGAAATAGTTAGGATGATTTCTCTTTTCTTGATAACTGCTTGTGATGTCTTTTTACTTTTTCTTACTTATTACCTTATTCACTTATCATTATGCTTGTGTATCATCAAACAACTATAAAAAACAATAAGAACAATATTACACAAGAACGCATAATGTAGGTTGCAATCCAGGGCCAAAACCTCTCCACTTGCGAGGAAAACCCACAAATCTCTTTTCTTATTATAGATTCTTCAATTGACAAATTTTAAGACCTCTATACGAAGACCAAATACAACCTTTCTTAATGATTTGATTCCTTTGTCCAAGTCAAACCTAGTCAAATATCTTCCAGTAGCACAACTTCGACCCCTATCTTCAGAATTTCGACCTCTACTACAGGTCTAGAATGTGTGGCCCTCCCAGAAGCTGGTGCTACCACACATGTGAGCTCATTCTAGCCTCCTAATGCCTCTTCAAGCCTTCTCTTGGATTTCTCCTTCATCTGGTGCTTGAGGATGACCTAATGTGACCTTCAATATCCTTCTTTCTTGAAGATATAACCTACAAAAGAAAAACCCTATTCCAACACCAGAAACCCTAGCCTTCCTTCACACGTGTGAGAGAGAAATAGCCCAAAAACAAGTCTTCTTCATCTTCTTCCTTCTTTGTTGCCTTCTTTCTCTTCTTCTTCACTTGGATGAGTGAATCATCAATGTCTTCCAAGGAGGTTGAGTTCCCTCCTTTATATAGGCTTCTTAAGGTGGATGTGGCTCCTCAAATTAGGTTGACTTCCTAGGTACCAAGTTGACTTGGTCTTGAAGGGTATTTTGATACTTTTAATGGAAAAAATAATTTTCTTTTCAATTTAGAATGTTCCTGATGGGGTCTTCAACTTACGACAATGACTCTTTTCACTTCTTGAACTAAGACAAACCCTAAAAGCACTCAATGGATGATTTTCTTCTAAAATAAATGACCTTGAGCATGAAACCCATGCTCAAAAAAGTATAATAATAATTTTTCTTTTATTTTACAATATACAAGAATCAAAAATACATTTCATATTTATGAATACCGAACCTAGTTACACATTTTTCAACAAACCCTCTTAACTAAGGAGGTATTCATAAATGGTACATGGATATTCTCAATCTGAACAGATATCATCAGAAGAGTCGAATTGGTAACCCATCTATTTAGCATCATAAAAGGCATGGCATGGATATGAAAAAGGTGTTGGAAGCAAAGATGTAGGTGACCATTTGTGCGAAACAAGAGACTCATGAACATCTAGAATGAATGAATGAATGGTGTTGAAACATGCATCAATCTCAAATGGTATTTGAGGCAAAGGTAGAGTTGGTTATGGTACCAGATAAGCTTGTCTTATATGCCCCTCAATCAACAATGAATGGTATTGAAATACCAATGTAGCATGGATTTTTAATTGTTTTTACATGGATTAATTATTATTATTTTTAATATATTTATGCAAAATTTAAGGTTGTATTGGTTTAGATGTATATAAATTATTAGTTGTTTAAGATATTAAAAATAAATTTTTAATTAACATTAAAATAGTTATTATTGGTTGTTATTTGTGTAAGTTGAATTCTTAAACATCGCTTAAAATAGTTTATTATTAAGTCATAAGATCAATTTTTTTTATCACCCAATTTATTATATTTAGAATTATTTAGAATAAGATTTTCACAAAAATAATAATTTTTAAATTATATTTAAAATTATTTGTAAAAAAAAATTAAAAATTAAAAATAAAATTAAAAATTAAAAATTAAAAAAAAAATTACTATTTTTATTTATTATAAAAATTATAAAATATTTTACTCCATTTAATCCTTGTTTTATCTTTGTAAATACTTGTTTGTTCACATTTATTTTTTTAAATGAATAAAAATTTTAGCATATGTTTTATCTTTTTGAATCTATTAAAATTTTATGTAATTTAATCTTGCTTTATCTTTGTAAATGCTTGTTTGTTCACATTTATATTTATCTTTTTAAATGAATAAAGATTTTAGTATTTGTTTCATCTTTCTAAATATATAAATATGCAATATTTGTTTATTCATGTTTATCATTTTTAAATAAACAAATATTTTAATTTTAGGGTACATAATTAAAGAAACCTTTGTTATTCTTAAGTCTTCTTAGCAAGGAATCCATTCGAAGATAGGTAATATGATATTTTTCTCCAATGTTGAGCTACATGTCTTAAAAATAGGGTTAATTATGGTGTATAAAAAGATAAACTAGGCATGCTTGATACTAGAAATATTTGTCCTCCTTGTAGTCTACTAGTTGGATATGGATGTTGTCAATCAAGAACTAAGGGCCGAAATCATATTTGGTACATGCCTTGGTGACAAGATGACACAAAGTGGCTAGGAATCCTAGAACCAACTCATTTATTAGGATATCAATACTTCTACCAAGGACTTGGGAAATCATTGAGAAGTTCATTTGGGACATAGAATAAAAATTTGTGATAGGATAAGGAGGAGAATCGAAATGGGAAACTACTCCTCCTTTAACACTTTCATGGCTCATATGTTGTTGGACCCCTAGTGAATGCCCCCTCCATTTTTCTTCTAGTACTTCCATGTCTAGCATCTATAGACCTATCTTGTCTGGAAATGATAACATGGTTGTGATGGCTTCTAGCATGATTTTAATAAATGGCTTATCTCCCTGAGCAAATGTGATGATCCTTTGACTTGGTAAGTATCTTCCAGCACACCATCCTACCATATATGAGAAGTTGAAAACTTGAGCAACCACTACTAGCACCATATTTGATGCAAATAAGTTGATGAAGTCACTAATTGAATCTGAAGTGATTTGTATTATTTTCATGTCATAAGTGGTGATGAGGGGATCTCTGACATCTACATCCCAATCATAGAAATATGGCTCATTTTTTCAGCCATTTGAATATCAAAAGTACTTGGAGTTGGTGAGGTGACCATTGAGGGTGTATGACTTGCCAAGGCATGAAGTTAAGAGGTTTGGTGAGGAAAGGAGAAGGTGGATGGATGTCAAATTAGTAAATGGTACAAATTAGTCAGCATGTAAGTGCCACATGGTTGAAATGGATTGGCTAGCGTTGAGGACGGAACACTATTTAAAATTATTAAGCTGGATTTGGCCTTTGACACACTCAAATGTCAAATTAGTAGTTTTTTTGGGATCTCGAGTCTGAATTTAGAAAAATCCAATACTTTTGAGGCTACAAATGGATTAATATTGAGCAGTAGCCACTCAATCAGTGTGGAAATCATATGTCCTCAAGAAAAAGAGCACTCTTCTTACGGGAAGCTCTAAGGCTTTCTTTAGAATTTTAATTAGTTTGAAATTTGGTTTGTGGGAGGCTTTAGCGGGTCAAATCTACTAAGATCATAAGGAAAATTGATCGTTGGAATGGATGAATTTAAGTTTTTATAAGTAAAATTTGGTCTCATGAAGTTTGTGGGCGTGCCGAGGTCTAAGCTAGAGTCTAAGTTATAATGGGCCAAAGGCTCTTTTTAAACAATTTTGGGTTGGCATGTGGTGGGGCATGATTTGGCGTTTTTTAGGGATGACATCATGACGATGTGAACATGGCATGGTCGAGCCCATGTGTCAAAGATGAAGTGGCACAGGTATCTGACGTGGAGTGGAGGTGAGGTATCTAGTGTGGCATGTAGAGGCAGTGAGGTCGAGCGACATAGGGCCAGGTTTCGACACTCATTATGCAACCCCCAAGACTTTCATTTGAAGGTCGAGGAGGGGCATGGAAGGAATGAGGGGCCACCATGTGTCCTCCTCCACACCCCCAGAGTGTTACCTTTGGCACAAGCTTTTGATGCAGAGCATCATGGGTCGTTTGATCAATTGCTACTCTCATGGTTAAATTTGTGTGCCCACAACTTCCGCCTGCATTTGTTATTGCACCCGTTAGCATCATGGGATTTCCTATCGTCACATCCTTTTGTCAATTTTTGTTTTTGTTGTTTGTCGACATATGTCATTCCCTCCTTGGAACCTTTTGAAATGGCCTCTTAGAGCCTCTTGTTAGGATTTTCACTTAGGATCTTTTTGACCTTGAAACCATAAATTTTTAGGGAGTGGTGCATCTTAGTGCTAACAAGAAGAAAACAACAAAAATTCTTTATATGAAGGATCTTGTAGGAACTAACCTTCTATTACATCAATTTGTAGGAAACAACCTACAATAGACAATAATCCCTTATGTTTCTTTATAGATAGAAACATATAAGATACCCTAATCCCCTTTACTTATTTGTAGGCAAGAACCTAGAGCAAACACCAATCCTCTCAGCTACTTTGTAAGCACTAACCTACAGGATGTACAAATCGCCTCTAATTCTTTGCAGGCACCAACCAATAGGAGACACCAATTACATCTTCTTCATTGTAAGAACCAACCTACAAGAGACATCAATCCCCATTGTTATACATATTTGTAGGCACTAACCTACTTGCATACTTCTTCACAATATCTATTATTTCTTTTGTTTTAACCAAGTCTACTTACTACTTCTATATTCAGTGGCTATGTTAGTTTCTTATTCCTTTACCAGGTTAACCTACTTCTTCTTCCTTCACTAAGTCTACTCCTCCCAAAACTTGTTTCTTTTTTATTCTTCCTAAGAAAATATTTACACAACATGCCACGTATCCAATTTTTGCAAATATAGATCTAAAATTTCTTCCATTGTCTCTTCTCTACCTCATCCAAATTTCATTGTATGAAACATCTCAAAAATAAAAGTACAGAAAAAATTACAAGCTAACATGTTTAAAGTATGTTTCAAGAGCAATTAGGAACACTAACTTCCTCAAGTCATATCTTTGAAAATGTAGCAAAACAATGTCTAAAATTTATACCATATGTGCCTTGAGATCTCTTCTTGGTTTATTAGTGAACCATCTCTCTAAAGATGGTGAGAAGGATTCTATTATGAATATTCTTGTTATTGCTCCAAATCGCATCCCTCCAAAACTGGATCTTTGAATATTTGTGTGGTTCAGTAGGAAACTCATTCAACAAACATTATAGAAAACACCTTTTGATGGAATAAACTCTCTTCCAAATTTTATATTTTGAAACATCATAGAAATAAATACCAAGCTAACTTG
Source organism: Pinus tabuliformis (assembly GCA_031772625.1). Taxonomy (NCBI): domain Eukaryota; kingdom Viridiplantae; phylum Streptophyta; class Pinopsida; order Pinales; family Pinaceae; genus Pinus; species Pinus tabuliformis. The sequence goes on along the minus strand of CM062809.1, from coordinate 475,233,599 downwards.
TTTGAAGAAATTAGCCATTCAAGGAGAATTCAATAATCCTAACTTCCTTCGATCATATCTCTAAAATTGTAATGAACCAATGTATAAAATTTTAACCACAAGTAAATGAATATATTCTGTTTGTATCCTCCAAGTTTCACATTTTGAAACATCGTAGAACAAAAGTTATAGCGAAAATACTAAGCTAACCTGTCTGATGAGAATTCGGTAAGCCTAACTTCCTTAGACAATATCTCCAAAATTATAGCAACTAAAGGTCTAAAATTAGAATCACGTGCACATGAACATATTCTCTCTATCCTCCAAGTTTCACATTTTGAAATATCCGAGAAATAAATTTATAATGAAAATGTCAAGATGACTCGTTCACCCCATAAATCATTTTTTTGCTTCCACCTTTAGACTCCAAGAATCACCCCAAAAAATATTCCTCAACTCTTCTTGCAAATTTATATCTCTTTTTCCTTGCATTGTGTACAAATGAACTAATATTCCCCTTATTTATAGTGTTTGTAAATTCACTTATGGGGCTCAGTTATAACACTAGTTGGGTCATCCTGCTTATGTGTTGGTTGCATCATCCTAAAAAAATCTTTCATATCTCCTCATTCCTATGGAATCAAAGGGGGTGTCATATGTTGTTGGAAAGGTATCAGAATAATATTTCCAACTATATATCCTAAATCCCATTTGAGCTAGTTAATTGGAGTAAACATTCCTTCAAATATAGGGTATATAAATGGGGCATCAAAAGTCCAAAAACAATATTTCCAATAATCTTAATTTTACAATCTTAATCTTAGAAATAAGTATCCTCCCCCTGTATTTGACATCAAGGAAATAATATTTCAACAATCTCCCCCTTTGTCATTGATGGCAACCTTTATTCAATTTTGCAATAATAATATCAAACTCCCTTTATCTAAAATTCTCCTTTTGCCTGCAACCTTTCCCCCTTTAATGCCAGTGGAAAAGAGATGCTCCTTCTGAAATTGTGCTTCTCCTTATCTATAACTCTTCTTATGTATGAAACTTTTATTAGTGCATCCAACTCAACCTCTATTTACAACTTCTCTTAGTGACTGCAACTACTCCCCATGTTTCTTATGCATATTCTCCCCCTTTGACATTAATTGAAAATGGTTATTTTTACTTATGGTTGTAACTTATCCTCCTGAGATATTAATAGAAAAACAATTACTTCCTCTGATTGCTTACTTTGTTTTTATCTAAAACTAGGCTCCTCTTATACAGACTATGTATATCAGTCCCTGCATGTAACATTTCCTCTTATGTATATTTTCTTTTGAGGCTACTCCTCCTATGCTTGAACTTCCTTTTACTTCTTCTTTTTGGGATTGCTCCCCCTGGGCTAATGATTCATTTTTTCAACTTAACTCTTCTGACATCAAAGGGCTACCCCCATTAACCTTATGCTTCTCTTGATTTTCAACTCTGCCCATTTTTCATGTTTGTAAATTGAACTAAACCATTCACTTCACTTTCATTTTCTAATTACTATCTTGCAAATTTTGCATTTCATTATCTTTCTCCTACATCTCACTCTCAAAAGTTCCCATCTTCTTAAATAAGCTTGAGGTGTTGTGATCTATTATTTTATTTTTTACTGATGAATTGTTAGGAATGTTACTCCCATAGAAGAGTTTTTCTTGCTTTTAATATTATTTTGGACATATACATTGTTTGGAAACTTAATTTCATTTGCTACCAATCTTCTTGAATATGATTGTTTTATTTCACATCCTTTAGAATTAAATGACATCATAAACTTGATCAACCATTTTACCTACACTTAGTAGATTATGTTTTAGGCCTTCAATCAGCAGAACATTCTAAGTATTTATCCTTCAATCATCAAGACTGAATGTGTCTTCTCCTATAATCTTTCTTGAATCATTAGTTCCAAGGCTAACATTGCCTCCTTTGAATTTTTTTAGAGAGAGAAATTTGTTTCTATCTCTTGTCATATGACTTGAACATGCATTTTCTATATACGATTGGTTATCTTCGTTTTGAACACATAAAGCTAGACCACATTTTACCTACTCCTCTTGCTTCCTTCTCCATACCTTTGTTATTTGATATCTATCTCTAACAATATCTTCTCCATTGCTTTGATTTAGATGCCTCAATGTACTTCTTATAAAATTATGAGTTTTCTACCCAAAATTATTGGACTTGAAACATTCAACATGATCTAATAAGGTGGGAAATGAATTGTAATTTCTAATAGGACTCTCATTAAAACTTCTAGGATTGTTTCTCACACAACCATTCCTTGAGATATTATATGATTCCCTACTCCTATTCTTCATATAGTCATTTTTTACATATGATCTGCAATCTATTTCCTTATGACCAAAATTATTACATATAAAACAATAGCCATAAAAGAGATTTTCATACTTAGATGTAAAATGCCTTCTAGGGGGAGTTATTCTTTTGAATCCTTTCCTGAGTTTCAGTTCATCTTCACTTCCTTGGTCCTTATTTCTTTATTTTGGAAATTAGATATTTTTTATTCTCTCTTTCTTTCCTATTGTTGTTTTCATTAATAAATATTTTGAGAAAATTAACATATCTTCTTTGTTTCTTTTTGAATAATTTTCTCTTATGAATTCATTGAGCTTGACTCTCCCTTGGCATTTTCATGATAAACAAAACATGTTTTAATAGAGGGATGATTTGGTAGCTAAGAATTTGATCTAATCATTTAGTCCTTGTTTCAAACTTTACATCCAGATTCAATTGATTATTTTCCTTTTCTAGATCCTTTCTTAAGTATACAACCTTTCTTTTATCTTTCCCTAACTTATTAGTGTATTCTCTTTTTTCGTGGCCTCTTCTAGTTCTATCTTTAGGAGGATGAATGATGCTTCACCATGATCTTTCTTTTCATATTTCTATAATAGATACATCAGCCTTTTATTCTTTCTTCTTACTATCTTTTGTTTCTTTTAAGGAATTGATAAGTTATCCCTCAAGATCTATATCCCAATAAGCATCTTCTTCTTGTTATTTTGATATTTGATTCTCAGAGGAAATTATTAGTAATTATTCCTTATCATTATCAGATGCATGTTCATCAATGCCTTCTGATGAGAATCCATCCTCCTTGGAATAGAAATTTTTCTTCTTTAGAGATAATCCCTTTCATGTATTTTTATGAAATTTTCCTTTATTTATATGTTCTCTTGCATTATCACTATCTTTAAATTTTTCATATGGACATTTAGAAGCATAATGACCTATTCTACCACATTCAAAACATTTGAATGGTAGATTACTTTTATATTTTCCAAATCATCTTTTCAAATTTGTCACAAATTGAGATTCTTCTTCATTTGATTCAGAGTAGAACAATTATGGCCCTTGTGTCCTTTTTCTTTCCTTAATTCTTTGAAGGTTGCTTCATTTAACCGAAACTTGTCTTTTTCTGTTCTTGTCTCATATGTAGTGAGGATTCCATGTAGTTCACTCATATTCATATTTTCTAGTTCTTTCCTTTCTTCAATAGATGAAACCTTTGGATTAAACCTAAATAGAAGATATCTCAATACTTTCTAAAATATTACTAGTTCTTCAATATTTTCACCCAATCCTCTCATAGTGTTTTCAACTTCATCAACTTGAAGGAAAAAGCTTGCATTGTCTTATTATTCATTCATCTTTAAACTTTCAAATTGCTTTCTATGAGTCTGAAGTTAAGCATTATTTACCTTTTTATCTCCTTCATAACTACTTTGAAGCCTTGTTCCAAATTTATTTAGTAGAATCAAACTAGATTAACTCAACAAGTTATGAATTAGCAAGACCACTTAGAATGACATTCCTTTCTTTGACATTATTTACAAAATGTTATAAATCTATTTGCCATTCCACCATAATGAGAGAAACCCAAGTTCAACTTACCTCAATTGTTGGCTAGAATGCATCCCATGTCACCTTTTTTTTTACTTACATGGGAGATATTCCATGTTAAAAGGGTGAAATTACATAATTGTGTAATTTCTCATAATTATTTTGTTAAAATTTCATAATTATGAAATAATAATTCTTTCATAATTGAGAAAAAAGGTTCTAGAGTTTGTTATTCCAAAGAAGATAACAAACTTTTGTATGAGTTGGCTAAGGGTCCATTACTGTAGAAGTTTCCTAACTTCTAAAGCTCTTAGGTGTCTAGATACATTCTCCCAGGGGATAGAATGAACCTATATAATCTCACTCTATCAAGAGGAAAGGGGTTATATCTAGTGTCCATAATATAGCATAGGAGCTTTGATCTTGTGGGAATCTATCTTTTTTAGGAGGAGGATATTAAGATGCAAAGAGAAGAGGAGGTTCATCTCATGTTTTAAACATAATTTTTATGTATATGCCATGTTACTATGATGAAAGTGATTCCCTTCCAAATTTCCATTATGTAATTATATGATGATATTGCATGTTGGATTTTGTTGTGCACTAATCTTTTGATTGCAAGGAAGTAGGAGGTTGTGATCTTTCTTTTGTGTAGGTTTCAGGAAAGGAGTAGGAGCTAAGGTCTCATCTAGACCTTCTTTCAAGCCAACTGCAACAACAGAGACAAGGATTTAGTGATAATTTTGGTAACTACCATCACTCTTCTTTATCAATTCTTATCTGCATCACTAAGGAATTTTTTAAATCACATCTTAGCACATACTTGTTTGTCTAGTTATCCCTAAGAAAGGATCATAGAGAAACATCTCCTTGTGGTTGTGTGATTTTAGTTGCAGCAAAAATGGCAACTCCACTAGAGAGTCTACCCTAGTTTTGATTGGATATCTCCTTTTTGCATCTTCAATTTTTTATTTCTTCCTTGTGTTTTCTATAGATTTCTTACCTGGTTTCGTTGTTTTTTCATACTTATTTGTTTCATATTCAAATAGATCTAGGATTAAATTAAATCCAAATATATGTTTTCTTAGAAAATACAATCTCGTAGGTTTTAGAGAAAATTATACACTTTTATGTATAGAGTTTGAGTGATACAACCACATATCTAAATTCTTCTCAAAATTTCACCCAAAAATAATCAACTAAAATAGATTTATTTTAAAGAAGATATGTATCAACTTATTTTCTTATTTGTTTTCCAATTTTAGGGTTTTCCTTCAAGTTACTTTGCTTGATTCTTTCGGGTTTTTTCTTCATATCTTGCTTCGATATTTTGGTTGTCTTCCTACTATTTTTTATAGTTCATATCTATCTCAAATCTAGTTTAGAATTATTGTTTTGAAATGGATCTACTTGGTTTCCAATTTTAGGGTTTTCCTTAATATTGTTTTTGCTTGATTTTTGGGAAATTATCATGAAGATATTGCTTTGATATTTTGGATCTGTGTATTTTTTGTCTATTACAATTCATATCAAGTTCACATCTGCACTATGAATCTTTTTTTTTTGCTAAGGTAAGAGCAGGTCCTTCTATTCATTAATATTTTAAAAAAAGAGATGCATATTGTACAATGGAGACCAATGAGGTGAGGCCCGCCACAGTCTATGGTTCTGAGATGGCATATCGCACCGCGGGCCGAGGGCCCACCAAACCTAACCAACAGTCCACCGATGACCGTTCGATTCTTCGCACAAGATCAAGCGGTCAAGAATCATATCGGGTGGCTAACAAGCCCACCCTTTAACCTTCAAATCAGACCCGATGAGCCTAATAGACCATATTCAAGAAGCTTATCGGGTCTGATTGGAGCAAAAACTATCGATCTCTTTACCCTCCCGAAATCAACCATCTGCTTGCGATCTCGATGAGGTCATCTGACTAGCTTGACATATAACTTCTGCTTCAGATCCCAAGTTGACTTAAAATCAGGTCAGGTAAACAATTTCAGGTCCGGTTCCTCATTAGCTCTATGGCTATTCTCCACTCAAAATGCCTGGGATGGCTGTGATTTCGCCTACTTGATACCTTATTATCGGCAGCCATGTTCTCAAGATTCAGGGTCCCTGTTCTAGTTTTGCTGGAATTAGGGTCTCTAAGTGTATCATTGGCCCAATTAAACCTGTTTGTATTCTCCATCCTGAGTACCGTTAATATATAGAGTACCAGAATCAATTCTCGCCCCGAAGGTCAAAAGCAGACTTTAGATGGAAGCCTAACCAGAGCTCTCTATCTAAGGTCGCTTGTCTAGCACACTCTTCCCTCAAATGTCCTTGGGGGATCCCTATCTAGTCATATCTAATATTGGTTTTTGAATAGAGCACACCTTCGTTTTCCAAAATATCCGCTAATTTGTTGGTTGATCTTATCACATGGATAAAACTAAGGGTTCTCATGTTTTGCATGTGTGATTGAATGCGTTGATAGACTTGCAGTAACCTCTAATGTCTTGATACTCTGTCTGGTGCTAATCCATGACTAATTTTCTTCACCGAATTAATTATCAATTCGAGATCCGCTTCAGCTATGATGTTATGAAGATTAGAGTCCCGTGGGATCTCAAGACAATGTTCCATGGCCATGAGCTCTGCCATACTATTTGTGCCCTTCCCCAAATGACAGCGAATGATGGTTTTTATGAAACCGTTTTCATCTCTCAAGACCCCTCCATACCCGGCTATACCAGGGTTTCCTTTTGAGGCTCCATCTATATTGTATTTCATAAAACCCTGAGGTGGAGGTTGCCAAAATTCCTTCTCAGCTGATATATAGCTTACTATTTTGTTTGCGCCCTTGGGGGAGAGCCCCTGTAGTCCCAAATTTAGTAGTATATGCTCATCCTAAACCTAAGGTTGGTTATCAGGGAGGTTTTTTAAAAGGGTTGTTGTAGTCTCTCTAAGCTGTCTTGTAATCTGAGTCATGATGCTTTGAGGTGTCAACCCAATCTTGTTCTTGAAGATTATGTTGTTGCACTCTTTCCAGACATCCCAGATTATAAATCCCGGAGCTAAAGCCCACACCTTGTTGATTACCTCATTTGCTCAGAAATTTTTCCTCTAGTTCCTCAAAGTATAGTAATGCTGCCAATGTCCCTGTCTGTTTTTTTGAAGACTGAAGCTACCCAATTCCATAATATGGAGGTGAAAGTGCATAGGTTAAGAAGGTGTTCTATAGTTTCCTCCTATGATTCACATAGCTGGCATCTAGATGGTCCAGCTACCCCTCTTTTCCTGATATTTTCCCAAGTCAAAAATTTTTTATGCTACACTAACCACATGAATAGCTTAATTTTCATCCAATTTTGGCTTTTCCATAGGTCCTTCCACACCTTATCAAGGTTTGGGAAGTCAAGCCCCAGGGCTATTCGCTTGGCCTCTTTGAGGTTAAAGTTACTTTCATTGTTTTGTCCCCATCTTAGTTGATCTAAAGATGTTGATATTGGAATTTTTCTCTATTTCAAGATGACTGTAAGATTATCTACCTGGGCTTTCAATGGGGAGTCCTCATTATACACTAGGTTCTTCCATTTTCTCCACTTTCCATAATTTCTTTCCTGATCCCAAAATTCATTTACTTTGCAAACCTTTTATCATCAGTTCCATTCTTGAGATTGACAAATTCTTCTTTTAATAGTTTAGGTTCATGTTGCCAATTGTCCTCCCAAAACCAAGTGAGGTTTCCATCTCTGATCTCCCAGAAACTCTGTTTCTGAACTATGGCTCTGTTTTCCCAGGCTTTTTTCCAAATGTGGGAGCCATTAATGAGCCCTGTCATCCTAATGTGATCCCTTCCATGCCAATTGCCTGCATATTTCTGTTGCCTCGTCATCCTAATGTGATCCCTTTCATGCCAATTGCCTGCATATTTTTGTTTCCATATTTTGGCTCAAGGAGAATTCGATTCTTTTATCCATCTCCACCATAGTTTTGCTCCCCAGACTTTGTTTAAGGTTTCAGGGTCATCAAGTCACAAACCTCCATGTATCTTTGGCTTACATATTTTGTCCCAGGATACCAAAGCCAATTTCTTCTTCTCTTCTCCCTTGCCCCAAAGAAAATCCCTTTGGATACATCTGATGTGTTGCATTACTCCTTTAGGAGCTAGAAGGACTAAGAGCATGAAGATGGGGACAGTTTGAAGGATGGCTTTTGTAAGTACTAGCCATCCTGCTATATTCAAAGACCTGATAGTCCATTTCTTGATTTTGTCCTGAATCTTATTAGTGATCGGCTCCCAAATAGCCTTGCTCATAGGTTTGTCTGTTAGAGGTATTCCCAAATATCTAGAGGGTAGCATATCTCGTTGGAAGCCTAGAATTCTGGTGAAGTTTCTCTAAATAGCAATGTTAGTATTAAAAAATAAAATCTTGAATTTTCTTAGGCTTACCTCTGTCCCTGCAGCCATAGCAAAGTCATTCAGGATTTGTTTGAAGGCTTGAGCTTCCTTGACTGTGGGTATGCCCTGCAACATGGTGTTGTCTACAAATTGTTGATGAGTCAAGGCATCTCCATTTGCAGTGAGTTTAAGGCCCTAGATTATGCCCTCTCCTTTGGCATCCTTAATTTCCTTGCCCAGTCCTTCCATCATTAGAATAAATATGAAGGGTAAGAGGGGATCTCCTTGTCTGAGACCTCTCGAGGGCTTAAAGGTCTTAGATGGTGATCCATTTAGAAGGATTGAAAAATTAGGTGTGGTTACAAGGGCCATTACCCATCTTATCCAGTTATGATCAAAGCCATATGCTATCAGTACTTCCTTGATATATGCCTAGCTCAGTTTATCATAAGCCTTTTCTAGGTCAAGTTGAATGATCATCCCTACCTGCTTATTACTCTTAAGTGAGTGAAAACCTTCATGCGCCTGAATGATGTTATTAAGAATTTTTCTACCTTCCACATATCCTATTTGCTTCTCAGACACTAGAGATGGTAGCAGGGGTTTAAGTCTGTTCGCAATTACTTTTGAGATAATTTTATACACCATGTTGCATATGCAATGGGTCTAAATCTGTTTGGAGTGATAACATTCTCCTTCTTTGGAATCAGGGCTATGAAAGAGGTGTTGAGTGCTTTCAGAATAGTTTTGTTCTTCCTTGAGTCCTCCACCACATCAAGGATAGCATGCTTGACTATTTCCCAACATGCCTTGAAAAAGTCAACGTTGAAACCATCCGGGTTTGGAGCTTTCACATTTTGCATTTCTTTGATGACTTCACTGATTTCCTCTTCATTCACTGGCCTGTTAAGGTTATGATTGTCTTCTCTTGTCACTAGCTTATGAATATGCTTTGAGAAGTCCTTGATATTGAGATTTTTCTATGAGAGACTCCTTGGATATGTCTTGGAAATGTTGAACCAGAACTGTTTCAATATCCTGGTGTGTGGTGAGTTGTTTTCCTTGAGTATCTTTGATTTTTAAAATCTTGTTTTGCAACCTATGATCCATGGTAGATTTGTGAAAAAACCTTGTATTTCTCTTTTAACCATTGAACCCTCGATTTCTATTTCCAGAAAATCTCCTCTTGCTTGCATAAGCCTTCCCATTCATGTTGAACATGATCAGCTTGTCCCTTACTCTCCTCTATGAAGCCTTCTGTAATAATGGTTTGGTTAATTACCTGCAATTTTCATTCTACTGCTTTTTTGGCTTCAAATATATTACCAAATACATTCTTATTCCAGTATTTAAGCCTTTGTTTAATGTGTTTCAATCTTTTTTGTAGAAGGAACATTTTAGTTCCCTAAACTTGCGTGTCTTCTGTCCACCATTTTTTAATATTGTTGATGAAGGCAGGATGGCTAAGCCAAATGTTTTCAAACCTGAATGGTCTATTTCTTGGAGTTCCTATGAAGGATGCCTCAAGTTGAATAAGCCAGTGGTCTAAGCCTCCAAAGGGAAGTATCATAGATACCAGGTTATGGCCTGTGAGGATGAGGTCCTCTGAGATAATGAATTTATCAAGTTTAGAGGCCACTGGAGTTGTTCCTCCTCTCTTATTATTCCATGTGAAAATGCCATTACTTGTCTCCGTATCAACCAGTTTCATATTGTGTATGAAATTCTGAAATGCTATAGCATCTCTACTAGTGATCTAGTTCCCCCCTTTTTTCTAATAGATTCCTGATCATATTGAATTCCCCTCCCAAAATCCAGGGGATACCTAGATGTCTTGCTCTTAACTCCTCCAATGAAGTTAGTAGTCTAAGTTTATCATCCAGCTTTTGTGGACCATAAACATTTGTGAGTAAATAAACTTCCTTGTCCCCCAAAGGTTAAATAACCACTGATAAATAGTTCCTGGATGCTTCAACATCTAGGATGCCAAGTTTTTGAGGGTTCCAGAGTGTGAGAATCCCTCCTGCTGCTTTTTCTACTTTAACTTCTATATATTCATATTTGATAAGCCATTTTCTATGCATCTCTCTTATTTTTTCTACTGAACATTTTGTTTCCCGGATGAAAATCATATCTAGATTTTCTTCTTTGATTCTATGGCTAAGATTTCTTTGCTTCCTTTTACTTCCTAGACCTCTAATATTCCATGTTGTGAGCTTCATTAGGAAAGATTTGTAAATGAGTAACTAGTTAGGTCTTTCATCTTACCCGAATCAATCATGAGTTTTCCACATTATATTAGTAACTCATTCTGTTTTTTCCTACCTCTTTTCCTGCTAGGGTTCCTAGGAGCTAGTCCTAATGTTGCCTTCATTGTTTTCACCCCTTCGATGTCCTAACTATCATGGTTTCTTTTGAAACCCGAACCTTTTGTCTGGGTTCTCTATAGGAATAATTGTTGCACTCTATCAAAATCCTCTTGAGGTAGCAAATCCATTCCTTTGGTAGTTCCTTGTTCCAAGAACTTTTCCAGATCTAGATGCTCTCTATCAAGGATGTCCTGCAGTTCATGATCCTCTGTTCCCACCTCACTCGGGGTCATATCTTGGTCCCTATCAAGTTCCATGGTGTTCATCAAATCCTCCTTTTGTTGGTTGTTTTCAGGAAAGTCCTCCATGCTCTCTTCCTTATTCTTCTCTACAGGGCTTTCCTCCAATGTCTGGTTCTCTTTATCATGTTCCTCTTCTTCTTCTAATACCTTGAACCTGTTCTGACTTAACTGCTTTCCCTCATTGCTTTTTTTTTTGGTACTTTCTCCCTCCTCTACCTCTGCTCCCCACTTTGTTATAGTTTTCAGTTTCTTTCCCTGATGTTGCTTTAGTTCTACTTTCCACTTTGTTTAGTGGGCATTCTCTGAATAGATGTCTGTGTTCATGACATTTACGGCATCTGAAAGGAATTTGCTCATAGCCTACTGCTTGCACCCATTCTTCATCAAAAACTTCTAGAATTATTTCATCCGATAGAGCTCCAAATAGGTCTATCTCTACGCATATACGGGCAAAGGAGGTATACTTTCCCTGCATTGTGGCCTCTGATATTTTTACAAAATGCCCTAGTTTATTTCCTATTGCCTTTAATGATTATGGCTGCCAATAGTCTAAAGGTAGAGAATAGAGCCTTACCCAAACCGGGACCGAGGTAAACGTCTCTCGCTCCAGGACAAAATTCATCACCCAAGGCCACATGTAGAGACCTATAGCCACATAGAAGTACGGTCCTCCTTCAAACACCCTGTCTTTATCCTCTGTGTTCATAAAAACTACAGTGAAGAAACCCTTGGATCCAAGGTGCAAATCTATATCCCCCTTAGGTTTCCAATGGTTCTTTATCCAAACATGTAAAGCTTTCTCTGTAGGCCATAACCCCATGAATTTACAAATGATTGCATAAGTCGCCATATGTTCCTGATGCACCTGTAGCGTTGGATCCTTAACACCACTTAGGGTGTAATGGTTGCTCTGGGCTTACATGGTCCAGTCCTATTTCTTGTGTTAGCATTCTGATTTTCTTCTTTTGTTTGCTTCTCCCTTCTGACTTCTTCCTACGTATCTTCCTTCCCCTTGGAGCCTCTGTTATCCTATTCCCCTCCATCTATAACTCTGATTTCAGTCCCCATTGGTTTCTTGAATCTATTAGAGATTGCTTTATTGTAGGAGGGAGTAGAACTCCCCCCCTTTTGCCTCTCCATGGTGCCCAACACTGAACTTCGACAGCAAACCCTAGCTCTGCGAATTTTCATTTGCACTATGAATCTTACCTCTCATTAGAGCTGATCATTTTCTCAATTCTAGGTGTTTCTATTGAAGGTTTATGCTTGGATTTGATTACTTTCATTGGTATTTTTGCTTCTTACTATTCAATTGTGGATGTGCAAATTTGGATTTGAAAGGACTAGTTAAGTGTTTTGGACCTATTCATCTTATTTGATTCAAAGAAATCTCTTTTTCTCCATTCTCGAGGTTAGGTTTTTCAGACCATTGTATATCATTGTTTATGCTTTCTTTTGCTATCCATTGAGCAAAAACATTGATACTTTTTTTGCACTTCTTATTGTTTTTTATCAGCTCTTTTTTAATTAATTTTGAGTGATATTTGGTTTACAAAGCCAAGTTTAGAGCTTTTGAGTGCTTGGTGTTCTTTCTTTCTCTTTTTTTGAGTGATTTTCTTGGATTGTTTTTTGGGCTTGTTTTGCTATAAGCTTAGTGAATTTCTTAAGACTAATTATTAAGAGTGTGTGAGTTTGATTTCTTTCATTTTTAAAAGGAAAATACTATCTTCCCTTCTCCATTTAGAATTCATCAAATGATAAGATAATTTTTCATGTTCGTATAGTGTGCATTAGGGATTGGATCTCGAGTCTATTCACATCATCTCAATTGCATGGTGCTACCCTATAGAGTAAACAACAACCATTAAAATTAACATTAATAAAATCTATTCAAGACTTTCTTTTTCACTAATAACATACCAAGATTAGTGTAGCCTAGGGTATTGGAAGAGGGGAGTGAGGTTAATTGCTCCAAGATCACCAATACAAACTTAGTATCTTACGTTAGGAAGGGAAAATCCACTTGATGTTGCACACTTCTTGGAAATCATTTTTAATGATAGATTATGCATGAGGTCACAATGAGGTCAGCAAAGTGACATGATCCACTTCATCGGTATTGGTGGCATGGTTTACATGTATTACCAACGGTTTTGTTATCATCTTTAGCTATAACACTTGGGAATCACCTCGGAGGAGTATGTCTTGAATTAAGGAATCTATCCTTGGGGGTGGGAGTCAGGCTTAGCTTCCCTTCTCTTGCATGTGAATCCAACTTAATATTATTCCACTGGTGTGCGTGCTATAGGTGGTAGCATTAGCGACCTTTCCTAGGAAGCTTACATGGATCATAGTGAGGGGGTCATCCTTGTTATTCCCAGGGTATATTTCATCCAAACTCACTCAGTTGTATTAGGGGGGTGTTCCACAAGTAATATTTGAGTGTGGGCACTTGTGCCCGAGCATGAGTCATTAAGAAAGTCATTTTTATAATTGTCCCAACCATTATATTCAAAATTATATATATATATCCCCTAAGGAAAAATCATAATTTTCATTGATAGTAGGAAAATTACATATTATAAATGCAGTATTGCATATGTTGTAAGGTGGGGCAACTCACCCTTCAAAATAATATCGAAGTTCAAAAATGCTCCACACAGGGAGTATTGTTTTAGTTCTTTTGTCTAATACATCAAGTAAACAGTGAATATGTACTGATAATTATGCAAAATATGCCATATAAAGACAAACCCCTCGAGCCTTTATGCTTTGAAATCCATGTATGGTCTATCATAGTATTGGTAGTGTTCATGTCCCTATGTTCCTGTATAATCCACGCACCTTTAGGCATGTTCGCAGCTTCCTTGGAATTTGATCGGAAATCTGGTTGTGTTCCCTATATCTATGATAGCAAACAAAGGAGACAAAATGAGCTATGAATCTTTGTGCCTCTTCCAAAATGTGCCTTAGAGAATAAGCATGACAGATAGATATATTGTTGATCCAATTGATAATAATCTTTGAGTCCCCGAATACTTGAATATTTCTGCAATGTTTTTCTAAAGAAAATTGGAGAAGATGTCTGAGAGTAATGAGCTCGGAAAAGTTATTGGTACCCATTCCCATCCCCATTTGGATTTTATAAAAATGAGTGTTAGATAGGTAAAGGATATCCCCCCCCCCCCCCCACCACAACCTCCTTCTTGTGCAAACCCATCGAAATATGCCCAGGGGTAGTTTTTATTAATGGATTCAGGAATAACAGTCCTAGTAGAAGGAGTAGTGTCATCATCAGGGATAAGATGATAGGTGGCCAGTACTCGGGCAGAGATAATGTGCCAGTTAGGAATTTTATTCGAGAATATGAGTTGATTATGAGCTAACCAGATGGCCCAGCAAATGAGAAGAGGAAAGTTCCTAGCTTTGATCGGGGTTACCGATGCCCACCAGGATTGCCAAGCATCCTGAATAGATATGCCCTGCCATCGGATGGGGATTTGGGTGGCGGAGAGGATCGATAGCCAAAGATACACAGAGATAAGACATTGTAGAAAAAGGTGGTCAGTGGATTTTGAGTTGTTCCTGCATAAGCAACACCAAGATGGGCCGTGTAAATTCCGTTTCATAAGATTTTCCCCCATGGGGGCCTTGTTCCTGAGCACTGTCCACATGAACAGTCACATTCTCAGTGGTGCCTTTAATTTCCAAAGCTGACTCCACCAATGCTCTAATATCAATGGTCATTGGTCCATGAATAAGCATAGATATCCTTCCTTGGGAGTATACGATCCATGTTTTGCCAAAGCCCAGATTAATTCGTCCTCCCCCTCTGTGATCTTGATGTGTGCTTTAGTGAGGGCCGATAAGTATAGTTCCCAATTTTGATGCCAGATTTGAGGGAGGTTTAGCCGGTGAGCATATTTCCATGCTTGTTGGAAGAGGGTGGTGCTCTCAGGATCCACGATATGGTCTAGTTGTGAGATGCTAGCATTGTTGAGCAGTGAGATTAATTCCTTTGGTAGTCTGTAAAGGTTTCCACTACCAATATAGGGATCTAAGCAAATGCACATCGAGGTGTCGAAGTGTATTTTCCAACTGATCCATCCTTAAAAAGTGGCAGGGAGTTGAGCACCGCTTTCCATATGATAGATATACCTGATCTATTCCATGAGGGGTGTGTGATCTAATCCAGAGTGTTGAGGGGGTGGATGTATTTCAAGTAGATAACCTTCATCCATAAGCTGCAAGTGGTGATTAGTTACCACCCCAGCTTTGCAGCCAGAGCATATGAGAAGTGTGTCAAGCTTTTGATACCCCATCCACCCCACTTCTTGGGTGAAGCTATTAAATTCCATCGTGCCCAAGCAAAAATATTTCCTTCATGTTTACATTTCCAAAGGAATCTGCAGCATAGGTTTTGTATCCTGGAGAGTATGCCCCTAGGAATCCATGCTAGGGACATCCAGTAGACAAGTGTGGCCTCCAGAATAGCTTTAATGAGGACCATTCGACCAACTCTAGAGAGATATTTGTGATGCCAAATGCTTAGTCTTCTCTCGATCTTGGCCACCAACCATATCCAATCAGAAATTCTGTATAAGTGAGGTTTTAGTCTGTATCCAAGATATCTTAGTCCATCATCCAGGGTGAGTAAAGTGAAAGGAAACCTGTGGAGGGCATAATGTATTTCATGAGGAGAGCACCCCGTAGCAGTGATAGTAGACTTATTCCTATTAATCTCCATACCCGTTGGAGTACCAAATATGTACATGATATATTGTAGCTCTAATAGATCCCCAATACCTCCATTGAGAAAAAGCAGGACATCATATACGAAGAGTAAATGAGTCAATGTGCAAGTGTTAGAGATCTTGATTCCCTGTAAGCATCCCAGCCTATGATTATCCAATATGAGTCTACTAATGCCCTCCATAATTAGCAGAAATAATAGTGGGGAGAGGGGGCATCCTTTTCTGAGTCCCTTTTCAGAGTGAAAGAAGGGGAAGGCTGAACCATTTATGAGGACACTAAAAGATACATTTTCTATACAGCACATAATCCAATTGATGAACTTCAGAGGAAATCCTAAATGTGTTAAAAGCATTCTAATATATAACCAGCTAGCACGATCAAATGCTTTTGAGAGATCTACCTTGAGGATCATACCTTTCAGCTTCTTTGTCTTGATGGAATGCAGGACCTCCTGGGCTGTTCTGATAGCTTCATGTATCTGTCGATCCTAAAGGAAAGCAAATTGCTCAGAGGAGATGTGGGAGGATAGAATGGGGTGGAGACAGTTTGCAATGATTTTGGCAATGATTTTATAGATACAGTTGCAAAGTGAAATAGGGAGGAAATCATTGAAGGAACCAGGGTTGTCAGATTTAGGGATGAGCTGAATGAATGTGAAATTGAAGGCTTCGTATATGTGTCCTATGGTTCAAAATTCTTCAATGACTTTAAGGAGGTCCTCTGCAAGGATTTAGAAGAAAGTAGTATAGAACTCGACCGGCCAACCATCTGGTCTAGGACTCTTGTCCTTATTGAACCATTTTAGTGTAGATTCAAGCTCCCCCATCGAAATAGGCTTAATGAGATCCTCAACATCCTCCTGATTTACAAATCGGGGAAAAAGTTGTGCAACCCTAATGATTTTAGCCAGTGTAGCATTGGGAGGGGCCTTGTAGAGTTGCCTGAAGTGTGAGGTATCGAGGGAGGCCAAGTGTTGAAAGGAATGAACCCTGATGCCCTATTCATTGGTCATTTTCCATATGGTGTTGATTGCTTTATGACCATTTTCAAATTTGTGGTAGAATTTAGTGTTATCATCTCCTTCTTGTAGCTAGACAGAATGGCTCTGGAGCCCCCATGACTCTTCTCTATCTTTGAGGATCTTGTCCCTCTGAGTGGCAAGGGATGTAAGCCTCTCCTTGTGCGCGGGGAGTCAAATATCCACTCCCGTGTTCATCTTCCATGATAACAATCTATACTTCAGTGTTTCTCAGGACTTCATCATTGCTCAGTCTCTTGTTATGAGCCCATCTCATGGATAGGTGCTTCAGATTGATTAAGTTGTGAGCAAACCCTTCAACTAGGTTACCTCTCGCACTAGGAGGATGGGTCTTCCAATAGTTGGTAACAAGCCTGATGTAATCAGGATCTTTTAACCATGTAGCATTGAACTTGAATGGTGTTTTTGGTTTGTTGACTCTACCACTGAGGTCTAGATAAATGGGTGAATGATCTGACAAGCCCCCAAAACCAAACCATTGTCGATAGTTACACCCAAGTCCTAGGATTTGTTTTTTTATAAGGAAGCGTCTAATTTTCTTGCCAACCTTGCTTCCCCAGTCCTTCTATTCCTCCAGGTGGGTTGTAATCTGGCTAAAGGAATATCAGTTAAGCCATGGTCTGCCAGCATGTTCTCGAAGAAATCTGATAATGAGTCAATCTGCGCATTTTGTCCCCATGATTCTAAATAACCAATGGAAAAGTTTAGGTCGCCTCCCAGAATAAGATTATCCACTTGTAGGAGGCTAGATCTGAGAAGATGATCCCATAAGAAGGCTCGGTTATGACATGGTCCATATACATTGATCATTCTGATTTCAATGCCTAGTTCAGGTGTAAATAGATCCACCCCTAAATATCCTGATCCCCCCCAAATATTGATCAATTTAATCAGCCTGGTGTTATAGCCCAACGCAATGCCACTAGACCTCCCATTAACATCCAGGGTGTGGAAATGCCATCCAGGGAGCATGGATTCAAGAAGGTGTGTAATGGGCTCTGCCAAACCTAGGGTCTCCTGTAAAAAAATAACTTCCACCCGTTCAATGTTCAAGAGCCTTCTAAATGCTACTTTTTTTTTCGGGACTAGCTAACCCTTTGTAGTTGAAAGAGAGCATCTTCATGAGGGGGAGGACACCAAGGTGCTCTGTGCTCTAAGAACCTGGTCAATTGCTAGTTGACGACCCGTGATAACATCCATGCCCGCCTGTAGCTTAGCCTTGGTGAGAGAGGATGGTCTGCCTCGAGGTGGTTTCAAGGGGATGGAGGGGGAAATAATCCCAATGCCAATGGTATCTTGAGGCAGAGACCGGTGAAGTGATTGAATTTGTAGGGGTGAGAGAGATTCTTTGAATCAGAATTGGTAGATTGTTCAGAAGTGATGGTCTTCTCAAGGAACAAGGGAGGGGTGTAAGAGATGGTTAGACGGGGGAGAATTATTGGGTAGGCCAAAGAGTGAGGAGACGGTATAGGAGTGACAATGAAATTTTGCCCAGATGATACTAATGTAGATCTACTGGACGAAATGGAAAAAATGAAAGAACAAGGGTTAGAATTACCCAAAGGAAGCGCAGCCGCTGCAGCCGCTCGGGCCTTGGTCATGGGAGGTGAGGGAGGTCGAATGGGTGCCTTGCCGCACTTTTTCAGAGTCTCTTTGGCTGCCTTGTCCAGTGCAGAGCTGGTAGTCACCCGATGATTAGGTACCTCTGTGTCTATTACTGGTTCCTTTGACTGGTGTTCCGAAGCATTGGCTTTCTTGTTCAGTGGGTATTCCTTAAACAAATGTCCAACCTTGTGGCACCTCCTGCAACGGAATGGAACACCCTCGTAATCTAGTATCTGGATGTGTGTGTAATTCTTCCAGTTTAGAGTAATATGCTCCTCCAGTCCTTCCCTAGTGTCGAGGTGAACAAGGATGTGTGCCAAAGACATATTACCCAAAGAGAGGTATGAATTGTCATGCTCCAAATAGGATCCCAGGGCATTCCCAATACAACGGAAAATGTCCTTAGACCATAAGTGTAGGGGCATACCAGGGAGACGAACCCACAAAGGCCTAATGCCAAGCTGCTCCCTCTCAAGGTAAAAAAGAGGGCTCCATCTTTTAAGCAGAACAGGGGTGTGCTCAATGTGCCAAAATTTGGATAGAATCCAAGTTGTATAATAATCCCTCTCGAAGCGAAGCGCGAACCATCCCCTGGCTAGTGACTGAACAAATGGGAGTTCTATCAAAATGTACCCCCAAATTTCATAAGTCCAATATTTGAGTCTGGCCGTGGAGTAATTCTGACCTCGCACCCGGTTGACCAAAACCTTGTTTGCTATGTCAAGTGCCTCTCCCATCTTGATATCTTGTCCGAGAATCGGGGATATGTCCTAATACTTGGCCTTCACACACTTTGTCTTCTTCCCTTGTTTGAGGCCCTTTTCACTGTGGTCATTCCTAGGGGTTCCCAAAGGGGGATTCAATTCTTCATAATGGTGTGCAAATGTGTTCCCTGCAACCTCGGATGGGCTACCTTCAAAGAAACCAGAGGTGGGAAGCACCGAAATGTGAGTGAGAGGTGGTCTGGTAGGTAAATTAGGGGGGCAACCCTCAAGAACAGTGGAGGGGAAATGGGAGGAGATGTCGACCAGAGGGTTTAGTGAGTAACCCGGAGGGTAAATGGAGGGGTCAGGGCTAATACAGCTAGCCATAAATTGTAGGGTTGTTGGCGAAGGTGGAGGGGTAGCAGAAAAGGCCATTCAAGGGGGTCATCAGGCAGAGGTTCAGTCAGATAGGAGGTTCCTGGAACAGAAGGCAATGGCAAGGGAATCGTCTGGGAGAAGACATCAGTAGAAACGGGATGATGGGGAAACGACACATCCAGTATCGGGGGAGGAGACGTCATCCAAATGGAGACAAAGGCATAGGGATCCTCTGAATAGTCTACCTGATCAAGCTCCATGACCATAGTCGACAACGAAAAAGACATGCCAGCTACCAGGATGCCCACGGAAAGTTGTTCTTCAGAGGTTCACTACACAACAAAAAGAAGTAACAGACATGAGAAACCCTTAGGTGTGTTGGTAGAAGGAGGTAATGGCGATAGCGTATCAGGCGAGGTCGCGACCGGGGCTAACGGAGCAGTCCAGATAGTACAATAGCCCAAACCCTAACCTGCTTCAGGCTGCAGTCAAAAATTTCGCCGAAGCTCCATCCTTCCCATTAATTCATATATATATATATATATATTTATATATATATATATATATATATATATATATATAGAGAGAGAGAGAGAGAGAGAGAGAGATATATATATAGATATATATAAAGTGTTATCTTTTGTTTAGAAATAGTTTATTAATTGTAGTACAAATAGTTAAATTGCATGAATTGATTTTTTAAGATAATCAATATTGAAAGTTTGGTAAAGAAAAATGGGTGATGGAAAATGTTATTTCCCTTGTAAGAAATGCATGGGCTATAAGAGGAGAATTTTAATAAAATTAGTTAAACAACATTGTAGAGAATTTGGACACCTTGAAGGTTGGCATAAATATCGTCCTACGGTAAGTTATTCAGTATGTGTCTTTATATTGCATATTTTTTTTGTAAATTCGGGTTTTAGGGTTAGATATTAAGGCTTTAGGTCAGATTAGGGGTTAATAGTTTAGGGGATTGG
This sequence comes from Pinus tabuliformis, assembly GCA_031772625.1. Taxonomy (NCBI): domain Eukaryota; kingdom Viridiplantae; phylum Streptophyta; class Pinopsida; order Pinales; family Pinaceae; genus Pinus; species Pinus tabuliformis. The sequence continues at coordinate 475,213,255 of CM062809.1, read as the reverse complement.
GGGTTAAGCAGTTGTTCATTAAAGGTTTAGGGGTTACAACTTAAAGATCTAAGGATTTTAGGGCTTAATTAGGAGGAATGAGGTTAAGATATTAAGAAATAGGGCGATTCGATCTAATGGGTTAGGGATTAAAGAGTTAGAGGTTAATGGTGTGTGTGTGTGTGTGTGTGTGTGTATCATAAAGTTATCCACTCATGTTGCGCCAAAAACTCGAAAAGGAAAATATGTTCCCAAGTAACCTTTTGTTCCATAATAAAAGGATCAATAATCAATTCTCAATTTATGGTACCCGTGGGGTTGACGTTTCTACTATCATTTCGGTTAAAATTAAATTTTAATAAATTTATTTAATAAAAATTACATTATAGTACACATTTTCTTAAATAATAATAATAATAAATAATTAGTAAAACATAATAATAAAAAATTATCTTCTTTTTCAAAGTTTATATATATCATTTTTTCCTTTCATATATATCATTTTTTCCTTTCATATATATATGTAGCTTAAAACATTTTAAATTTATTTATAGAATTAAAATTTATAACTTTTTATTGAGCCAAGAGGCTCATTCTACAACCCAATATGAGGGGATGTGTAAGTCTACAACCCAATATGAGGGGGATGTGTAAGTCTGTATTTCCGTCCCCCTTTAAAATAAAATTAAAAATTATGTTCTACATAGGAAAATAATGTCAGCTATAATAAAAAAATGAATAGAAGTAAAAAAATGTATGAGTAAGATGTTTAAATCTTATACTTTTCAAAAATATTTCAACAAGAGATTTAAATAAATTTTTTGAAGATCTATGTTAAGTATATATGTCGATGTTAACTTCATATATATCTATATATAGAAAAAACAAATATTTAAATAAAACATTTTAATTTTGTACATAAAAAAATCTTTAATGTGGGTTATCAATAAAATATTTTAATAAGAATTAATATTGACATATACTTAGTCCATGGGGTCTTGGATAGAAGGTGATCGAGTGCTCTATTAAGACACTCCTTGATGTGAATTCATTGGTTCAATTCCTCGCCCTGATCGAGGTGATATATTTGACATGTTGAAGATGTAGTCCTTCCAAGCTTACAAAAAAAATTCACATATACTTAAAAAAATATCAATAATAATAAATCATTTTAATTTGTGTGATAAAACGTCTCAATGTACATGTAATTGAGTCAAGAGGCTCATTCTATAGAGGGGGATGTGTAGGACAAGCTCATTATATAGAGGGGGATGTGTAGGTTCAATTCCTCGCCTAATCGAGGTGATATATTTGACATGTTGAAGATGTAGTCCTCCCAAGCTTACAAAAAAAAAATATTGACATATACTTAAAAATATATTAATAATAATAAATCATTTATGGGGATGTGTAGGACAAGCTCATTCTATAGAGGGGGATGTGTAGGTTCAATTCCTCGCCCTGATCGAGGTGATATATTTGACATGTTGAAGATGTAGTCCTCCCAAGCTTACAAAAAAAAATATTGACATATATTTAAAAATATATTAATAATAATAAATCATTTAATTTGTGTGATAAAATGTCTCCATGTACATGTAATTGAGGTGAGAAGCTCATTCTATAGAGGGGGTTGTGTAAGTCGATGGATGTGTAAGTCTCTCAGTCTGTTTGACCCCCTTTAAAATAAAATTAAAAATTAAAAACTATGTTCTAGACAAAAAAATAATGTCAGCTATAATAAAAAAATGAATAGAAGTAAACAAATGTATGAGTAAGATGTTTAAATCTTATACCTTTCAAAATATTTCAACAGGATATTTAAATAAACTATTTTAAGATCTATGTTAACTAATTTATGGCGATGTCAACTCCATATATATCTATATATAAAAAAAAATTGTTAAAATAAAACATTTTAATGTTGTATATAAAAAAATATTCAATGTGGGTTATCAATAAAATATTTTAATAAGAATTAATATTGACATATACTTTCCCGAATGCGGGTGCACATCAAAGATATTAAGGTGGCAGCAGAACGGGACGGCAAGTGGCCATGGCACATGGCCCTCCGTAATCCTGCACATCAGTCTATAAATTGTATTAACGCTAGCCTTAAATGGCATTTAAGTTGGCACCGTCCTCAACCAACCTGCAACTACCCGCCTCGACTCCGCGCAATGATGACCTCTAGGGATATTAACTCCACTGCCCCTGTCTCTTATCCCTTGCCTCTGCAATGTTTATGCCCTCAGGTAGCTACAGCACCTAGCTCTCGCACTGCTATGGGGAGGTGCTGCAGCATCCTTTGTTGCACTGATCTAGGCCCGGGAATCCACTTTACTCAAAGCCTAGTCTGCAATTTCATCTTCCACTCGGCCTCTGCAGCTAATCCCTCCTCTGAGCCAACCGCTGAACCTGCTGAGCCTTCTCATCACTCTGAGCCTTATCCTGGCAAAAATTCTCATACTCATGGTGTCAACATGCCGAGAACACGCCATAGAATGCGTAGTCACAGAGGCGGCAGCAGAGGAAGAATGACTCGTCCCCCTCCTCCTCCAGCCTCTGAAACCACCTCCTCTTCGGCTCATCTGACTACAGGTCGCTACCCAAACACTCGTAGTGGCAGAGGCCACTCACGACCTCTCCACCTCCATCCAACACCCCCTGCTTCACCACCCAGCGGAATTCCCTCCAATCCATAGCCGCCCCTCCTCTCAGCCCAATTCCTCTACCACTGCTCCCTGAACAAGCCCATCATTACCACCACCATCTCCATTACCTTTCACGAGGAGGAGCAAGCTACAGAGGGTGGACGCCATTCCAGAACGACGCCTGCTAGAGTCGCGGGGAGCTCACATTCCATCACCTTCCACGAGGAGGAGCAAGCCACAGACGGTGGTTGCCACACCAAAGCGAAGCCAACCATGGTCAAGAAGAGCACTCACTATGCAAAGATGAAGCAAACTGGGAAGGAGACGGACCAGGACCAGCATGACGACGAAGACATGGATCCTTACCGTTGTTTTATCGTGGAGGAACAACCGACGAAGCAGGCAGACGACACGGAGGCTTCGAAGAAGGCAGATGACGATATGGAGGATTACAGGTGCTTCATTGTTGAGGAACACCCGTTGTCTCCGCAACGCACCTGATCGGCCACACAACCTGCCACGTGTCTACTATTCTCAGGTTATGGGAATTATGCTTTCTGGTTTCTTTTACGGGGCTTTCAGGAAAACTTGCTGTTATTTGGTTATTTGGTAGATTTTTTGTTTTTCTCTGAAAAACTGATTAAAAACTATGTGTAATTGCTGGTTTCCCCTGCGTGGGCAGCAAGATAATACTGGTAATCTTATTTTTGATTCGGACTGGTTTCCCATCATGGGCAGTCCAGACTCTGTTTTGTTGTTTTTTCCCCACACTCAGGCATGGACATGCACAGGCTAAAGCCTCAGTGTACTATATTTTTTCAGTAATAGAATTTAGCTTAATTTAAAATATATATATATAGACATATACATAAAAATATTTTTTAATTTGTGTGATAAAATTTCTAGATGTGCATGTAATGTAAATATATTATTTATCATTTAATATATATATATATATATATATATATCATAAAAAAATTAAGCTTTTATGGTTAAAACATTTATTTGGTTGTATAATACTCTATTTAGCATTTAAAAATAAAATCTAAACAATGAAAAATAACACATTGTATTTTGTGTTTCACGTGAAGAAATGATCCCTAGTTAAGATGGATCTATGCTGGTTAATAAATATTAAATTTGAAACAATATTAAACAAAAAAATTACCTAAAATATATCATAAAGTTATGTCTTTTAAAAACTTAAAATATTCAAATTATAAATTAAGGTTACTTGTTAATAGGTTAAGGGGTTAGGGGTTAATAGGTTAGAGTTTAAGTTAGGTTTAGTGGATTTAGGTGCTAGGGGATTTAGAGGTTAATGGGGTTTTATGGAGTAGGGTTAGGGTTTAAGGTGTTAAGGGATTATCAGTTTATGGGCTTAAGGGGCTAGGAATTATTTTTTTAACATATCCATAAACATATTGATAAATTGCACAAACTTCATCATTGATTTGTTGTCTTTGTTTTTCACCTAAGTTGTCTTTGTCTTCCTCTATTATATTTTTAAACATTTGTATCATTTTAATATTTGTTATATATACTAATATTACTTGATTTTTTTAATTATAAAGAAACAACGCCCTAGGGCACTAGCTATAGATCAGGATGACATGGCCATTATACAAGTGTATATCAAGATGACATGGTCATTATACAAGTGTAGATCAGGATGACATGATCATTATACAAGTGTACAAGTGTAGATCAGGATGACATGGTCATTATACAAGTGTACAAGTGTTGTTGAGGACACGTTCAGGAAGATCAAGTTAATGATCCTATGGAAGAAGACGATGATGCTAATAACATAGTTGAAAAAGAGGGGACAAATTTATTGATCCAGGAGATATTTAATAATGCTAGAATGATTTTTTTTTTAAGCATTACATTTTTTAAATGGTTATAATTATGTTTTTAAAATTAATTAATTTTGTCTCAAATTTAATAAAAATTTGTTTAAATTTTAAGTTTAAATTACAATTTTCAAAAATGAAGTGATATGTATCAAAAGATTCGATTCCAACCCTTAGGCGAGGTGGTGGTCTAATCACAAGGTGGCATACAACACAATTTCTTCAATTGAAAAAAGCCTTGAAAGCTGCTCCAAACACGATTTCTTCAATTGAAAAAAAATGTACCCAAAAATTTGAGACAAAAAATGTACCAAAAAATTCGAAAACTAAATTCCCCTTGCTTACCCATCTATATGAAGAAAAACATAAAATTATTGAATCCTTTAACCACAAAATAATTTTTTTACCTCTATACCATTTAAATACCTCATTACTTTTAAAAATAATAACCTATATTTAAAATTAAAATATTAAAAAAAAAAACATATATCTTTTAATGTAAGAAAGTCCAACCAGATGATATTATTGTTTTATTGTACGGACAAACTAGCGCTTCGGAGTAATTATTATATGTTCCTGTTACTTCTGGAACAGGAAATAGCTTCAGTTCCTTACTTTGCCTAGAAGACAGTGCATAAATACTTTACTTTGATCCTTGAAAGGAAGTATAATGGTTACGAAGGATTTGAAACTGGATTTGGTTTCGAAACTGGGATTGGTCAGAAAGTATAATTTTTAATTATTAATTTTATTTATTCTTTCTTTGTTCTTTCATTCCCGATTTTCTCGGAAAGAGGTCAAAGAAAAAGATGATATATTCCTTTCTCACAAAGGAGACAAAACATAGCAAAACACAGTAACGACCTAACCGTATTAATTTAATTCCATTATCCATACGCTAATTAGCTTACAAGTAGGAAAGGAAAACAAACAGTAAAAGAATCTTTGATAACTTTGCATTAAAGAAAACAGAGAGCATGAACCAACAAAACAAATATGCACTTGTACTTCAACGCTGCATTTCAATCCATGAGTTTAAATCGTAGGATGTGTTTGCTTTGTATGTATGATTTTATTTTGGAAAAATTTTCATTATTGGTTGTTATCAATAAGTATGGATTACATCATCATTATAGATTAGTATTTTAAAAAAATGATAATATTTGACGCAAATATGTATTTTTTAGATATTTTTAAATTTTGGGTTATTAATATGTTTCTTTTTGTTCAAGCATAATGAACTCTTTGCCAAGTCAAAATAGTTTTAAGTTATACTAGAGAACCAAGATGTAGAGTTATTTTGTGTTAAATATTTTGAATATATATATTTTGGGCAGCCATCTAAGTTATTAACACTTTGTTTATACATTTGGCTCTATCTATATTTTTCTAGGAGAAAATTGGTGGTACACCATTTTTCTTCTTTGACAACAAATTATTATGAATAAATGGCATTAATATAGTTAATTACACATGTAGGAGTGTTTATTTTGAAATAGAGTTTTTGGGATTTTAATTTAATTATCAATAATAATTAGGTGGCCTATATAAATTTAACTTTTACAAAATATTCTAGAATATTCTTAAAAGTAGTCACGTATAAAAATTGAGATTTATCTCCAAGTAAATCTTGACAATGTAATAAGTATCATAAGGTAAGTGTTTTAATGACTATGGAACATTTTACTAGTCATTAATTATATGGCTAATTTACCAAGTAAATGTGAGCCTAAGTATTTAAATTTTATATAAAAATAAATGTTTCAATTTTTGAAAAATTACAAATAAATAATTAAAATATTTTTTATATTATTTCTATAATTAAAATAAATTTATATTCAATTTTTTATAATTCTATAATCTATAAACGTAGTTAGTATAATTTTATTGATGATGATGATGATGATGGTTAACGTCCGCTGAGACCAAATAATGATCTATCGGACCAAAAAAGACAAATTATTTATTTTGATTTAAGATTTTATTCCTATGCTCAAAAAGCTTGGAGAGAAGCCTTCCGAGTTCACTATAATTATATATATGAAAAATGGTAGGTATAATTATGTCAATAAATATATCTTTTTAGAATAGGTCTTTCATAATATTAATTTAATTAATCTATTTTAGAATATGTCTTCGAGAATATTAATTTAATTATTATGAATTGTTAGGTGGATGGTAGAGATTTAATCTCCATGGAACATGTTGGATATTCATTGTAGTATTTAGAAATCAAGGATTAAGATTTATGTCCAAGTTAGTTATATTTTTCTAATTAATTTAGCTCAATTAATTTATTAAAGAAAATATCATATCAACACCTGTTATATTGGTCATGTAGTATTGATAACCCATATTATTGGCCCATGGTATTCTAATAAACGGTATTTACAATTTAAGAATTTCCATGAAGTGGTTCCAAGTGAAGGGAGAGGATGATGGAGGCAAAGCAGAGGTTTAGGGTTTTCTCTCTCTGTAGTGTCGATGGCCATGATCTTGTGTCTCTCCACAAAGGTGAACTTTGGTCAGATGGGGATCCTATCCTTTTCTTCATCACTGGCTGTTGGAGATCTAAGGGTTATTCCAATGGTTTTTCGAAAACCAATTGTAGAAGCTTGCAAACAATCATTGGGGTGGAGTTTTGTCTTGTTTCTGAACACTTGTGGACAAATGGCACACCAAAAAATAAATCACTATTTTTGACCTCATGCTCTATGAAATATGGCATTGGCTACAGTCATTTATCTTGGGCATTTATACAAGTGGGCAGCACTCTAGACTTGGGGTCTGCAACACTCCAGACTTGGGGTCTGCAGCTAAAAAAGTGAGCTCATAGATATGAAGGAAGTGTTTTGATGTTATCTATGTGTAATATCACGCTTGATATAAGGGTTGGTGGTTTGCAGAGAAAGGTTTATTTTGGGGATCATATATTTTGGTTATCCCCATTTTTGAAGGATACTCATTAGCCAAAGCCCCCATATCAAAGTTGATCTAAATAAATACTCAGATCAAAAGGAGTCCCTATGCCTCTCACACACAGATCCGACCAAAAGAGAGGAAGAATAAGAGAAATTCCATATATTTGTCAAAATTATTTACATGAAGTCCTTCATCATCTTGATCCAGGATTTGAATCTAGTGGAAAATATGAAGCAAAGCATTGAGAAATATCTGGGTATACTTGCAATTTTCTAAAGTTTGCTATATGAGGAGAAATTTTCACAGGATTCCATTAAGTTGAAAGAATGTGTTATTGCAATGAAATCAACCATTATATTAAATTTTAGGCTAAGGGGATTAGGTATTAAAAACACCAATGGACCAACCTCATTCAAGGATGTAATGAAAGGGAAGTTTGTAACTCTTGTTGACCAAATCCAAATTTTGCTAAGACCTTGCATAGCCAAACAAGTGGAAAAAGTTACAGCAATGAATGTCAAACCCCCAGAGGTTAAATAGATTTTTGTTGATCTACAATATACGACATCAATATGCATATTTAATGGCTTGTAGTCGAGAACTGAAGACTTACATCAGTGGGTATATTCTTCTTGTACACCCAAATGTGAACTTTATTTATGTTCCAAAGGGTTCTTCATAGTTCAATTTGACAAACAAGAAGATAGGGAGTAGGTGTTATCGGGAAATCTAGTATCTATGCAGAGCTGCTAGTCCCACTAAGGCTGGTAGCTACCTTAGAAACAAACAAACTAAAACCACTTTCGTTTTCCTTTATGAGAAGTAGATAAGAGGGGAAAGAAGGAGACCAACCTCTGTCTTGCACTTGGTTCCTTGCTTGATTCCTCTCTCTTTTGATAGATCTTTGCCACTCGCTTCCTCGTCTACCCAGCTTCAAAGAGCACCTGTAGAATCAAAGCAGCATAACACTATCCAAGAACATAGATCTACTATCATAAACAATATAGGACCAGATATATCTTGACCACACAAATGCATATATCATCAATCATACAATAATGTGGAGGAAAACTTGAATAGCTTTATTAATAATCAAGAATAGCAAAGAGGATTACAACCAATTGTTCTGACCCAGCATCATCCTCTTAGCAATAAAGCCCTTCTTCACCTCATGAAAAGCTTAGATCATCCAACACTATGATGTTACACCAAGAAACCAGCAGCACTTCCTTACAAGATACAAAATTCCAGCCTCTGGATCTCTGGGATGAGGGATCCATATATAGATGTTTGCAAGGGGGGTGAGTCAGCTTTTGAGATTTGATTAGTGTCCTCTCTCTGATAGTTCTTGATTCCACTTGGAGATTGATGATCTCTTACTCATCCCTGGGCGAATGCAGAGAGGCAAGTGTCACAGGAGAAGTTTCTGGAAGATTCCATGATCCTCCACCTTGCAGATTGACCCTGCCATTTGTCTACTCTCACCCATCGCATCCCATAGAAGGGCTTTTCAAGATGCATCGCACCTCCCGTGTGTATTTAGGTGGGATGCAGCGCACTTTGACCATGGAGCAGGTGAGATGGTCCAATTTTGACCAGTTCTGAGCAGTTTTTCATGGAGAACTTCTGGGAGAAGATGTAATCAGTTGACCTTGTTCTTTTAGAGGTTGGAACAACACTTTTAGGGACTTAAGAGCCCTTGGTTTATGGACATTTATGATTGGGGTTGCAGTGCCCAAAAATGTCTATAACTGTTGCCCCCTAAAGCATGAGGTCGTTAATCTGTTTTGATGTCGGGTGAAATGCTTTATCATGAGGATCTGAAGTTTTTTCGAGCTAAAAGGCGACCTATAATAAGATACAATACAATACATTATCTTCATAATATTTCCATGGTCTAGCTGAGGTGGGCATTCCCATGCTCAGCTTTGTAAATTCATTTTCATGTGCATAAGACAGACAATCGTCTGAGTGTAGACTGATGATTCTGGTAGAGCCATCATCCCTTAGGTTGGATGATTATCTGTGTAGTAATGATATACATTTTATGTCTTTATTTTCCTGAATATATATCGCAGCCCGGATGGATGAAACTAGATCTGGGGTCTTCAATCTCGTTCGATCTTCACTCAAAGTACAAGTCGATCCATGTGAGAGATGTTCTGGAGTCGAACATGGAAAGACATCACCTGATTACCAGCCAATGATGTAAGCTGTTAATAGGCGCGAGAGGAATCACCAATAATGATGATGACCCTCAAGGTACTACAGTACAATTCACGTGGTGTGAATAAGGGACTTGGCGTCGAACACCACGCAAAATCTTTCAGTCGAAGGCCATTGATGTAAACCTGTCGCCGGAAGTGAGAAACTTGCCATTGAGTCATGCAAGCTTCAAAGTACTGAAAGGGTTGTTCCTAGATCGACTTCTTGGATAATGAGCTAATGTCGACAAGAAGAGATCCGTCATAGGAGGGCCTTAGTGAATCCCACATCAATGACACGGAACGGAGCAAATGATTTTAATGGAGGTGAAAATGATCTGGTGATATAAGGTTCAGGGTGGCAGTCATGAAAGAATGGAGCGTAAATGTATTGCAGTGGGTGAGACACAGGTGAATTCTCTTAGCGACTTCTCTTGAACATATCGGCGACACTGACATGATGGATCGGTAGCATTAACCCCAAATATGGATGGTGTGACGGAACCATGGTGATGTGACCAATGAATGGAACAACCCAACCCGACTCGGATGCAGAGCGAAAGTGTCATGTTCAAGAGCGACTTGCTACCAATAAAGTTTTTTCAAGTTTTCTTCCCAATTTTTCCCCAGTCATCGCTGACCAGTACCTCTTTATTTTTTTCAAGCTTGAGGAGGATAACATATGCTTGTTCTATAATTTTCCCTTCGGGCAAACCCATCGCTATGTTTTAACGAGCCTAGCGATAGTGAAACTCGTTCTTGTCTGTATGGACAAGTTTGTCGCTATTCGGTTTTAACGAGTTTAACGACAAGGATAACTCGGTCCTTTTCAATTTTAGAGAGTCTGAAAAAGGGACGTAAAGAAAACTCCGATAATCCTTTTTCGTCATATAATCCCTTGAGTCCGAAAAAGTATAAAACAATACAAAAGGGATGAATTTTCAGTGCTTTTAACGAACCGAACAAAACAAGCGCTCGATCTTTTTGTGTAATGATCCCTCGAGTCCAAAAAGATTAAAATCTAAAGGAGGGATAGCACTTCCGGTCCCTTTAACGAGCTGGAGAGGCCAATTGCTCGGCAATCTTTTCATATTTTACGAGTCAGTTGAAAAGAGCTTAAAGGAGACTCATTTTTTAAGGAATGAGTGATAAATTCGGGTAGCAGCTAATTCCAGGTAAGGTTTGGAATTTTCCAATCATGGCAGTGTCACAAGGATGGCTAACAGGATCACTCTTCGCAGCTGTTCCTCAAAAAGGGTAAAAATAAAATGGGGTGAATGATCGGCTAATACAGAGTGGAGGTGATGATGAGAACACGACCAAGGCTTCAAAGGCTGATTATAATACATTCACGATGGTTATTTACCGGGAATTGGCTCATTTTTTAATGAGCTTGAACTCTGGGGGAACATTTGCTCATTGCTTATGTTTATTTTTTAATGAGCTTGAATTCTGCGTTAAAAATGGTCAATCCAGTCATATAATAAGGATATCTCAAATAAAAACGGCATCTTTTCAAAGCTTTGCCCCACATCCTTTCTTTATGCAAGTTAGGAAACGACCAATCCTACGAGTTTAAAGGGTTAGATGACCTAAAAATTTAAAAAAATAAATGGTCGCTCTTCGCTTGCATGCCAAAAGGTTTGCATGCCCCCAGGTATAGTGAAGTAGAGTTTCCTTATTACCCCTCAATTTGCAGACAAAACATTTGTTTTATTGGGAAAGGCCTACCTTTTCCAGGTTACCTCTCAATTTGCAGACAAAACGTTTGTTCTATCAAGAAAGGCCTACCTTCTAACAGAGGTATCTTATTCTGGTCTAACCCCATTTTCCTAAATGGACGAGCGTGTCAACCAGTGATATATCCTTTGCGGAAACCTACCCTATACCCAAGGTTTTCCTGTCGAAATAGGCCAGGGTGCATGCCCCCTGGGTTTCAGTCATATCCTCCGAATCACTCGCGCTCATCAGGAGGACGGACTGGGGATTGATGAGACATTCCTTGCGTGAAAAGACCATTCAGGGATGGTATATGACTATTTGCTATGTGTGAACCGGGGAATGAAAGCTGGTCTACGAGCTTGACCACTCTTCCTTCATGCGGAAAACACATTACTCTAAAGAGTGAGGAGACAATGGCTCCCATGCAATAAATATAGTCTCGTCCAAGGAGTAGATTATAATCCAGGGGTCCTTGGACTACCATTACGTTCATGTGAACGGTTTTCCTTCTCAATGTTATCGACACATTGGGAAGGATCTCTAACGGTCGACTGGTTCCTTTGTCAAAGCCTGTTAGATTTCTCATCTCAGGCAAAAGCGATGGCGAACCAAGCGCTTTCCAAGCAGTTGAGGAAAGGATACTCACAGAAGCCCCTTCATCTATGATGGTACCGGCCATGACCATTCTATATATTTGAGCAATGATTCGAAATGGTACACTAGCCGGTAAACGGGGTCTTCCTAGTAGATTCCAATCGAAGGAAACAACTAGGTTTCTTGGAGGTGGGACCGAATAGACTGCCAGATATGACTCTGACGAACTTCCTTCCTGCGGTAAAGGAACAGGTAGATTGCCCCCATGTTCATCGGAGTCTGTGCTTACGAAGAGAATTTGAACGGTGTCGTTCTTGTTCTCTTCGATGACTGTATCATCTAAAGATGGATCCTCTGAAGGCAAGACCGGGTCAACTGTCGCCTCGACCTTTTGACTTTTGTCTGGTGTGGATTCAGATGGTTTATCTTCAATGATAGATGCTTCGGCTAACCACAATGGCGTGTCAGCCGGATTTTCAACTAGTGACGGACTCGGCAAGAGCTTCTTATATCCAGGAGGAAGCCGTAACGGTGAAACCGGACGGTCGTCCAAAACTCTTTTAGCCTCGTCTAAGAAGGGACAAAGGTGGACGGCATGATCGCCTTCACACAATTTACAAGGAAATTTACATCTTCCCTTTTGTCCAGGGGCTTCACTTTCACTAGTTGACGGTGTACTTTCAACATGATCACCAGAAGTTGATGACACCGGATTGTGCAAACGAGGAGACTAGTCCCTTAAGATCCGAGGGATGCAAGGAAAATCTCGATGATAGTGGTCTCCTTTGCAAATGACACATGGCGATTTAGGCCTGGATGGTGCAATGTGTGGATTTTTGCTAGATGATGCCTGTTCGCCCATTTTTTCCTTTGGCTCCTTCTTCTTCTTCTCTTTCTTCTTCTTCTCCTTCTTTTTCTCGGTTACTTGATTTTTGGCTTTACCAGCTTCATCAAGCGAAGAGGAAGGAGGGGAGGAAGAATTGGACGAAGTAGAAGGTTGGGGGGTAATTCTGGTATCGTTTAGTTGCTGACTTGATTGTTCAGGAATCACGGTGTTCTAAATGACAGAGGTTGAGAAGAGCCATACGGGCAAGCCGATTGTCAATCCTAGAAGCGACAATGTGGCCATATGGGGCGCACCAACATCTCCCCAAGAGGAGAAAGGACTAGGATTTCCCCCAAGGGGAACTCCTTGGTTGGTGGACTCCATTTTTCTCAACCTAAGACCAACGTAGGAAAGGTGATATTTATTCCGATTAAAATAAATTTTAGACGCTTTTGACACAACTTGTTTTTTCAATTTTTAAGAGTCGAGAAAAAACAAAAGATGACTCTAGTCGCCTTCAATTTTTAATGAGCCTGAAGTGACAAGTGCTCAGATGGACCTTTTCCTTTAAGGACTCTGAAAAGGAACGAAAGAGACTGCTCTGGAAATCTAGACAAAGGGATTACCAAACCAATCGCAAAACTGCAGAATACTTTTTACGATACAGCAATCAATCTTCCCGAATGCTGTGTTCAGTGCATTGCGATCGATAGGGCGGCAGACACGGCTTCCTATGGATAAAGGATAAAGCCTATTGTGGTCTCCCAATATATACTCGACGGTACGTGGGAGCACAAGTCCGTACTAGCACTTATCGTCTCAAAGTGGAGGAATCACCCAACCAACAATGAAAACAATAGTTACCAGGCTTTACGACGCCGGAATATGTCTCTAGCCTAGACTTCTAAATGTTGTGCATTAGGTTCCAAAGCGTTTTTAGATTCATTAAATTTATTTTACAGTTGATCTTGCTTAAGAAATTTGCCTTTCAGGTTCACCGCGTGATGTAGATGTACAATTCCTAAAATGCAATCTAAGATGATAAACAATCATTTAATCTTCTTTTTGCAATGAAAATCCTAGCTACTAAGGAAAGAGAGATGAATTCTTTCAACATAGAGCAAAGAGCACACGCTATATGCACTGTCCTAAATCAAACCAACAAACAGTCTAAATGCAAATGCACATGCATGTATTTGTTTTCAGCCTTCTTAATGTGTGAATGATAACAAGAAAGCTAAGCGCAAATCTGAATTATTTTTCAAAGCGACATTACTAACAAGTTTCTTTTCAAGACAAAATGAAGACAATGACGACACTTTACGATTTCGAATTGAAAACTTGCTTTCGACACTTGAAAAACTACTAATTCAAATCAAATACAAGAGTAACAGTGTAATCGACTATCAAGAACAATCAGATTCTCTTCTATGACTGAAAACGACACTTGCGACACTTTCAAATCAATAAACGACAGTACAATTACGCTACTTCTTTGTAAAAGAGAACTGAAAATGGCTCAAAATACATAAAAACATTTACAGTTCTTTGCACAATGGAGGCGGAATAATGGCAAGGAAGGGGGTTTCAACAGAGGTGTATTGACTACAGGCAGCAAAACTCCTGAATAGAGCTGAAGAGAGTGAACACAGAAACCAAAATCTAAGAGTAGAAGAGGCCTTGTCTGATCAGCGCACCTGTAACACAGGGAAAAAGAGATGCAGCGCACCTACTACACTCAGGAAGTGCGATGCATCCAGAATCCAAAGAAGAGACAGTGCGATGGACCAGGGACGAGACTTTAAATGGGTTCCAGGTCACATTTTGCAGCTCAGTTCAGGGATTTAGGCCGAGCAAGTGGTAATCAGTAAATCAATCACAAGGGTAGATCTAAAGAGGTTACTAGAGCCACCACAAGGGCAATTAGAGAGCTTGTAAATCGATTGTTCAGTTCATAAACAAAACCCGGAGATAGACTGAAGCAGCATTGATCTACTTTGCACTTGCATAGCAAATGCAGTTCGAAGGCTAGCTGGCTTGACTTCAAGCTCCATCTGTAAGTTTATAAAGCAAACAAATGTAGACAAACAAACAATCTATTCGCTCCCCAGTGGAGTCGCCATTTTGTTATCGGGAAATCTAGTGTCTATGCAGAGCTGCTAGTCCCACTAAGGCTGGTAGCTACCTTAGAAACAAACAAACTAAAACCACTTTCGTTTTCCTTTATGAGAAGTAGATAAGAGGGGAAAGAAGGAGACCAACCTCTGTCTTGCACTTGGTTCCTTGCTTGATTCCTCTCTCTTCTGATAGATCTTTGCCACTCGCTTCCTTGTCTACCCAGCTTCAAAGAGCACCTGTAGAATCAAAGCAGCATAACACTATCCAAGAACATAGATCTACTATCATAAACAATATAGGACCAGATATATATTGACCACACAAATTCATATATCATCAATCATACAATAATGTGGAGGAAAACTTGAATAGCTTTATTAATAATCAAGAATAGCAAAGAGGATTACAACCAATTGTTCTGACCCAGCATCATC
Source organism: Pinus tabuliformis (assembly GCA_031772625.1). NCBI lineage: Eukaryota > Viridiplantae > Streptophyta > Pinopsida > Pinales > Pinaceae > Pinus > Pinus tabuliformis. The sequence continues at coordinate 475,197,943 of CM062809.1, read as the reverse complement.
CTCTCAGCAAGAAATCCCTTCTTCACCTCATGAAAAGCTTAGATCATCCAACGCTATGATGTTACACCAAGAAACCAGCAGCACTTCCTTACAAGATACAAAATTCCAGCCTCTGGATCTCTGGGATGAGGGATCCATATATAGATGTTTGCAAGGGGGGTGAGTCAGCTTTTGAGATTTGATTAGTGTCCTCTCTCTGATAGTTCTTGATTCCACTTGGAGATTGATGATCTCTTACTCATCCATGGGCGAATGCAGAGAGGCAAGTGTCACAGGAGAAGTTTCTAGAAGATTCCATGATCCTCCACCTTGCAAATTGACCCTGCCATTTGTCTACTCTCACCCATCGCATCCCATAGAAGGGCTTTTCAAGATGCATCGCACCTCCCGTGTGTATTTAGGTGGGATGCAACGCACTTTGACCATGGAGCAGGTGAGATGGTCCAGTTTTGACCAGTTCTGAGCAGTTTTTCATGGAGAACTTCTAGGAGAAGATGTAATCAGTTGACCTTGTTCTTTTAGAGGTTGGAACAACACTTTTAGGGACTTAAGAGCCCTTGGTTTATGGACATTTATGATTGGGTTTGCAGTGCCCAAAAATGTCTATAACAGCAGGCCCTAAATGATGGGTCATGGCTTTGTAGTAGATTTGGGCTTTTCATTACTCCATGGTTCCCAGAAGTTGATGCTACAAGCATGGAGGTCAATACAATTCCGGTATGGGTGAGATTACCAAATATCCCTCTCCCTTTTTGGCATTATTAAGTCTTGGAAGATATTGGGAATACTCTTGGAAAATTCAAAAAAATGGGCATTGATAGAACGAAACAATGTATCCTTACATTTTCTAGAATTTATGTGGAGATATAACATAGTAAAGGTATACCTGATCGTATCCACCTAAAACATGAAAACATTCAATGGACCCAGGTTTTAGATTATGAGAGTTTAATCTGCTTTCAAACAGGACACCCACAGAACACATGCCCACAGGCAAAAAATATCCCATAAAAAAAAGGTCCTTAGGCAAAAGGGATGGAAGGTGCTTGACAACTCTGAGGATAAAGAAGAAGAGACCATGGAAAATACTCCAAATATGGATGTTGAGGCACAACACGACATCCAAGAAAATGAAGGATTCAGGTACCAATCAGGAATCATAAATCATATCTAGAAGGACACGAATTCAACAAAAAACAAAGCACCAAAGCAATAGAAAGAAGAAACACTCATTGAAAATGGATCAGGGGGTATAAAGAGAACCCATGTATCTAATGGTTTAGATTCATTCAAATAAGTCCCTCCACAAGAAGATGGAAATCAATTAGGAATAATAACAATTGATCACAATCATGGGGTTCGATAAAAATTTTAGAAGAAGAAAGTCAAAAAGGAGAAATAACTTATTGTTATCACACTTGGCCCCCAACAAAAGTAAGCATTTTAAATATTTGTTTTCCTTTTTATGCATCAATAGAAAGGTTGACATGATCAAATTCCTAATGGAATCAAAAGAATGTAATTATTTTTCCTTGTTTAACCATGGGGGTCAACCTCCATGGTTAAGAATATTGTTTAACACATATATTATTTATTTTTATAATTAATAATAATAATAATTTAAAATAATATTATACCCTAATGGGGGTGTATGACCAAAGTATTAGTGGGGTTGGGGGTGCCATCCACCACACAAAATCCCAAGGCCCGTAAAGGAGGGGAGCGACATGGCATGCCCCCCATGCATCAAACATGTTGTAACTAACCTTAAATCATGAGGGAATTCGTTTGATGATTTGCGATTTTTCTATGATGTTGTTCATTGATGTTGGTGGTCTGGTGCACTGAAGCAGGGAAGGTTTGACCAAATGGAGGCCCTATAAGCATAGTATTGAAGCTCTAGGATGGAAATTTCCTATCAATGTGGTCATTTTTTATGTGAACTTGTGGATGGTGAGGACTCATTGGTAAAGTTTGGGATCCTGGTGTTAGAAAACCTTCAAATTTCTGAGAGTTGCTATAAAAGGAGGGACCATGGCTAAGGGTTCTCCAACCAGTTGTGGACCTCTAACGGATCTCTTCTCTTAGTAATGAGTTAGTTCAAGAGGTAGGAAAAGGTGATATTGGAGCAACTCCTAAAATCAAGGCATGATGACCAAAATGCACTTATTTCCTTTATGAATGACTTTCAAAGGAACCAATGGCATATGCAGGACAACATGGCCCATCTGTAGTTAAACCAATGGTGCATGCAAAAAATCTTGGGACATATGGATGGCTACTTGAGCCATATGGAAAAACATGTTCATTCTGAATTTCAGCCGCCACCTCCTCCTATCTCTAGGCCAGAGAATCATACTACGGTAACTTAATATGACTTCTAATGGTGATCTGTTTTGTTTTGATTTTAATGGTTTTCTAGTTTTATGTTCCTCTCTCATTTTGGATTGCAAAATTATTTTGGCTTGGTGTAATTGTTTTTGGAAATTTTCTAATGGCCAACAAAACTAGTAAGAGTGAGGCTGGTAGAATTTTGTTAATCATTGTACAACAATTTAATTTTTTCTTATAAATGAGAAAACATGGCTTACCAAAATAAGAATAATTAAATTATAATTTATTTACTTTCATTATATTTTTTATTTGGGCAATGTAAGATGTCTCTTGAGGTAAGTTACGGATTGATGTTTATAGACATTTACAAACCATTTAAGCTACATAGCTACGTTAAATTTATTATTTATATATGAAAAAACAAATACAAAATATTCCAAAAATTCTCAACTGATAACGTAGGAATATAAAACTAAAATAAATTTAAAGTGAATTTACACTCTCCATTAAATTCAGAAGAGTTTGTATATTCAACAACAAATGTGGTGTAAGAAAGAAAGTCTTCTTAAAGAAATGGATATGGGCGGGTAATTGAAATTGAAAACCAGAAATGGAGTGATGATATTTCATTATGAAATGCATATGTATTACTGTTGAAATAAATTAATAAAGGAAAAAACAATTAACATCTAAGATTATGGCTAGAGTTTAATCTCATCCCTTTATGATACAAGATGATGAAGAATATACCTTCCTTGCTAATCCATATAATTTATATAATTACTTACCCATTATAGTGCTTGGCATGTCTCCTCATTTTCCATATCTACCTAGTTTGTGTCTTCTTTTATGAATCTGACCCACCAAATTGATGATTTGACCAAAAGTTACATTTTGAATCTAGGAATTGATGAAGATATAAGAAATATATTGGGTAGAATCAAATAAAAGGTCACATGAATATGTCCCCATATCTTCTTAAAAGTATTTCCCTCAAACCCACTAAAAGGTATGATGTAAACATTAATATAATAGTGTCTCAAAACCAACACCTTTTCTACTTGGTTACTCATTTGGGAAAGACAAGAGGGGTATGATCACGAGGGCTTCATTCAATGAACCTCTTACATAGCACTTGTGCTTGTGGCATACTAAACAATACCCTTAATTTGACTACATACTGGAAAATACAACTAAAAGTCACATTATTTAACCCCCTACCAATACGAACCCAATACACCTTCCCAATTTAAAAACCCCTACTTTCACTAGATATTGTAGGTATCCAGTTTTTCATCAACATTTTTTATGCCTCTTTATATTTTTTCATTAACTTTGAGCTCCATTTTTTATACCATCCAATATAAAAACCCTTTACCCCATATTATGTACTCAATAATTTATGTCATTTTTTTCCTCAATATATATCCCCCAATATGAATGCACGTGGTATGGTATTTCTCTCCCAATGAAGCCCCCATGGGTATGATATGGGTAATGTGTTCCATTAACCTTATTGGTTAATGAAAAGTAATAATATGTGACCAATTCAGTGTTTGTTAAATTAAAATAAGGAAGAAAAATGATAAGAAAAGGTAATCCATCAATTTTCATAATCCTAATTCATAGCTTATAAAAATTATGTTATGTCACCATATTAGGAGTGTAAATAAAAAGGGTATTATAAATGTCAAGAGAAAAGGATACTTAAGATATCTATTAAAAATAGTCTTGTTTTCTTTTAATTGAAGCAGTGTAGTGTACCGAAAGGGGTTCAACAAAAGGAAATTGAGAGGTAGTCTTCATTATATAATGAAATTATGGATATTCTTTAACATTTGATGAATGCGCAAGTTTCTATATGGGTAATGTGTTCCATTTCAACCTTATTGGTTGATGCAAAATAACACTTTGTGACCATAGCTTATAATAATCCTCATTCATATCTTTTAAAAATTGTGTCATGTCACAACATTAGGAGTAGAAATAATAATGGTATTATAAATGTCACAAAAAATGGATACTTTATATATAAATGTCAAATAAAAAATGATACTTTATATATATAGATAATTGAAACAGAGTACTAAAAAGGGGTTCAACAAAAATAAATTGGGAGGTGGTATTCACTATATAATGAAATTAGGGATATTCTTTAATGTCCAATGAATGCACAAGCTATGAGCTATATCATAGGTTCACTAAGTGAATCCCCATGCTTGACGTAACCTCAAATTATATTTGTGCATATCGATAATAATTAGTAGATTGACCTTTGTGTGTGTGTGTATAGATTAATAGTATATTAGACTTTATGTATGTATGTATGTATGTATGTATGGTAAACAAAAGGGTCATGGAAGAGACATTGGACAAATGGACTAAAAGAGATAGTATATTGAGACCCAATTAGCCTCCTTCATGGAAGAGGCAGCCTATATCTTGAATCAAGTGCAACTCTATATGGTCAAGAAGCTTGAGAAGGAGCATAAGAAACTTTTATTGGACAATGAAATAAAATAGCAACAAAAAATTCACACGATGTGCTTGTCTTTGGGAGATATGTTGGGTGTGGAGCCTAATTATCTTCTCTATTGAGAGGTATCGCCGAGTTGGACCCCAGTTCGTAACAGGGCAGCAACACCGCCCATTTTATCATCATTAGGGGGTCCAAGGGAGGGAAACAACAATTTTATGAGCCCCCCCCCCCTCCAGGTGGGGGTTCGGGGGTAGTGCCTCCAAAGCTAAAAATAGATGTAAAATTGCCCTATAAAATATTGTAATCTCATAGTCAATCTAGGTCGTTCATTAGTTGGATTATCTGACAGTAAAAGTTATGTTTAATTTTGGGTTTTTTTTCCCTAGAAGGCAACCCCTCGCTATATATGATGGAATTGTATTACGGCTATGTATATGGGTATTCTGAGTGAGAAAGAGAGAGGAGATTGTGTAAGAGAAAAGAGGAAATTACAGTGGATCTATTGCAGGTTGTATCTCTTCATTTTGTTGGATAATATAAAAGGAAAAACTTGTTATTTCTCCGTGGATGTAGCCTAAATTGGGTGAACCACATATATTTGTGTCTCTCTTGTTTTATGCATTTTTGTGTTTGTGTTTCTGCAAAATTTTGTGTGTTCCATTACTCTGTAATATATAATTTTCTAAAAAGATAGTAATACCAAATGTTTGCGTAAATTTGTGGCATAGGGAAGGAACAAAAGAACTATATGGGAATTTCTCTAAGAGGACGAAATCCAGATCAAGAAATTTCGATGTTTGGAAACAATGGACAAAGAATATTTTTGGAATATGTTATGAAGTCCTAAAGCTACAAACATTGTTAATATTTTCAAGTTGGTTTTAAATTTTCTAAGAATGGTGGATGATTATCTTAATGCTTAATTGTTTGAAATCTTTAATAAAGAGGAAGTCCTATAAGTTTTGGGCTTAATCTGGAAAGATAAGAGACTTGGACCCAATGACCCAACAATCAATTTTTAATAGGCCTTTTAATCTCTTGGGAAAAGACATTCTTGAGCAATTGAAGAGGTTTGAATGATTGGTACAATGCTTGGTAATATGAACATCACCCTTTTTACACATATTTTAATGGAAAAAAAAATTCCTTTATATATGTTTGTCCCATTTCATTTTCCAACTATGTCTACAAAGTTGTAGCAAAATCTCTAACTTGTTAACTAAATCCATTTTTCTCTAATTATATCTCAGCAAAGCAATCTGAATTCTTAAGTGGGTGGAAAATCCATGAAGTTATAGGGCCTTATGACCAACTTTATTGTTATGCTTAATATATCAACTTCTGAGTTTTTTAAGTTCACAAGAGGACCTCGACAGGGTTACCAACCTTTGTCTTACTCCTTTTCTACTAGTGTTTGAAGGGTTAATAAGAGTTTTGTTCAATGCTAAAAGGATAAGGAAACTCCAACTGATGATTTTTGGTGGAGGAATGGAGATATGTCATGTAATGTTTGTTGATGATGTGCTCAATTTTGTTGGATTGAGGACCGGAAAATCTGAACTCTAAAGGAAGTTTTAACGTTGTTTAAGAAAGCTACAGTCATGGAGGTAAATATAGGAAAGGTGGCATTGTTATATGAAAATGCATCAAAAGATCATTTTGTTGAACTTATGAGGGCCCTTCCCTTTCCTTTTCACCAGTCACTATGTGGGCTTCTAATACCTAGGCTACCACCTCAAACCTAATGGTTATGAAAAAAAAGGAATGGAAATGGTTACTAGAAATAACAGAACATTGCATTGGCCTATGGTGTCACAAATGGCTATGGAAGGGAGGTCATTGATGGGCCTCCAAATTAGACATAAATTAAGGCCCATCTGACCATTTGTCATCACATTAAACCTATAATTTTTGTGTTATATGAAAAAATTTTATCTTTCATATGTTCATTAGAAAGGTTTAGAGATGATTGCATATTTGTGCCTAATATTATTTATTTTGTAGAATATTGTGAGAATATTGGGCAGATTATGAAGATTTAGAGGAGAAGATAATTTAGGGACTTGCTCCCTACTACAAGAGGATCAAGATTGAATAAAAGAATAACAAAATGTCATGAAATCATTGACAAATTCTGGAGCTCTAGTGATTGAGAAAATCTAAGAATGTGTTCCTTGTCATTTAATGCAAATTCCTAGTGTTGGGAACCACATCCATTATTTGAGGGCTTTTGGAGGGGAAATATTCCTCCTTTCAAGGAGAATGCTTCCTCATCATTTTTTATAAGTACCAATTCGAACTTTCCTCTAGAGACATGTATTTCTTAGTCTTCTTGTGGAGAAAACTTGTATTTTTACAACTCCACTTTCATTTATAGCATGGATGTACTTGGATTAATTCAAATAATGAAGTTTGGTGGCATTTTTAGCTTCTAAAACTTGGCATCCTTCATATTAATTTGAGTATCCTTGTGCTTCACCATCTCAAGAGCCTCAGAGCCTTTTGTATAATTTTATTTTCTTCTTTTCACTTCTTATCCACATGCATCTCTTATTCTTGTTTTTCCTATTTCTGCATTTAGTATTGATGATTTTTTGTTGTAGGATTGGGTTAAATGGTTGAAGTGATTCCTTTTGCAGGTTATTTATAGAGTCACAAGAACTATTTATCCTTAGAAAAACTTTGGCAGGTCATAGTCATCATTGAGCTACTTTGATTGGTTTACTTGTTCACAAATCTAGAATTTCTGGAAGTCCTTTGTAGCAAATAGTAGTAATTTTCTGCTATTTTTTAGAACTTGTTAATGAGCTTCATTTGAGTTGATTCCACTTGCATTAGATCATAAAAAAATTCAAGTTAATAACAAAATATACCCCATATAATTTTCACTTGATTAGGTTAGGCATGGTAGGTTAAGTAACTCACTAGTTCTTGAATTTCTAGTTTTTAGAGTAGTAATTTTCTGCTATTTTTTAGCATGTGTGAACAAGGGTATTTTGGAGTGATTCCACTTGGAATGGAGACCTAAGACATCCTACTTAACATAAAATTTTGTCCCATCCCATTTTCATTTGATTTATTCGAGCATTCGATAAGTTATATCCTCCTGTAGCAAAACAGGCCCTCCTGTAGCACCTTCTGTAGCACTCCTATAGCCCTCCTGTAGCACCTTCTATAGCACTCCTATAGCCCTCCTGTAGCACATGCAATCTTGAATAGATTTTATCCAAAATATTAGTTTTTGTCTCTTAGGATTGAATAATGAAACCCAGCTATGATTTTATGATCAAGGGGGGCTCCTAAGCCACTCCAACCCTTCCTTTTATTCACTGCAAAAATAAAGTAGACTTAGTTTCTTTATCACAAGTATGATGCAAGAAGCTTACTGATTTAAAGGCAAGTGTGAACTAGGTAGGTTTAGTCAGTGGGAATATTTCCATGCTTTTTGGAAGAGGGTGGTGCTCTCAGGATCCGTGATATGGTCTAGTTGTGAGATGCTAGCATTGTTGAGTAGTGAGATTAACTCCTTTGGTAGTCTGTAAAGGTTTCCACTACCAATCCATGGATCTAAGCCAATGTGCACCGAGGTTCCGGAGTGTATTTTCCAAGTGATCCGCCCTTAATAAGTGGCATGGAGTTGAGCACCGCTTTCCATATGATAGATATACCCGATCTATTCCATGAGGGGTGTCTGATCTAATCCAGATTGTTGAGGGGGTGGATGTATTTCAAGTAGATAACCTTCATCCATAAGTTGCAAGTGGTGATTAGTTGCCACCCCAGCTTTGCATCCATAGCATATGAGAAGTGTGTCAAGCTTTTGATACCCCATCCACCCCACTTCTTAGGCAGGGTTATTAAATTCCATCATGCCCAAGAAAAAATATTCCATTCATGTTTACCTTTCCAAAGGAATCTGCAGCATAGGTTTTGTATCCTGGAGAGTATGCCCCTAGGAATCCATGCTAGGGACATCCAGTAGATAGGTGTGGCCTCCAAAATAGCTTTAATGAGGACCAGTCAACCAGATCTAGAGAGATATTTGTGATGCCAAATTCTTAGTCTTCTCTCGATCTTGGCAACCAACATATCCAATCAGCAATTCTGTATAAGTGAGGTTTTAGTCTGTATCCAAGATATCTTAGTCCATCATCCAGGGTGAGGAAATTGAAAGGAAACCTGTGGAGGGCATAATGTATTTCATGAGGAAAGCACCCCATTGTAGTGATAGTAGACTTATTGCTATTAATCTCCATGCCCATTGCAGTACCAAATATAGACATGATAGATTGTAGCTTTAACAGATCCCCAATACCTCCATTGAGAAAAAGCAAGACATCATCTACAAAGAGTAAATGAGTCAATGTGCAAGTGTTAGAGATCTTGATTCCCTGTAAGCATCCTAGCCTATGATTATCCAATATGAGTTTGCTAAGGCCCTCCATAATTAGCAGAAATAATAATGGGGAGAGGGGGCATCCTTTTCTGAGTCCCCTCTCAGAGTGAAAGAAGGGGGAGGCCGAACCATTTATGAGGACACTGAAATATACATTTGTTATACAGGACATAATCCAATTAATGAACTCTGGAGGAAATCCAAAATTTGTTAAAAGCATTCTAATATATAAACAACTAGCACGGTCAAATGCTTTTGAGAGATATACCTTGAGGATCATACCTTTCAACTTATTTGTCTTGATGGAATGTAGGACCTCCTGGGCTGTTCTGATAGCTTCATGTATCTATTGATCCTTAAGGAAAGCAAATTGCTCAAAGGAGGTGTGGGAAGATAGAATGGGGAGGAGATGATTTTCAATGATTTTGGCAATGATTTTATAGATATAGTTGCAAAGTGAAATAGGGTGGAAATCATTGAAGGAACCCGGGTTGTCAGATTTAGGAATGAGCTCAATGAATTTGAAATTGAAGGCTTCGTACATGCTTCCTGTGGTTCGACATTCTTTAATGACTTTGAGGAGGTCCTCTCCAAGGATTTCAAAGAAAGCAGTATAGAACTCAACCGGCCAACCATCTGGTCCAGGACTCTTGTCCTTCTTGAACCATTCTAGTGTAGATTCAAGGTCCCCCATCGAAATAGGCTTAATGAGATCCTCAACATCCTCCTAATTTACAAATTGGGGGAAGAGTTGTGTAACCCTAATGATTTTAGCCAGTGTAGCATTGAGAGGGGCCTTGTAGAGTTGCCTAAAGTGTGAGGTACCGAGCGAGGCCAAGTGTTGAAAGGAATGAACCCTGATACCCTGTTCATTGGTCATTTTCCATATGGTGTTGATTACTTTATGACCATTTGCAAATTTGTGGTAGAATTTAGTGTTATCGTCTCCTTCTTGTAGCTAGATGGAATGGCTCTGGAGCCCCCACTACTCTTGTCTATCTTTGAGGATCTTGTCCCTCTGAGTGGCAAGGGATGTAAGCCTCTCCTTGTGCTCTGGAGTCAGATATCCACTCCCATGTTCATCTTCCATGATAGAAATCTCTACTTCAGTGTTTCTTAGGACTTCATCATCGCTCAGTCTCTTGTTATGAGCCCATCTCATGGAGAGGCACTTCAAATTGATTAAGTTGTGAGCAAACCCTTCAGCTAGGTTGCCTCCCACACTAGGAGGATGGGTCTTCCAATAGTTGGTAACAAGCTTGATGTAATCAGGATCTTTTAACCATGTAGCATTGAACTTGAATGGTGCTTTTGGTTTGTTGACTCTACCACTGAGGTCTAGATAAATGGGCGAATGATCCGACAGGCCCCCAGAACCAACCCATTGTCAATAGTTACACCCAAGTCCTAGGAGTCATTCTTTTATGAGGAATCGTCTAATATTCTGGCCAACCATGCTTCCCCAGTCCTTTTGTTCTTCCAGGTGGGTTGTAATCTGGCTGAAGGAATATCAATTAAGCCATGGTCCTCCAGCATGTTCTTGAAGAAATCCGATAATGAGTCAATCTACGCGTTTTGTCCCCATGATTCTGAATAACCAATGGAAAAGTTTAGGTCGCCTCTTAGAATAAGATTATCCACTTGTAGGAGGCTAGATCTGAGTTAATGATCCCATAACAAGGCTCGGTTATGACATGGTCCATATACATTGATCATTGTGATTTCAATGCCTAGTTCAGGTATAAATAGATCCACCCCTAAATATCCTGATCCCCCCCTAATATTGATCAGTCTAATCAGCCTGGTGTTATAGCCCAGCACAATGCCATTGGACCTCCCATTAACATCCAGGGTGTGGAAATTCCATCCAAGAAGCATGGATTCAAGAAGGTGTGTAATGGGCTCTGCTAAACCTAGGGTCTCCTGTAAAAAAATAACTTCCACCCGTTCAATGTTCAAGATCCTTCTAAATGCTATTTTTTCCAAGACTAGCTAACCCTCTGTAGTTGAAAGAGAACATCTTCATGAGGGGGAGGACACCAAGGTGTTTTGTGCCCTAAGAACATAGTCAGTTGCTAGTTGACGACCCATGATAACATCCATGCCCGCCTGTAGCTTAGCCTTGGTGAGAGAGGATGGTTTGCCCCGAGGTGGTTTCGAGGGGATGGAGGGGGGAATAATCCCAATGCCAATGGTATCTTGAGGCAGAGACCAATGAAGTGATCAAAAGTTGTAGGGGTGAGAGCGATTCCTTGAATCAGAATCAGTAGATTGTTCAGAAGTGATGGTCTTCTCGGGGAACAAGGGAGGGGTGCAAGAGATGGTCGGAGTGGGGGGGGGGGGGGGAATTATTGGGTAGGCCAAAGAGTGAGGAGATGGTATAGGAGTGATAATGAAATGTTATCCAGATTATACTAATGTAGATCTACTAGACGAAATGGAAAAAATGAAAGAAAAAGGGTTAGAATTACCTGAAGAGAGCGCAATCAGTGCAGCCACCTGAGCCTTGGTCATGGGAGGTGAGGGAGGCCGAATGGGTGCTTTTCCACACTTCTTCAGAGTCTCTTTGGTCGCCTTGTCTGGTGCAGAGCTGGTAGTCGCCCGATGATCAGGTACCTCTGTGTCTATGACTGGTTCCTCTGACTAGTGTTCAGGAGCATTGGCTTTCTTGTTTAGTGTTCCTTAAAAAAATTTCCAACCTTATGGCACCTCCTGCAATGGAATGGTACACCCTCGTAATCTAGTATCTGGATGCATGTGTAATTCTTCTAGTGCATAGTAATATGCTCCTCCAGTCCTTCCCTAGTGTCGAGGTGAACAAGGATGTGTTCCAAAGACATATTACCCAAAGAGAGGTATGAATTGTCATGCTCCAAATAGGATCCCAGGGCATTCCTAATACAACGTAAAATGTCCTCAGACTAGAAGTGTAGGGGCATACCAGGGAGATGAACCCACAGTGGCCCAGCACCAAGCTGCTCCCTCCTAGGGTAAAAAAGAGGGCTCCATCTTTTAAGCATAACAGGGGTGTGATCAATGTACCAAAATTTGGATAGAATCCAAGTTGTATAATAATCCCTCGTGAAGCAAAGCGCAAACCATCCCCTGGCTAGTGACTGAACAAATGGGAGTTCTATCAAAATGTGCCCCCAAATTTCATAAGTCCACTATTTGAGTCTGGCCACGGAGTAATTCTGACCTCGCACCTGATTGACCAACTATGTCAAGTACCTCTCCCATCTTGATATCTTCTCTGAGAAGCAGGGCTATGTCCTAATACTTGGCCTTCACACACTTTGTCTTCTTCCCTTGTTTGAGGCCCTTTTCACTGTGGTCGTTCCTAGGGGTTCTTGGAGGGGGATTCGATTCTTCATAATGTTGTGCAAATGTGTTCCCTGCAACCTCGGACGGGATACCTTCAAAGAAACTAGAGGTGGGAGGCACCGAAATGTCAGTGAGAGGTGGTTTGGCAGGTAAATCAAGGGGGCAACCTTTAGTAACAGTGGAGGGCAAATGGGATGAAATGTCGACCGGAGGGTTTAGCGAGTAACCTGGAGGGTAAATGGAGGGGTCAGGGCTAATGTAGCTAGCCATAAACTGTAGGGTTGTCGGCGAAGGTGGAGGGGTAGCGAAAACTAGCCATTCAATGGGGTCATCAGGCAGAGGTGTAGTCAGATAGGAGGTTCCTGGAGTAGAAGGTGATGGCAAGGGAACCATCTGGGAGAAGACGTTAGCAGAAATGGAATGGTAGGGAAACGACACATCTAGTATAGGGGGAGGAGACGTCATCCAAATGGAGACAAAGGCATAGGGATCCTCTGAATAGTCTACCTGATCAAGCTCCATAACCGTAGCCGACAACGAGAAATACATGCCAACTGAAGGATGCCCACGGAAAGTCGTTCTTCGGAGGTTCACTACACAACAAAAAGAAGTAATGGACATGAAAAACCCTTGGGTGTGTTGCTAGAAGGAGGTAACGACAATAGCATATCAGGCGAGGTCGTGACTGGGCTAACGGAGCAATCCCGACAGTACAAAAGCCCAAACCCTAACCTGCTTCAAGCTGCAGTCGAAAATTTCAATATGGACCCCAACAACAACTAAGATACATCATGCATCTCAATGGATCCTCCCCCGACTGCACTTTCTTTTTGTTGTTGTTGTTGTTGCTGCCATTTACATTATCAGCCTCTCTCTCTTTAATATGAAGATTCACATTCAATTGAAAATCGTAACAAATAGAAGAAGAAGGAGCAGTCTGTAGCGCGATAGCAGTGGAAATGGCAACAATGAAGGAATTAGAAGAGGAGAAAGATAACAAAGTGGACGTCATTGTTGGCAGATGTTGCGCTAGACTTTGAGGGTGTGTTGAACTCTCATGGCGAAGATCCATAACAATCTGAAACCCTAGATGGCACCCAAATCAACTTTTTTTTCAGACGAAAAACTCTTCTAAATTATATTAATAAAACAAACCTAAGATCTTTCATTCATAGTCCAAAAAACAAAAATATCTTTCTCTTTATAAATTTGACAGGAGACATATTTATAGCCAAATAATTGATGTTCTTAAAAAACCTACCATCATGCCTCTTAGCGCTAAGAAAAGTTAATGTTGTCTGTGTTTGTCGGCTCCAACCTACCAAGTAACTTATCTATTTCTTTTTTCATAATAAATTTACTGTCTAATTCCACTCCCTATAAATGTGATTGAAATAAATATAATGATAAATGTTTACCAGCGATCAACTTTAAGACAACTGGCTTCTTTTAGTAGACCTGAGACGTGACAACCAACAATTACAACAATCAGCTTACAGTGTAGGGCAAGCAAAGAAAATGGTTATTTGAAAGGCAAAAATACAACCTTTATTCTTTTCTTTGTTCTTTCATTCTTGATTTTCTTGAAAAGAGGTCAAAGAAAGGGATGAGATATTCCTTTCTCAAAAAGGAGACAAAACATAGCAAAACACAGTAACGACCTAACCGTATTAATTTAATTCCATTATCCATACGCTAATTAGCTTACAAGTAGGAAAGGAAAACAAACAGTAACAAATCTTTGATAACTTTGCATTAAAGAAAATAGAGAGCATGAACCAACAAAAAAAATATGCACCTGTACTTCAATGTTGCATTTCACTCTATGAGTTTGAATCGTAGGATATGTTTGCTTTGTATAAATATGTTAATGTGGATTTGATTTTATTTAGGAAAATTTTTCATTATTGGTTGTTATCAATAAGTATGGATTACATCATCATTATAGATTATAGGTTAGTATTTAAATAAAATGATAAAATTTGAGATAATGTATTTTTTTAGATATCTTTAAATTTTGGATCATTAATTTGTTTTTTGGTTCAAAGATAATTAACTCTTTGAAATCTTTGCCAAGTCAAAATAGTTTTAAGTTATATTAGAGAATCAAGATGTAGAGTTATTTTGTGTTAATTATTTTGAATATATAAATTTTGGGCAGTCATCTAAGTTATTAACATTTTGCTTATACATTTGGTTCTATATCTCTTTTGGAGAAAATTCGTGGTACGCCATTTTTCTTCTTTGACAACAAATTATTATGAGTAAATGGCATTAATATAGTTAATTACACATGTAGGAGTGTTTATTTTGAAATAGAGTTTTTGGGATTTTAATTTAATTATCAATAATTATTAGGTGGCTTATATTTAACTTTCACAAAATATTCTAGAATATTCTTAAAAGTAGTCACATATGAAAATTGAGATTTATCTCCATGTAAATCTTGACAATGTAATGAGTATCATAAGATAAGTGTTTTGATGACTATGGAACATTTTACTAGTCATTATTATTAATTATATGGCTAATTTACCAAGTAAATGTGAGCCTAAGTATTTAGATTTTATATAAAAATAAATGTTTCATTTTTTGAAAAATTACAAATAAATAATTAAAATATTTCTTATATTATTTCTATAATTAAAATAAATTTATATTCATTTTTTTATAATTCTATAATCTATAAAAGTAGTTAGTATAATTTTATTATATATATGAAAAATGGTAAGTATAATTATGTCAATAAACATGTCTTTTTAGAATAGGTCTTTCATAATATTAATTTAATTAGTCTATTTTAGAATAGGTCTTCCATAATATTAATTTAATTATTATGAATTGTTAGGTGGATGGTAGAGATTTAATCTCCATGGAACATGTTGGAATATTCATTGTAGTATTTAGAAATCAAGGATTAAGATTTATCTCCAAGTTAGTTATGTTTTTCTAATTAATTTATCTCAAATTAATTAATTAAAGAAAATATCATATCAACACGTATTATATTGGTCATGTGGTATCGATAACCATATTATTGGCCCATGGTATTCTAACAAACACTATTTAAAAGTTAAGAATTTCCATGAAGTGGTTCCAAGTGAAGGGAGAGGATGATGGAGGCAAAGCACAGGTTTAGGGTTTTCTCTCTCTGTAGATTTTTGAAAGGTAGTGTCGATGGTCATGATCTTGTGTCTCTCCACAAAGGTGAGCTCTGGTCATATGGGGATCCTATCCTTTTCTTCATCATTGGCTATTAGAGATGTAAGGGTTATTCCAATGGTTTTTTGAAAACCAATTATAGAAGCTTACAAACAATCACTAGGGTGGAGTTTTGACTTGTTTATTAAAACTTGTGGACAAAAGGTGCACCAGTAAATAAATCATTATTCTTGACCTCATGCTCTATGAAATATGGCATTGGCTACAGTCATTTATCTTGGGCATTTATACAAGTGGGCAACACTCTAGACTTGGGGTCTGCAGCTAAAAAAGTGAGCTCATATCACTTTTCCCTTATACATATGAAGGAAGTTGTTTTGATGTTCTCTATGTGTAATATCACGCTTGATCTAAGGGTTGGTGGTTTGCAGAGAAAGGTTTATTTTGGGGATCATGTATTTTGGTTATCCCCCCTTTCAGAGGATACTCATTAGCCAAAGCCCCCATATCAAAGTTGATCTAAATAAATACTCAAATCAAAAGGAGTCCCTATGCATCTCACACACAGATACAGCCGAAAGAGAGGAAGAATAAGAGAAATTCCATATATTTTTCAAGATTATTTAGAGGAAGTCCTTCATCATCTCGATCCAGGATTTGAATCTGTGGAAAATATGAAGCAAAGCATTGAGAAATATCTCGGTATACCTGTAATTTTATAAAGTTTGCTATATGAGGGGAAATTTCTACCGGATTCCTTTAAGCTGAAAGAATATGTTATTGCAATGAAATCAACCATTACATTAAATTTGAGGCTAAGGGGATTAGGTATTAGAAACACCAATGGACCAACCTCATTCAAGGATGCAATGAAAGGGAAGTCTGCAACTCTTGTTGACCAAATCCAAAATTTGCTAAGACCTTACATAACCAAACAAGTGGAAAAAGTTATAGCAATGGACGTCAAACCCCCAAAGGTTAAATAGATTTTTGTTGATCTATAATATACGACATTAATATGCATATTTAATGGCTTGTAGTCGAGAATTGAAGATTTACATCATTGGGTATATTCTTCTTGGACACCCAAATGTGAACTTTATTTATGTTCCAAAGGGTTATTCATAGTTCAATTTGACAAACAAGAAGATAGGGAGCAGGCCCTAAATGATGGGCCATGGTTTTGTTGTAGATTTGGGATTTTTATTATCCCATGGTTCCCAGAAGTTGATGCTACAAGCATGGAGGTCAGTACAATGTCGGTATGGGTGAGATTACCAAATCTCCCTCTCCCTTTTTGCCATTATTAAGTCTTGGAAGATAATGGGAATACTCTTGGAAAATTCAAAAAAATGGACATCGATAGAACAAAAAAAGGGTATCTTTATATTTTCCAAAATTTGTGTGGAGATATAACTTAGTAAAGGTATACTTGATTGTATCCACCTAAAACATGAAAAACTTCAATGGACCCAGGCTTTACATTATGAGAGTTGAATTTGCTTTCAAATAGGACACCCACAGAACACATGCCCACAAGCAAAAAATATCCCAAAAAAAAAGAGGTTTGTAGGCCAAAGGGATGGCAGGTGCTTGACAACTCTGAGGATAAAGAAGAAGAGACCATGGAAAATACTCCAAATATGGATGCTTAGGCACAACACGACATTCAAGGAAATGAAGGAGTCAGGTACCAATTAGGAACCATAAATCATATCTAGAAGGACACGAATTCAAAAAAAAAACAAAAACAAAAACAAAAACAAAAAAACAAAAACAAAAAACAAAAACAAAAAACAAAACAAAAAAACCAAAAACAAAAACAAAAACAAAGCACCAAAGCAACAAAAAGAAGAAACACTCATTGAAAATGGATCAGGGGGTATAAAGATAACCAATGTATCTAAGGGTTTTGATTCATTCAAATAAGTCCCTCAGCAGGAAGATGGAAATCAATTGGGAATAATAACAATTGATCACAATCATGGGGTTCGGCAAAAATGTTAGAAGAAGAAAGGCAAAAAGGCGAAATTAATTTATTGTTATCACACTTGGCCCCCAACAAAAGTACGCATTTTGAATATTTTTTTTCTTTTTTGTGCATCAATCGAAAGGTTGACATGATCGAATGCCTAATGGAATCAGAAGAATGTAAAATTTTTTCCTTGTTTAACCATGGGGGTGAATCTCCATGGTTAAGAATATTGTTTAACCCATATATGGTTAAGAATATCATTTAACCCATATATTATTTATTTTTATAATTAATAATAATAATAATTTAAAATAATATTATACCCTAATGGGGGTGTATGACCAGAGTATTAGTGGGGTTGGGGGTGTCATCCACCACACCAAATCCCAAGGCCCGTAAAGGAAGGGAGCAACATGGCATGCCCCCCCATGCATCAAACATGTTGTAATTAACCTTAAATCATGAGGGAATTTGTCTGATGATTTGTGATTTTTCTATGATGTTGTTCATTGATGTTGGTGGCATGGTGCACTGAAGGGGGGAATGGTTGACCAAATGGAGGCCCTATAAGCCTAGTATTGAAGCTCTGGGATGGACATTTCCTATCAATTTGGTCATATTTGATGTGAACTTGTGGATGGTGAGGACTCATCGGTAAAGTTTGGGATCCTGGTGTTAGAAAAACTTCAAATTTCTGAGAGTTGCTAAGTAAGGAGGGACCATGGCAAAGGGTTCTCCAACCAATTGTGGACCTCTAACGGAGCTCTTCTCTTAGTAATGAGTTAGTTTAAGAGGTAGAAAAAGGTGATATTGGAGCAATTCCTAAAAGCAAGGCATGATGACCAAAACACACTTATTTCCTTCATGAATGACTTTCAAAGGAATGAATGGCATATGTAGGACAACATGGCCCATCTGTAGTTAAACGAATGGTGCATGCAGAAAAGCTTGGAACATATGGATGGCTACTTGAGCCATATGGAAAAACATGTTCATTGTAAATTTCAGCCGCCACCTCCTCCTAGCTCTAGGCCAGAGAATCATGCTACGATAACTTAATATGACTCCTAATGGTGATCTATTTTGTTTTGATTCTAATGGTTTTTTAGTTTTATGTTCCTCTTTGGATTTGGATTGCAAAATTATTTTGGCTCGGTGTAATTGTTTTTGGAAATTTTCTATAGGCTAACAAAACTAGTAAGAGTGAGGCTGGTAGAATTTTGTTAATTAGTGTACAACAATGTAATTTTTTCTTATAAATGAAAAAATGTGGCTTACCAAAATAATAATAATAATAAAATTATTATCTATTTATTTTTATTTGGGCAATGTAAGATGTCTCTTGAGGTAAGCTACCTATAGACATTTACCAACCATTTAAGTTATATAGCTACGCTAATTTTATTATTTATATATGAAAAAACAAATACAAAATATTCCAAAAATTCTCAACTGATAATGTAGGAATATAAAATTAAAATAAATTTAAAGTGAATTTACACTCTCCATTAAATTCAGAAGAGTTTGTATATTCAACAATGAATGTGGTGTAAGAAAGAAAGTTTTCTTAAAGAAATGGATATGGGCAAGTAATTGAAATTGAAAACCAAAAATGGAGTGATGATATTTGGTTATGAAATGCATATGTATTATTGTTGAAATAAATTAATAAAGTAAAAATCAATTAACGTCTAAAATTATGGCTAGAGTTTAATCTCATCCCTTTATTATACAAGATGATGAAGAATATACCTTCCTTTCTAATCCATATAATTTTTTCATCCAAAAACAAAAATTCTAGAAGACTTAATTGACTTTATTTTCTTTAAATATGAGTTATTAATATGAGATTGTATGAGACATCGCTTCTTTGTGGCTATCCCTCGTTGTAGCCATAAGAATCATGTTATATTAACACTTAAATATTTCTAACTTATTTTAATAATAAAAAAATAGGAAAGCATGCAAAAAATTAAGTTGGTATTAGATCATAGTATATTGTCAAGTATACTCATTATAAGCCAATTAAAATTTAATTGAGACATGTTAGAAATATAATATAGCCATGAGGGTTAGTTCAATTGGTTGATTTCTTGTCGCTAAAGAACCTCTCTAATCAGAGGTCACGGGGTCAATTCTCCTCAGACCCTTGGGGTTAGTCTCTGCTACTAAGCCGATGGGAAGTGATCCCTTTGTGTGGATCTCCCTGGATATTTCTTCCAAAAAAAACCTTCGAAAAATGTTAGAAACATAATATTCAAAATAGCATATAAAACCAACATACGAACAATGTGCACCAAATACAAGCACATGGCACTGCTCCTAAAGTGATAATAGAGTTGAGTTACACAATAAATCTTTGTTCATTAAGAGAACCTTTTTAAATCATGGGGCTTCCATAAATTAGGCAACATCATGCCATCATGGGTTCATATTGAGGTTTTAATATTTTTTTTAAAGAAAGTAATATATTGCTTGGTATATAATGGCAATGGCTACTTCTGATATATTAAAAACAAATAGGGGCTAATTTTTTATATATTAAAAACATATAGATATTAGTGAATTTAAAATTAGGTATGAAGAGGAATTCAACAAGTGACTTCATATTGGAATTGTCCACACCTTTTAGAATCTACAATAGTGTATCCATTCTCCTCATGTGACCTTATTTCTCTTCATTTTTTGAATATCCAAAACCTTCTCTATATCATAAGGAGTTCTCACATCTAAAATGGTTTATATAATTACTTACCCATTATAGTGCTTGGCATATCTCCTCATTTTCCATATCTACCTAGTATGTGTCTTCTTTTGTGAATCTGACCCACCAAATAGATGATTTGACCAAAAGTTACATTTTGAATCTAGGAATTGATGAATATATAAGGTAGAATCAAATAAAAGGTCACATGAATATGTCCCTATATCTTCTTAAAATTATTTCTCTCAAACCCACTAAAAGGTATGATGTAGACATTAATATAATAGTGTCTCAAAACCAACATCTTTTCTACTTGGTTACTCATTTGGGAAAGACAAGAGGAGGTATGATCACGGGGGCTTCACTCAATGAACCTCTGACATAGCATGTGTGCTTGTGGCATACTAAACAATACCCTTAATTTGACTACATATTGGAAAATACCTCTAAAAATCACATTATTTAAACCCCTACCAATACGAACCCAATACACCTTCCCAATTTAAAAAAACCCTACTTTCACTAGATATTGTAGGTATCCATTTTTTCATCAACATTTTTTATGCCTCTTTATATTTTTTCATTAACTTTGAGCTCCATTTTTTATACCTTCCAATATAAAAACCCTTTACCCCATATTATATGCTCAATAATTTATGTCGTTTTTTTCCTCAATATATATCCCTAATATGAATGCACATGGTATGGTATTTATCCCCCAGTGAATCCCCCATGGGTATGATATGAGTAATTTATTTCATTGGCCTTATTGGTTGATGAAAAGTAATAATATGTGACCAATTCAATGTTTGTTAAATTAAAATAAGGAATAAAAATGACAAGAAAAGGTAATCCATCAATTTTCATAATCCTCATTCATAGCTTATAAAAATTATGTTATGTCACCATATTAGGAGTATAAATAAAAAGGTTATTAGAAATGTCAAGAGAAAAGGATAATTACAATATCTATTAAAAATAGTCTTGTTTTTTTTAATTGAAACAGTGTAGTGTACCGAAAGGGGTTCAACGAAAGGAAATTGAGAGGTAGTCTTCATTATAAGTGAAATTATGGATATTCTTTAACATTTGATGAATGCACAGGTTTCTATGTGGGTAATGTGTTCCATTTCAACCTTATTGGTTGATGCAAAATAACACTTTGTGACCAATTCAATGTTTGTTAACTTAAAATAAGGAAGAACAAATGACAAGAGAAGGTAGTCCATCAATTTTCATAATCCTCATTCATAGCTTATAAAAATTGTGTCATGTCACCACATTAGGAGCAAAAATAATAATGTTATTAGAAATGTCACCAGAAAAATGGATACTTTATATATAAATGTCACAGAAAGAAAGAAAAAAAAAATGATACTTTATATAGATATATAATTGAAACGGTGTACTGAAAGGGGTTCAACAAAAGGAAATTGGGAGGTAGTATTCATTATATAATGAAATTAGGGATATTCTTTAACATCCAATGAATGCACAAGCTATGAGCTATATCATACGTTCACTAAGTGCATCCCCATGCTTGAAGTAACGTTTGTATATCCATATATCCAAATTATATTTGTGCATATCGATAATAATAAGTAGATTGACCTTTGTGTGTGTGTATAGATTAATAGTATATTAGACTTTATATATGTATGTATGTATGTATGGTAAATAAAAGGGTCATCGAATAGACATTAGACAAATGGATTAAAAGAGATAATATATTGAGACCCAATTAGCCTATATCTTGAATCAAGTGCAACTCTATATGGTCAAGAAGCTTGAGAAGGAGCATAAGAAACTTTTATTGGACAATAAAAGAAACTAGCAACAAAAAATTCAAACAACGTGGTTGTCTTTGGGAGATATTTTGGGTGTGGAGCCCGATTATCTTCCCTATTCAAAGGTATCACCGAGTTGGACCCCAGTGCGTAACAGGGCGGCAACACCGCCCGTTTGATCATTGTCATGGAGGTCCAAGGGAGGAAAACAACAATTTTATGAGCCCAACCCTCCCCCCTTTGGGCGAAGCTAAACATAGATGTAAAATTTCCCTGTAAAATATTGTATTATCATAGTCAATCTGGGTCGTTCATTAAGCGGATTATCTGACAGTAGAGGTTATGTTTAATTTTGGGTTTTTTTCCCTATAAGGCAACCCCTCGCTATATATGAGGGAATTGTATTACGGCTTTGTATATGGGTATTCTAAGCGAGAAAGAGAGAGGAGATATTGTGAGAGAAAAGAGGAAATTACAGTGGATCTATTGTATGTTGTATCTCTTCATTTTGCTGGATAATATAAAAGGAAGGAGTGGTTATTTCTCCATGGACATAGCCCAAATTGGGTGAACCACATATATTTGTGTCTCTCTTGTTTTATGCATTTTCTATGTTTGTGTTTCTGCAAAATTTTATGTGTTCTATTACTGTGTAATATATAATTTTATAACAAGATAGTAATACCAATTGTTTTCATAGCTTTATTAGCATAGGGAAGGAACAAAAGAACTATATGGGAATTTCCCTCAGAGGAT